>WBNH01007067.1:83373-109842 GCA_013401255.1 Urocolius indicus
CTGTTGCCACTTCTCATGGATGGCTGCTTTCTGCCTGAGTTGTCCCAGCAGATCCTTGCTTATCCATGGAGGCTTCCTACCTCCTTTTCCTCCTATCTTGCGCATTGGGACACAGTGATCCTGGGCTTGGAGGAAATGGTGCTTGAAGACTGACTCATGGGCACTTCTATCTTTCTAGAATCATATCCCACAAGATTCGCTCAAGCAGATCATTGAAGAGGGCAAAGTTGGCTAGACTGAAATCCAGAGTCACGGTCCTGTTTTGCGTCCACAAGCATTCCTTGAGACAAGCTATGCACATTTGCTTTTCTGCTACATAGATGCAGCACAAATCTAGCATTGCAACATTTCCTCAACTAGACGGTCTGAAATCTTCTTAGTCCCCAAAAATCTGGACATAGACATGGCTTTTGTACGGCAGGACTGTTCTTATTGTACATCAGGGTTTACGTCCTGGATTCTCTGGTTATGGTACTAAAGAAGCATGAAGCTGTCTCTGGTGCTCCTCCTCTGAGCAACATGCTCATCATATGATGCCATGTTACTGTCAGCATGTCTTAGGTTTTAATGCCGTTTCAAAAGGTAGTGATCGCAAATAAGCAGATCCAAACATGCACAGAGGCTCTGAAGCCATTAGTGCCACCTGCATCATGTCTGCATTCAAAACCACTGGCAGTAGACGTGGGTACTGCACTCCAGAGGGAGAGTACTGTCCTGTGATGGATAATGCCCAATGGCCCATAATGCTGGCTTATCAAATCCAATTTGAATTTTGTTACTATGAGAACAGTTTGAATGTTCTCTGCGAGCTTGGAGAGTGAAGATGCTACATAGATATGTGACATGAGTAAGAGGTCTTGTTTGCTAACCTGAATATAAGATACAGTTGCTCAGGGACTTGTCCAACCGAAGTGTGTATCTCCAAGGACAGTGTCACAACCCATCTGGACAACCACAGTGCTGTCAGGCAGCCTCTTGAATATCATATCTCAATCTGGATACTCCAGACCCACAGTAGCAAACATGACAGTCCAATTCCAACATTACTTGACTTGTTCAGCCCCGTGCATTGTTTGATAGGGCATTTAATTAAAAGATCTACTGAGCTGATATTAGCAGATATCAGTTATCTCAGTTTCTGTTATCTCATAAGGTGACAACTCTATATTCCCTCTCCACCCTTCCCTTAATATCAGGAACCATCCTCACCCTTTCACCATGTATTATTAAAGGACCTTTTTTCCTCACTCTGCATTTTCATTCTGGGTAGCCCTTTGCAGCTTTTTTTTTTTTCCATAAAAACACACTTTAGGAAGCAGAATTGTAACTCTGGATTATTCTCTTCTCGCACTTCTCTGCAAGAGTTCAGGTTTCTTGAACATTAAGAGAACTGTCAAACTGTCGCGTCTGAGTAAAAAAATCACTCAGAGAGACAGGGCAATCATGGTTCAGATCGCGGCTGCAACCTTTCTGCAAATTTGGGAATGTTTTTGTTATGCTATACTCCAGATGCATTTTAAAAGTAAGGTTCCATTGTTCAGATGCTTTTTGGTTTTGGAAAATAAGAAGTGACAAACACTGCATCTGACAAACTCCTGAAACTACTCTTATCCTCATGTCCCTGCTGATAAGTCCATTCATGTCTGTGAGACGTTGTCAGGGGCAGACAAGATTTTTGGTAAAAAATGGGTTATCAAATTTTAAACTCATAAAAGAAAATATAATGACATGGAATATTTCAGGTTATTGTCATCAATACAACAGAGTGGATTTAGTCTCTCATACATCATATTTGCGCAGTAACAGCAGCCTGCATCTTAAAAGCAATCACCAGGTTTTGCATATTCGTGTGATAAATTGCACTTTACAATATCTGATAGCCTGAAGTTATTATCCTTTGCTTTGAGAGAAGGAAGAGGATCAGAAGGAGAATAAGGGAGTACTTTCCATAATGGACTCTCAGGCAAGACTGTAAATACTGACTTTCACAGACATACTTTACTTGAAAGACCAAGGGCAAGCTGAATCAAGTAGTCTCCAGCCAAAAGTTATAATCATGTGCAGATACTCCACCTTTTCAGTACAATATAGAAAGGGCAGTGTCCTTTACAACCAGAGCAGAAACCAGACCCTGACCAAGGATAAAAACAAGGAACTTGAAATAGAGTGTGGACATAATTAGTTTAACTGCAAAGTGTTGCACACTTTGATCTATCAGACACTATCCAACTTTTTATTCATCTACCTTGAGACATTTCTCAGTAAGTGTGTTATTTTTACACAGGTATTGTATACACCAAACCATAGTTTTCATAGATCAGTACTTTGTTATATCAAAGTATGTGCAGTACAACATGTATAAATCACAGAGATTATTGTTGCAGTAACTCCACAGCTGTTCAGTAAGATATCCTAAAATAAGGAAGTTTGTAAATACCCATTCAAAATAAAAAATACATAGAAAACAAACAAACAAAGAAAAGTGACTGTAGAAGTTACATCACTCCAGCACCCTCTGTTGGCCTTTCTGCACGTTACTGGATGTACATATGCAAGAGCATCATTTGTTTTGTCCTTAAGCTATTACAAAGATTCTTTTATGGAAAAACACCCATGAAAAGGAAAAAAAGCACCACTTCACAACCCAGACCTATTCATAGAATCTTGAGATACATAGCACAATGTAGCTTACCAGAATACTCAGTACTGCTGGACCTGTCATGAATTAGCCTAATTATAAGGATAAAATGTTCTTTATCAGCCCTCTCGGTGTCTGATATTTCTAACAGACACCAATAATAAATGACATCTCACATGCATCTCCCACCAACAGAAATGACAGCTCTACAGAATCAACAACTACTTTCATGGAACATCTTCCACTGTGGCAACTGAGGACTGACAATACATACATTCTGTAGAGTATCATCCACAAAAGAAAGTGCTCAAACCTTATCTTGTCAAGCATGCAGATAAAGTCCAGATGCCAGATACTAGGTGATCTAAATATAAGCTCCATATACTGTGTTCTGCTGCAAAAGCCAGATGGTATAATTTCCAGAAGCAGAGACCCCAAGCCCAGCAAGCCTGGCAGCTCTTTGCAAAGATGGCTCAGAGCTCTGCAACAGCAGATGTGAAGTTGCAGTGGGGAATAGAGAGGAAGAAGGTGGGGGAAGCGGTAGGGCTGTGATAGAGAAGCAGACGCACTCTCACGGCAGTGGGGGACGTAAAGGTGGTATGGACTGCTTCTGAGAAAAACCACCCAGGGGTTATCGGGGCTGCCTTGCCCATTCTGCTCCCCAGCAGGTGAGAACAGTAGAAAGCGGATTGTACCCAGCTGTGCAGCAGGAGGCAAAGATCTGCTGCCTAGCCATCTTGCAGTCCTTGAGTGCTGGTTCAAGAAAAGCCACATCCAAACAAAAGACAGGAGCAAAGTAGGCCTTCCTGAGGCTATCTGGCTGCTTCCACTGGCCAAATGGTTGAGAAACGGTGTACTTTACCTAGAGCTAAACCCTAAAGCCAAAATACAAAGAATCAACAAAAAAGGTTTTTTTAGCTGACTTTAACAGGCAAAACTTTTATCTCAGAAATGTCACTGGCTATTGCAAACCTGCTCCTAACACTCTAAACTCCGTAACATTTTGTACCCGCTTAGTTATGTTTGTACAGCATCTTGTCTGCTCATGTGAATTTCATATCCACTATCTCACGACCCTTCCAGGTTCTGCCCTCTACTTCTTTTCTGCATGTAGCTTCACTTAACTCTCTCGTAGTCTTTCTGTGTTTACTGACTTTAGGATTGTGCTAATAAAAACTGATGGTCAGATAATAATCTCCAGAACATGCTGATATTTCAAATATTTATATACACGCTTCTAATTTGGGTGATTTATATTTTACCATTTAAGAGGGATGAAGAAATCAGTTTGATTTGGAATGTCAAGATCTGAATTATTAGAGTCAAATATTTATTGCACAGAACAACTCGAAAGTATCTCACGAAAATCTGAGCAGTTCATTTGAGGTCACTCTCTAACTATTCCAGGAGCCAGAGGTGAACCCAAACTGAATCCACATCCCTAAACCTCAGAACTGAACAAATAGCAATTGAGCATTTGCAATGCATGATGTTATCATCCATTTTCAGGAGTTTCTGTTTTCACAGTTATTTTCAGGCATTCATGTTCTTGTTTTATACTAGTTTCTGCTGGAAAAGATTTCCTTCTCTTTAGCTGTTTTGTTACTTTAACACAAGTTTACCACTTCACTTTCCCCATGTATGAGAGATCTGGTTCCAAACAGTAAATGGTAGAAAGTATTTCCTTTCAGAGTTGGCTGTTCGTTACATGGCTGGTTAGGGCTGCAGTAGCCTGCTCAGAAACAGGTTACTTACGCAATGAAGTTCCTCTTCCTAGCAACCTTAAGGGTGAAGTTCAAAACAGCAACTACTCCAGTCACATTTTGCAACTAAAAGTGAGGGGAAAAAAGAAAAAGAGATGAAGGAACAGGGAATGAAAGGAGAAATACTGCCTTTCTTCACGAGACACGTAACTTCTGTGGTACTTGGAAGGTAATAAACAACACAGAATGAATCAAAGCCAGCTAAAATATTTCCCACTCAAAGTTGCAATTAATTCAGAGCTCATAATATGATAATGATTACCACAAGAAATAATTCATGCAGAGAGCATGTTACTCCCTGCAGATCATATAAATCATTTGCTGTTCTGGCACTAACCTGTCCATTACATTGAATATTGAAACAACCTTCACTTATAAACAATTCTTGCTGAAAAAAGTCACTGATAAGGTAGATGGATAATTAGAATACTTAGAGAGAAAAGTTCACTATTAGTATCTTTATGTTGAGATTTAAATTGAAAAAAAAAAAGCAAAAGTAAACATTAAAATTGCTGTTGACTGAGTTTTAGGAATAAAATTAACTTATATTAATTTCATTTATTAAGATTGTGCTAGTTAAAAGTAGGTAAAATTAAACTATAAAATACAGTATTTTAGAGATAATAAATATCTTGTGGAAGAAACGAGAAAACCAGTACTTCAAACATTAGTTAATGAGAAAAAATCCTCCCAAAACTATGAACACTCTATTGTGTTCATTATAAATACTCCATTTAATGGTTTCCTGATCTCCCTCAGTTTATAAGTCTTTGCCTTCCTATGCTTGCCCAAAAACTGATTAAGTACCACAGTGAGAACAAGCTTAGCTGTGAAAGTTATCCATTTACATTCTTATAGAACTTGTGTATTTCATTTGTTAAAATATTTAATGCAGATGGAAGAAATTATGTCCCAGGCAGCAGGGATGCACCCAGACACTCCATGGAGTGTGATGCAGTACCAGGAACATCTGTGCTTGCTTCACATGAGTTATTGCTGTGCAGTACAAGACACAGCTTTTGGTTTGGGTGCTGGAAGGAACAGAGCTCTATCAGTGGCCTGCATCTACCCTACAAACTGCACTTCTCATTTGTTCTGCCTGGCCAGACCTGAGCGGTCTGCAGATTTGAACTGGTGCAAACAGCTCAGAAATGCAGCGTGAGCATTGCTGTACAATGATACAGCTTACACTGTATACACACCTCTGGTCCTCATGCTTTTGCCTCATATATTAGTATATATTTATACTTTAACACTTATCCCTACGTCTTATATATAGGAGCCTTCTCTGATAATTATGTTGCTTTACACAGTAAGTATACTAAATGCATTTACTAAATGATGAGTTTGAGATGCATCTTTCAATACCAATAGATAAAAATAACAGTACTCAGAAGGCTGTATTCTCTGATGTATTATGATATAGTCCCTAGAGCTCAATCTGGCAGACCATGTCTTACCAAATGTACATTAGGTTAAATGTTTCCTTCATATTCACCTAATTTGTGCTAAATGTTCACCTTACCAATTCACCAGATACCCACGTGACCTGCTTACTATTAGCAAGGCAGTGTGCTAATCAGCATTCTGTGGCTCTAAAAACATTTCCTTAATTCACTAGCAGAAAAGGAGACAAAGTGCCACTTTATTTTGTATCACCTCAACTATTAAAAACCAGTTAAATGAAGGCTGTGTTAAACGTCGTTTGCCAGAAGGGTGGTAGTAGATTATTGCCTCCCACCGTGGTCACTGATAGCTCCATATTGGCTCTCTGGAGAGTTTCACATTGATGAAAACATTGAAAATTAAGATGAATAAATGCCATCCTGTACTAGTTTGAAACTCTGGTATCTCTTGTTATTTTATAAAAGAACTCTTCAAAGAATAACAGCTCTACCTAATTTTCAACCTCAAAACTGTCCATCAGTCTTGAATAACTTATATTTGGCAAGGACTTCAAAAGTGAAAAGGACAGAATGAGAGGGTATTTGAAAAAGGCCCTAACATCTGTGATAAAGGATTTTAAAAAATCAAACCACAAACAAACAAACAAAACAAAACAAACAAACTCAATCCTCCTACTTCACATTAACTTTTGTTATGAAGACCTGATTATGGCCAGCAGAAGAGAGCTGGTGGGACAATGCAGGATGCAGGAAGGAGAGATCTCACTTTCCAGCATCGGCCTTGATTTCCACCTGGTAGAAGTGATCATATAGCCATGGACTCATTAGGAGTCAGAGTAATAAGGGGAAACCATTTTAGTGCTTAAAAGGTCAGGAGGTTTCTATATATGACTAAAAAGGAAGGTAAATAGTGGTGGGGTGTTGTCACGAACAGGACAGCAATGCATTCTCAGAAGAGTTCTGGGCCTTGCTGTCCTACTGCAAGCATCTCTAACGGTCCATCAAGTGGTGGTTTGGTGACTACAGCAAGAGTGAAGATCCATTAAAACTAAAATATAAAAAATAATCTTATTATTAAAAAAACCTCTGATATTTAATTGGGACCAAAAATCTGATATTTATTTCAGTAGGCTTCTGTGATGTGGTTGGCTGCAACAGTTAGGAAGTATTACATTTATTTTGCTAGTTTTAATGAAATTTGATCTCTAAACTGGCATTTCATGAAATCTCCCTCCCCATTCTGTTTTGATTAATCAGATAGGCAAGCAAGTTCAGTAACCTAGTGACTGCAATTTTGAATAGATAAATTCTGGATGAAACTCTTATGCAACCTGTACAAAACGTCCCAAACAAGGCTCAGACTTGAGTATTTCCAGTTTTTCTTGCAGGCACAAGCAGGAAGACCGAGCTGAAAGAAGAGTATAAAAAATGGTAACACAGAAATCTATTTTCCAGAGATCATTTTCCTGTCATAATCTGTATGATGTTTTCATCAGCTAAGTAGCTTAAGGAAAAAATACAAACAAAGCATCCACTGCAGCCAGTACCTTTCCTTCACATTACAAAATTTGCTATCCTTTTAATAGTTTAAAATTCCGTTGTCTAATAAATAGGCAAATACTGTAGTACAGCATTACTTCTTTTCTTTTTCAATCTCAAGTAATTATTTATTGTTTTAGATAAGAAGGAGTGGAAACTGATTAATAAATCTAAATGGAAACCAAGGTTCTCCCTTGACTTACAGCTGACTTATCCACCTTTATGCCTTTATACATAAAGACCTTCACTATGAATAATTAAGAAGGCTGACAACTAGCATGTAATTGTTTCAGTTTGGAGTATCAAGCTGAAACAAAAACCAAACCAAAACCAACCAAATCAACTAAACCGAGAAATTACCAATCCCAATGTGAAGTGAAAAATGTGAACTATTAGAGATGAAATTTCTGAATACTACTTATCACAGAATAACCACCAAAATAATAAAAAACCCAAATTCCTGGTGCCCAGACTTGACAATAATAGTGTTCTGAATAATAAATTTAGCACTTGCACTTACTAGGTGTCATGTATATGACAATCTCAAAAAGTAAATTGAAATCAGAGTCACAAAGACTTCCAAAACAATAGACAAGTTTAAAAAAAAAATCTTATTTAAAAGATGACTTTATTTAGAAAAGCTAAGCAATTTAGAAAGCATCTATAAGATGCCTTTATACTTGCAATCAATATTATTTTCTTTGGTCATACAATAAGCCACTATTAATCATGCTGCCAGCAAACTGCTTCAGAATTTATCAGAGAACACTTTATTCAAAATTTACACTAACAAAGCAAGATGAACATCTATCTCAACTACTCATCCTTCTCTCAAAAGTATTAATAATGAGCAGAGCCCTTGATGCATTCTTCTCCACTGTGCTCAGAGGAAGATCCAGATCTGTTTGTCTCTTAACACTGAAGCCACTGACAGATGACTATCACTCTATTAAAAAAAAAACAGGTGGAAATAATACATAACAAGATTTCAAGTTTTGTGAGAGAAACCACAGAATATCCTTGCTTTGCACTACTCAGCACTATCTGCTTTTCTGCAAGAAACTGCTTACAAAAAAAATAATGCAAACAAATATTAACAAATGCATGCAACTTGAATGTTAATGTTCTCCTGTATGCAAATCAGAGAGCAACATATGCAGAATTTGTTTCCTGATGCTTAACAATCTTTATAGAAAATAAAGCATAAAACCTCTGAATTCCATGGAAACATCTGAATTCCATGGAAATAGAACACAAAACCAGCAAATACCAGGTAAACAAAATACAAGCTTAACTCTTCACTAATCTGTTAAAATGGTACTCCCTTTGCCTTTGTTGGAGGCAAGTGCACACAAGCAGGCTTTGATGCTGCCATTTTTCCCAAGATGTTACTTCAAAATTTCTGAAAAGTCAGTTAAGAAAAGTAACTGTGTCTGCAGTGTTAATGCACTAACACAGCTTCCCTTTGCTGTGCATAATTTTGTAACACAATTTTAATTGACCAGCAGATCTCACAACCCAGCCCATGACAGCTCCACTCAACTGAGCTTCCCAACATAGCGTACGAGCAGTCACAGAAAGGGCATCTTTGCTGCCAACATCATGAGCCCAGCTTGGTGCAGCACCGGATGAAAATGCCAAGCGCAACGCCCAGAGGGAAACCTCTGCAGCCCTTTGCAGCCCTCCAACTTTCATTTCAAAGGGACAAATAGGAAGGCAAGGACCAGACAACAGTTGCCACTCAATGAAGAGTTTCCCATTAATGGTGGGGCCATGGTAGAAGATAAGTGCTTTTCAAGTTTTGAGGTTAATTCCGGCTATTGGCTGTTGATCTGTATCATTTTCACTTCTATTATACTGCCCAGCTCGAACATGCCTCTCTCAAAAATAAACTTCACAAGCCTTTTCCAAAAGGTATTTTTATCAAACTCATGTTCACCAATGACATGCATGTCTGAGACCTTCAATGCATTGGAAAATGCTGCCCTATTTTTTTGCAGGCTATTTTGTAATGTCTAATGTAATGCTGACAGAAGAATGCATGACCATTCCACCAAGTAACTACACCAAGATCTTTTTGAAGAGGACACCACAAAAGATAACTATGACATATACACGGATCATTGCTTCAGACACAACACAAAGCCTCCTTCCTGTTCAGTATGAATCCACTGTTAAAGCACTATGCATTTAAATCAAGTATGAAAACCTCAGTGGTTTTGAATATAGTTTCTTCTACACAGATCATAGTTGGTCTGTATAAAATCACCAATGACACAAGTTTTACATTTGATTCCGTTCTGGACAGACAACAAAAATCAAGGCTGAAAAGCCAATCTTTAAATACATCTGTCTGTGGGAAACGGGAATATTTAGGCATACTGCAAACCAGCTGACAAATTGCTGATTTCTTTTATAGGCATCTAATACATCAATGATCCTCTATCCCTACTATGTTTAAGACAACTCCTCTCCTTTTCCTCTCAGCTGGTATGTCTTGATTCATTTATAATCATTAGTGGCAATTTGCCCATTTTTAAGAAGAAAAATGTGTAGGAAGCCTGTGCAGCTTTAGAAGTTAATGAAGGAAATCAAGTGCCTCACCATGTAACACAAATCTGAACTTTTTGTGACATTGTATGTTACTCCCTAAATATTCTAGGCAGTAAATTAACTAGATTTGAACATCATGCTGATATTTGTCACCTTTCTTTAAGGCATCTCTCAATTCTGTGCCTTGGTATTTGCGATCACCATTTCACAGTAACTATTAGATTGTTTTGATTTGTTCTGTTGTTTAAGTTCTAAATATGTGGTCATAACTTCATTATAACTTAACTTACCCTAGAGATCATGAAAAGATGTCTGCTTTAATAGGGCAAACTTGAGGCATCAAAAGACTGAAAAAAACCCAACTTTTAATTAAGCACAGAATATGTACACAGAGACTACTTTATACTGGTCAATTTTTTTCCCCTAAATAACTTCTTTCAGCCTGTAAGCAAAAAAACCCAAAAAACCAACACCCTCAACTTCAGGATTGTTGTATGTAAGCCAACTGCATGTATTTTTTTTTTATTTTAATAGGGCTAATTAGTAATGAAAAATAACCTTGCTATTAGGATTGCTAAAAAGGAATTTTTGACAAGTAAAGTTTGCTACAGGGCAGCTGGATTGTATTTAGAGCTATTGTGTACATTCACTGATTTCCACCACACATTTATAAAAATAAATGAGACATTTGTTAAGCAAAACTGTTTATAAAGGCATGATGCTTGCAGCTTTTGCTCCAGTAGATCTACAATGTTTATTGCAGAAAATAGCTTTCCATTACTTTACTCAGAGATACCTTTGCAACCATAGTCAGATTTTTATCTGTTTTGAAAAAGTGTGTCTTTAAGCTTTATCAGGGTGCTTGCAAGTTCTGTTCCTTAATTCAAGATGGCCTACGACATCTGAATGAATTACTTCTAAACTAAAGCTTTAAAAATTAAATTGAGAGCTATTTTATCTGACTACAACCAGAAGGAGGTAAGCACGCAGGCAAAAGGTTACAATTTGTCTTACTGAACCTTAGGACACACATTCCTATTTATTTCTGATATGTTTTGAAGAAATATAGTAATACATGCAGCCTGGCCAAATATAGCCCTTGCTAAAAGCTTTCCATTTTTGAACTTTTTGGTTCATGTCTTAATTCTCAATCTTAGCACTACAGTAACTGTGTATTTGTGTGTTCTTGCTCACTTTGCCTAAAAGTTTATGCAAAAGCCTGTCACAGACTATGCTAATGTGTTTCTCTGAGGTTTTATAAAGTAAACACATGCATGAATATCAAAGATCACACTGTAAATGATCGTTTCCAATCTTAGACATGTATCAATTATTCAGTAGCTTGTTCTTCTTGTGCTTTATCTTATAGACATCACCATGGCAACACTATTCTTCACTTCCTAGCCTTAACCAGTGAATCTGTAAATTAATATTAGATTTAGCTGTTGGATTACTTGATATTCTGCTTATTACACCATGAACATAGACATGTCTCTCTTATTACAACATGAATCATACACATTTTCCAAGATATCCGTTGACTTTCATTTGCTCAACAATATTAAGATGGTAACTTTTCTAACAGCTAGCTAGGTTCGTCTTTTAATGCTCAATATAAATATGGAGCTTTGAATTACCACCTGCAAAATTCAAATGGAATTTAATGTCCGGATGACACAGCTGTCCTAAAGTCCTTATACTAATTGGGAAATGGTCCACCTATCAAAATCTATCATTTTTAAATTCACTATTAAGCTCTAGAACTAAATCACATATTTTGAGCATGCACCCTAAGTTATAAATGTCTTCATACCTGACAGTCATCTTGGTACTTTACAACATATCCTTGAATGTTTTCTTTCATCTTTTTTATGTTTTCCAGCATTGTTACACATATAATTTTCCATTTTCTCTAAACCACCATTTTCTCTAAACCACCTTTTCCTACAGTTCTTGGCCCAGCTATTTGTCCTTTCCAGTCAGGTTCTTGCTGCCTAATTTCTCTCTTCTGTTTAATTTACTTTTTTTTTCTGTATTTCTCCAGTACTCTCGATCTTTTTAATTCTTACTTCCTTTTACTGTTCCATCACACTCATACTTCATTTCCCCTGGGGTCTGTGAGGATTGTTTATGGATCTTGGTAATCAAAAAAGTGATATCTTTAATGTATTAATGCTGCAGCATTCCTTCCCTCAACTTCCAAAGCAGAATAGCAAAGGTTTCCTGTTTGCCCCGCACTTAACACTTGCTTTTTCACAAAGGTGTTCAATTTGTGATGTCTCTACTAGAGTCTCCAGTACATAATGATTCAAGTTGTGCTTTTGAGAATATAATTATCATCCTGCCAGCAGTTTCTAGGTTTTCCTTAATATGTAAAAACCTAAGTATAGTATTACCAGCATAGAAACATTGCTATACACAAATAACAAGCGACACTTCCTATCAAGTCCTTAACATCACCATAGTTAAAAGAAAAAAAAAAAAAAGCAGAATTCACTTTTCTGAAGGAGCTATACAAAAAAAACAGACATTTCAGAGTCTTGCAGTAGGATGGATATTACCTAGAGAGAAAACAGTTAGAGGTTTTATGCTTGGCTGAGACCTCAATGTTCTTTATAGTCCTGCAAGCCTTGGTAAGCCTTCCCTTCAGGTCTAGCACGGTCATCAGCTGACTTCTACTGCCTCTTGAAAGTAGAAATTTTCAACCTTGTACTGAGCTGCTGTCAGTAGTCCTGTAACAGAGCTGAGCAAGTTACAATGGTTTCCTTGTGCTGCTCTTTCCTCCTAAATCTTCACTTTTGTCCCTCAGAGATCCACCTTCTTCCCACCCAGCTTAATATACATGAAGATGATAAGGTAAATTGTGAAGCAAATTGCATCAGAAGTTTATTAATATTTTTGTGTCCAAGAACACAAGAGAAGATAGAATAGCTGACTGAAGCTGCTTCTTCCAGGCAAAGAGGTCAGCATCAAGGCCTTGTGCACTACCTCCATATTGTATTTTGAGTCAGCCTCAGAGATGCATGCACAATACACACGAACAGCCACACTACTCCATATGTAGATATAAAACTACTATCCTTCAGTATACTGCACTTTCAGACAACAGAACCTGCTCCACCAGCAACTGAGGGGGCACTAGGATTACACTTACAATACTGCTCAGCTGAGCACATTGCAACTCCTGGTTCAGCTTCTTTGCTCCTACTCAAACCCTGGCAAAGTCACTCATTTTCAGTGGTCTCCTTACAGCTCACTGAGGATTGCATGAACCTGACTACCTTCCACACGAGGCAAAATTTCCAGGCTTGATTACATTTCTTCATTAATACATTAGATAGCACATTCACCAAATGACCTCAGGAGCCAATTCTTAGCCCTTACATACAAACCATGCAATTTGCACTATGCAGAAAGATAGATTACAACAGCATCAGTATGAGGCATAGCACTCTTAGATCGTAGTACAATTTGTAACTATTTCAACAAGGGAAAAGAACCCTAGTCCTTTGCTATGACTACAACAGTTTGAAGAGACTCTCTTGGAGCCAATCAAGCTCACCCAGCAAACAGCACAAAGCTAACTGCTGTAACAGGCAGGTTCTACAGCAGGGTACTAGAGGCTGCTACATTAACCTTGCCGCCATTACAGTGCCCATTGGAGATGCTTCACAAGTGATATCAGAGGAGAAAAAGCAACAGATACGAATGTGAGAATGTCTACTACAACACTTTTGTAGAAACACTGCTGGAAGTTTACCAATAGAACTAAATTAGCACTTTGTGCACGTGCTGTCCTCTCCACGTGAATGCAATGGGAAACTGCTATGTTTGCATCTGCCTTCAACATTTGGTACCAGTCATAAGATGGATACTAGACAGATGAGAAAGTTTTCTTCCTCAAACTTCAGTCACTTTCATAAATACAAGCTATGAACAACTCCATTAATAAGGTATCATTGAAATACATCCTGCGTTAATTGAGTTTTTATGGTGTAAAATGAAGACAATAAGGTTTCAGAGCTTCCTCTTGCAATTGTTTAGACTCTTAACTTTGCCGCAACAGGAGAAAAGTATAAGCCTACCTACACAAATTATACTTATTAATTAAATTATAGTGGTATTTATTCAAGCAAATAAGCAGGCTTTTTTTAATATAAAAGTTTAACCACAGGAACTGAGAAAACTAACAAATTTATTCTAGAAATACAGAAAACTATCAGCATCTTGAAATGATACCTTGTTACAAAACTTAGATCAAGTTGATTTTAAAAATACAGCAAAATAATTCTTTAGAAAAGTAAATGTTTATTTAAAGTAACAGCAAATAAAATAAACTGCTATTTTAAAATCTTCCCTTGAAAAAACTGGAATATTTTGACATTGTTATGTAAAAAATGCCATGTTTGTTATCTTTCACTTTGGCCACATGATAAATCTCAACAATCTCTTTATTTAAGAAGTCAAATGAACATTAAACAAGACTATGTTGGAAAGAGTTATTTTCCCATCTAACAAATTTTTCCATCTAACCAGCAACAAAATCCATAGGTCTTTCTGAATCATATGTAGCATGATGAAGACTCATTATTAGCATTCTTTTGTTCAACTTGTAAAGCAATAGTCTATGGCTGATACTCCGAAGCGCGAGGTCAAAAAAAGCCAGCTAGAGTGGATTTGTTTTCACTCCTTATTAAAAAAGTCTAGATTAACAAACCACCCACCTTTCCCTCCCTCCACAGTCTGCACTATACACATTAACATACAAACTGGTTTAAATTCCTTTAAACTGAAAACAAAAAAGAAAAGGCCAGATGGTTACAGAATGTATTACCTGGTTCCTGGTTCCGACTGCAAAGACAAGATGGAAGTTAAATCAAAATAAAGTAGTTCAAACCTAATTAAAAATAGCAACACTATCTATTCAAAGATAGATATGACTACATTTCAAATTTTATGATGGTTTTTGATCTAAAAGATTACTTGTCATAATAGACTGGATCTGGTCCACATTGCTATTGAAGCTTAATGCACTCAGTGATGTTGAGTGGGATTGCCCCTTCCAGAAGCAGCAAGCATAAAGACAAATGTAACAGAACTACAATATAGCAGCCTATATCTTAAAAGTTCAGTTAATGATGTTCCTAGTTGCATTAAAAGACTATAAGGCCATAAAATTTCTGACCTTAATATTTTTCCTCAAGATATATCTAAGGACTTATTTCAGAAATTAATAGGATTTTGTAGCTCTGAAATACTCTTAACAGTTTTACAACCTCTGACACGGCACCAGGGGCTTGATTCAGTTGCCCACAGTTGTGCAGCAAATCCTAGTCTCCAGATGTTCATTGAGGAGAATATATGTCTCACTGGTGAAGCTGCAGTTATCCTTTACATTATCTTGTATGGGACAGAACATCAACTGAAGCCCCTTAAATCTGTCCTGTTATTAATGCAACGTGTGTGGCTCAAACGCACAGAGTGTTCCAATGTGTCCATAATGGTTCTTCATTTTGGGTATATCCTTGCAGTGGCATAATGAACAGTTCACAGCTGATTTGCTAAAAAATTTTAAGCTATCAGAATTAATGCTGGCAAAGAAATTCACAGTATATCTGCAATGTTGAGGTACACCTGGGCACACTCACTTTACAACCCTTCATAAAAAAAAATAAACAAAAGAATTGTGTCATTGATCTACATGCAAAATGCCAATAACAGTGAGTCAAATATTATTGTGCAAAAGAGAGAAAATGGAACTTAGCAGAAGATTTCAGCAAGGAGCCTTGAAAGGCCAACACAGATTCAATGCAACTGCTTACAATGATTTCACAGGCAAATCCACAACTAAAGCGTGTCCTTTGTGTCACTACTCTTCTGTTCTTAGAGCAGCTCTCCAGGGTTCAGTGATGTGCTTCTGCTTTGATCACAAGCAGGTGTACAGACCAGAAAGACACCAGCAGTGTTGACAACTCTGAGGGTAACACACCAGAACATCACTCACTTTCACCCTACTGTTTGTACTGGACCTCTGATGCTTACAAGCATCTCATACTTCAACAGAAATCACAGGAATCACTTGAATAATCAGTGACCCAAGTAGCAGCGATAACCTTTTTTTAAGCCTGATAAATGCAAGAATGCATAAGTGGCAAATTAAAATTGTATATCTCACAAATACTTCTATGAAGCATACTTAAGAATACTTCAAAAGCGCATATACTGGAAATAAATAGATACTTTTTCTGCTAGTCTGTATACAGCTTCAAACACAACATCTGCATCTGCCACCAGCAGATACGTTTGGTATGACGTCCAGAGTTGCAGCAAGACGAAACTCTAAGAGGTGATGATGGTGCCTCCTCAGAAACAAAGATCTCCAGTACATAATGAAATTAAGCTGGTATTTGTTCTAGCTAGGCTCCAGCTCCAGCACTAATATCTGCTTTGTACTATGGAGTGATTTATGACATCTGGAATTATGCAGATCCCTCCTGCCCAAACAGACACAACTCTGCACTTCTCTCAATCATTACTTCCCTTGTGCAAGTGACAGAGGTTACTCAGATGTTCTCCTGCTAAATGAAGGCTTATAAGAAAACATTGAAACATGCTTCAAAAACAGCAACGTGGGTTTGTCATCCCTCTCTGCCAATAGCATCCTGCAGTGTGGAAGCTGAAAGCAAGAACACTTTGCCCACCCCCATCCTCAAAAATTTAACTCTAAGCTTCATTAATCACAGAGTTCCCACTGAAAGGAACACGGGAGCTATCAAAATTGCTCATACGAGTCCTTCATCTCATGCAGCATGCTGTCTGCTCATTAGCCTGGAGCAGATGGTTTAACAGAAGGTGCAAGAAATTTGTCAGTGGACAATTCTGGATTGGAAAAATGTTTTTTTTTTTAGTTCTTCCATCTAGTTTACGTACATGTTGAAGCACAAAGACTTAGAGCAGAAAGGACTTCAAGAACACTGAAGTAATTTGTATATTGTGTGCATATATTACATTTAAGTATCTAATATTTTCTCACAGAAATACCAACGTGTTCTCATTACTCAGATATTATTGTCAGTTAACTATATAAACTACTGACACACTATTGAAAAAGAACCTCTTGCATACTTGAGGTTTTTTGCCTTTATTACACTGTCTTTACTCTTCTAACAAAAGGGTAGACAGAACAACTTTCTTTCCTCATAAAGGCTAGTATTCTGCATATAGTTCTAAGTGAAAAAAGCTTAAAAGTGCCAATCTTCTCAATCTTGCTTTATATGGAAGCTTTTCCAAAGCCTATTTATTTATCGTTGTTGCCGGTCTCTGACTTCTATTTCTGCTCTCTTTCTGGACACCAAATGTCTTTACATAAACAGAGATCTTCCTCATCCCTAATTCATAAGGTTAAGAAAAAAATAATTTCAGGGCCTACCTTACCTATCAAACCAGCAACTCAAATGAATATTTATTCTTATGTCCCAATGGTACATACATATTTTATGTCTTTTGTTGAAGCAGATCCTAGTATATGTCAACACTGAATTTCACACAATATAAACTTAATCAGAATGTTCTGTAATTTCCAGGAAGCAAAGTAACCTGCAAGTCTGCAACTGTACAGGTGTTAATATTTCATTCAGCACAGTATCACAGTTATCTACCAGCAGACACCAGTTTAACCTTGCCTTTTGCACTCTTTATCAAACACATTTTTATGTTATAATAAAATGCTATCTATCATTTTAACCTACTATAACTGCTAGTGTAATAATTCGACAGCCCTACAAACTGTATATAAAGAACTACCTGCCACAGCAATGCTCAAAATATGGCTTACATGGCATATTAAGGATATATCTATTCTTCCTCATCTCTTGGGGAAAAAACAAAACAAAACAAACAACCTATGCAATTTATTTAAGTCTTTGAAAACAAAAAACCATCTGAGTCTCCTCTCCTTCACCTTTTAACAGCAGCATAAATTAGAAGCAGACTTAATATTACAGATTGCTTCAGACATCATTTGCATACTGCTGTTTCTCAGATGGATTCAGTGGTCTAAGAACCATCAGACTTTCATCACTCTCAAATTGTTCTAGAGTCCTGGAGGCAGCATGTGGATACTCCCAAGGGATGGAGAACATAATCACATTGTTCAGAGAATGGAGACTCATTTGTAAATAGCACGACCTTAGATACTGCTACCGTACACCTCAAAGCGAGGTATTAGCATGTGAATTGCTAGATCAGAATTATTAAGGGAAGAAAGACTCCACGGAAATGTGTATAGGGCAGAAGAAAGAAAGTAGTGATAGGAAACAGCACAGAAATTTATTTAAAGACCATGAAAAAGGCAGCTATTGCAATCATCCCTTCCCACAGTGTACTTCCCTCCACTAATAACTTTGACCATAGGAACTAGGGGAATCTTAGTCTTTTCCACTTCTCTAATTAACAACGCATTTTTAAAAAATCTACTAAACTCTTTAAACATGCTTATAAATTTAAATTGTAAATGCACTCAACAAATTCAGTGGGAAGCTGGCAAAACCCAATCATGCCATCATATTAAATACCCACATTTACACAGAACTTTGTGCACTGTTCAATCTGTCCGACATAAGAACGTGATTTGTGACTGTTCCTTTTGGCTGCATATTTGTGTAAATTGCAATTGTGCAAGGCAACGTAAGAAGCTACTAAAAAATTCAGCTTGACTTCAAATAGAATAACGCAGACTTTTTTGAAGAATGCATTCAAATTAGTAGATTCAGAGTTACATACTGTACTTCAGCCAGGACATGGCTGATTGTCAAAAGGCTTTACCTGATCTCATTTATCTTCTGCAATTGGTGACTTCTCCCCCTTCATCCTTTATTATGTTTTTCATTCAGCCCATCTCTATCCAAGTCTCCTCTCCTCTACTGCCTTCACATAATCAATTTATTTTCCTTATTTGGCAATTACACTTATTTTTGCAGTATTTGATTTTCCTTTCATGTCTCTTTCCTGAGATTTCACTTCTCATCTCCTGTTTATACAGTACGACCAAACTGTAGAACATACAGCATGTCAGTACAAATAACACACTTCTGAGTGCTGCAAGGTTTAATTGTGACTATTACTGACAGAAAACAGCTTTCTATTATTTTTTCTACAATTAAAAGAGACAGGATATTGATCATCTTTTGTTATGAGATGATTTCTTATTTTCACGATATGGATTAATTTCAAGATGACTTCTGAAACGTGACTTCAGACAAGTTTGCTAAATGACAATGCAAATGCCCAGAACTGAAGTGACATTTCATAAAACACATCCCTACTTAGGAGTCAAACGTGCTAGACTGTGTCACTGCACAAGTATTTTTAATAGAAGGAGAAGGAGCTTTAGATTTGCAGTATATGTTAAAGCTACTGTTTCTGACAGAGGCACCAGTCCCCTCAGGTGTGACTCTGCACTCCTTGTACAAATTCTCGCTAGGATATTTAGGATATTAAGCTGTAAGATACAAACTCATCAAAACGTCTTGACTGAATAAATTGTAGCTACTATTGCTTTCAAAACTTCCAAATTATCCTTGAAAACTAAGATTATTTTTTTTTAAGTGTGTCTGATATTTTATTTAAAATAAGTGAGTATTTTTAGGAGTCTCTTGTTGCCACTAGGCATTCAAAGAGATATTATCTAGGTTCAGCACATGTTATAAACTTCTCATCCACAAACAATTCTCTTTTTTGAGATATATCTCCTTAAGGAGAGCATCAGAGTCTCAAGTGCTGTCGAATAATTAAAATGTAGATTTCAGGTCTGCTTTGCTAAAGCTAAGAAGCTTATGTGGTCACGAGGTCTGCAAACATCTCTCTTCCCCTGCCAATAGTTTTTTAACTCCTTGGCAGGTATCACTGAGTTTTAACAGGACAGCAACCTGAAAGGTAGTTAAATTACAATATGCTTTATGGAAACAGATGGCCAAGTGAAGAACGAACTTCTGATGAACAGCTCCAATAAATGTCCTGAATAAGATAAAGGCTGGTGTACGGATTCATATCATATTACACATTAGCAGAGCACACATGGAAAGAAACTTTACTGTGCCTTCAACATAGTAAACGCATGGATCATAATCATCAGAGGAACCATAAGAGAAATATTTGTAAGAAAATGAGCTTTACTAGCTCCAGACCTCATGGGAGGATAGGCTTGCTGCTAACAGTTATCACAGTTAATCAGGAGATAGAAGAAAGAGGAAAATCTAAAATGAAATATGCAGATTATGTTATTTTCTCTTTAATTCTAAATCATTTAACAAAGATTATCTGATGTAGCCAAAACTACCTCTCTCTCAGAATAGGCATTGCTACAAATATCTCAAATGAGCAATGCAGTCAATGTTTTATGTATATAAAATACAGTATTTTAAGTCACTGAAAAATTCTTAACTGATTTGAAAGTGCATCTATAGACCAATCAGGATTCAGTAAACAATTTCTCAACTATTTCTTATCAATTTAATGCATATAGCTTTCCTTCTAACTCATTTCACACTAGGGAAAAAAAAAAAGGAGAGTTTGATGAATTCTGCAAAGTCTGTTAAAAGTACTTATTAAACAGCAATATATGAAATTACCCACTTAAAAACAATCTACACTGCTATAATACAAACAATTGTTGCATTACTTGTCGTCTGTCATTTCACCCTCAGTGCCAACACTAACTACAGGATCATTTGTGTATTTCACTAAGTGCACACAGGTTGAAGTCATGCTCTTGCCCAGCAGCAGTAAGCTTGTCACTTTCAACAGGTAAGCCTGCTTCTACCATAAATCAGCTTGCTTGCTTTCTGGAAGCATTGGTTTGTATTTTCTTCATACTAAGCACAAAAGTACATAGCTTTTTTTTTTTTTTTGTTCAAAAAGAAGTGGCATCTATTAAAATTATTTTTCCTTAAATGAAATTAGATTTTTTTTGTAATGACCTCTGAAAGAAATTAAGCAATAAAAAGGTTTCAGTCGGCCTTGCTACCACCTTGCCCTCACCAAAAACACTTCTGTTGTGTTGTTTTCCTACAACTTGTCAGGTACATATATAACAATCAGAGTGAAAGTCCTTCAGTGAATGAATACAAGCACTCTGTTCCCAAAAATCTCCTAGTATTCTTATTATTATTCTACTATATAGAATACAACAATATATAATAGCACTGCGCTCTCACATATGCAGCATTCAGAAAAGTTCCAGTCTCACTCTGGAGAGGTGCTCTGGCATGGATTCCTATGCCAAGTCTGCACATTGGTTTGAAGGCCAAGCATTTTTCTGCTCCTAGACGGTCTACATACTATGATGCAAAGAATAAACGAAATCCACATCCTAACAATCACTCATTTACAGTGATGACTGTCACTTGCATTTAAACTCCTTTAAAAGAACTATAATTATCTGTGCTCTTACATAACTGAAATAAAACAACATGCCTCACCATGAAGTGTGGGCTTATATTTTATAGATATCAGTAACGCTATTTGTATTATCACATGCTTTGTTCCAGCTCATTCAAAATATGATGAGGGATTGATGGGAATCTTTTTTTTTTTTTTTTTTCTGACGTACACAGTTTCAGGAATTGAGTTTGAAGTATGAGAATGAACATGTACTACGTACTATAATGTTATGCTCTTAAATATTTGCCTAAAACACCTAGGGAGATTTCTTAGGTGACACAGATACTATCACAAAAAGTCAAGAAAAGCGATGATTTTTGCTAAGGCTATACTGGGAAAGCAAACTTCAATTATCAGGGACAGAAATCTAGGATTTAAATTTAGTTTTGACCTGCCGTGACTATAGTCATCAGAAATTCTCCCTTCGTTTCTCCAGCCTGACAGTGCCCTCTATAGTGGTCTCCCGCTATAGATGCTGGCAGCAATGATGCTGCTAGCAGAGAACAGAGCAAGCAGTTGTGCTGTGAACACAGTGTCCTGTGGAAAATGGCACTGAAACTGGTGGGTCTGCCACGGCATTAGCACAGCAGCCTACTGACTTCTAGTCTAGGAGAAGGAACCCTCAAGCAGTAGCCATGGAACACATCATACATCTCTTTCTAGAAAAAAGAAACGTAAAGCCATCCACCTCACACAGAAGTTTAAGGAACACCATTTTGGAACAGCTCTCTGTGCCATTTCAAAGTCCAAACAAGCAAGTCCTCTAATGTAGTGTTGAGTCTGTCATGAGCTCTTGGAAAGTACTGCAGAATTCCTACAGCAAACTGTAACCCTTTCAAAAATCTCCACTGAGCTGCATGCAAAGACTAGAACATTCAGAAAAGCCAGCAAAAATTCCTAAGCAATACTGTAATGAAATCTGTGCTCAGGTTCACAGATATTTACCGAATAACACTGACTGGTACCATTCTACCATGTATTATTTTGATGTGTTCATAAATACATATTCATACAGCACATAACTTAGTTTTCCCAGAAGTCATCAACTCAGGAATATAACAGTATTCAGAAAGAGACTCTGAGGATAAATGTGAGATAATAAGCATCCCACATTCACAATGGTACTGATTCTGGAATCAAGCAATAGTTGGAAACAGACTGTGATATTTAAACAATGGGTTTTTTTCCTCCTGCTTTTAAGTCAAGCCCATAGCACAGGAGGCTCAAGTACGGATCGGGCTAGACAGTCATTTCACACTCCTTTTTTGTTTGTTGAAGCTGTTTATATATAAAAGACTTCAGAAGTTTCCCAAGTCCAAAATAAAAACCCTAACTAGCAAGCACAGACATGGTCTCTATTTCAGTACCACAGGAGAGGCTGAGAGACACAGACCCCAGACCATCCAACAAACTGCTAATAATGGTATTCTCTGAGAAGCAGCCTCTGCTCCAGACCTTGCCCCAACACAAATAGAAAAGTAATCTGAATCTGGTTAGGTTTCACGCCCAGGAAAGTGTTGTCACCACTGCAGTTCAAAGTAGCAAGATGTGGGCAGAAGCATCTATTTTTCCCCAAATGCCACATTAGCAGTAATTATTGAATTTAGTATAGAATATTTGGTGAATTTGGTCTGAGTCTGTAAACAGTCTGTCATCAACGAACCAACAAAACCCCAGTATAAACTAGCTGCCCTCAAAATTAGCCTTAGATATTAACTAGCTACTTACATCAGCATCCAGTACATCAAAAATTATCTCAATTATGCATAATAACATCTGAAGAGGCTGTTAAACATTATTTGGGTTTTAAGCCAGTTCCAAACTATAAAACATCCGGATTCACCTTGGACATGGGATGCAAATTTTCCCACATTTGTTCTTACAATTCCCTCTGAAGCATCTGATATTAGTCATTGTTACAGACCCCAGGTTTAATTCAGCACAGCCTTTCCAATGTTCAGTCCTCTGGGCCATAAAACTGAAAGCGTGTGAGCTGCATTATGAAATTCTGTCCTATAACAATAAAGCTGAAACTAGTGACGGCCTTTCTGTACGCACTACAATAAGCAAACCATTCATGAGTCTAACAAGTGCATTCCCAGTTTTGTGTTCTTGTCCAAATGCAGACTGAAATTTATTACAGGAATCACTGCTATCCTTGTCTGCTTGCAGACATACAACAATCTCCCCTTCCAAGGCTTTGATTTGAACAGTCCAAGATAAACTGTTTTAGTGACTATGAAACCATTTGCAAATACTGTCAAATCAAACAAAGCTTTTATATCTCCCAAACACCTTCTATTTTATGGAAATGTAATGCGCCATTAGTTTATTTATTTTACCACAATGATGTGCTAAGTAGTCTACTTTTGAACCAGAAAATATCATTTTAGGAGCCCTAAAATATTAGCAGTTGTAAAATTTAACATCTTGAACATCTAGTGTTTGCTGAGCCTGCAGAAAAGGTTTATATATGTCAAGAATATCTAAGACCCACGCAAGCATTACAGTACTAAATAAAATAATAAAAAAACAACAGCAACAACAACAAAAAACCCCAAACACTTGATTTCTCCTTGAGTGGGAGCTCGTTACAATCAATAAAAGCCAATGAGCATAACATGGTGTTCTCATCATTATAAAATGGCAGATGCTCTCTAAAAAAAGTAAGTTAAATTATTTAGCAAACGATTCCAAATATCACCAAATTCAGTGTAGCCAGCCATTCTAACAGCTTCTAATAAATTATTTGACATGGCTTTAATGGACACCATGAGCTATTCAGAAGCATTTGCTATTAAGCAGCATCATACTAATGTTTTGAAATTCTACCCAGACATGTCCAGATGTGACATCTTATGAATCACGTTACCTCCTGCTTTTGAAATATTCTCCTGCTTTTGAAATATTGTCAGCAACATCCAAGAATTTACAGAAACTAAGAAACAAGTAATTTTGGCAGAGCCTATGCGACCTGATCTAGGTGAACCTGCTTCTGCAGGGGGGCTGGACTAGATGATCTCTAAAGGTCCCTTCCAACCCCTACCATTCTATGATTCTATGATGGAGAACATGCAGATTTTTATTCTTCACAGCCTAAAAACATTTATTGTTCCTGCTAAATGAAAAAAGGTGCCCACATCATTTGCCACATCAAACATCAGTCAGGGCTTCTCCAGAGCACTAAACAATGCCTATATAGTACAAAGGCAACTTCCCAGTAATAACAGGTTGTACTGTGTTGTGCAAGACACATGCCTTCCAAAGGAAAATCTATTTCAAGATTAAAGCCAATCCTTTCCTTCTATTAAAATCTGTAGACTCTTTGTCATTCCAAGAGACTGTATGACAATGGTGAAAGGACTCTAGCAAAAAGTTACGAGCAAACTCTCTCAAAAACAGCTTAAGGAACACAAGGCCAATGGACAAAGAAAGATGGGTAAATTTAGACATTTATTTGATTTCAAAAACAACAAATAGTCTTCATAAAGGTGTTTATGCATTTTAAATGTATATGGTATTCTGCTAAGAATCACATTCAAGTAAATAGGAAATGCTGAGCAAATACTTGGGAAGAATAAATTTCCAATTTATGAGAATAAAATCTAGTAATTAGAGTAATGTCATGAAACAAGCAGCCTTTTGGTCCAGAACGTAAGTATAGTTTCTAGAACTACAGATTCACATGACTACAGCCACTCACAGATGGATGTGAGGTGCACAGTGGCAAGATATGAGGGAATACAAACAAATTGCAACACAGGAAATTGACATTATATTAAGAGAAAAAAACACCAAAACAAAGCACTGCTAAGGTGATCAGATACTGGCAGCACCACAACCATAGGAACTGAGGAATCTCGATCCTTGGAGATGCTCCAAACTCACCTGGACAAGGTGTGGGCAACCTTATCCAACTGGACTCGCTTTGCAAGAGGGGGCAGGACTAGATGACATCCAGAGGTCCTTTCCAGTCTACAATGCTCTACAATTTGATATATTTTTTTCTTAAAGTTCCTTTCCCTACTGGAGATACACTTTTGCTTTATACTTCACATCTTTCATATATTTGTGGTGGTTTTAAAATAACAATCAGAATTCTCCCTTGTGAGCAATCATGATGAGATCATATATAGAAACAATGCAAGATTACACATTTGGTGCAATAAGACCCATTTATTTTATGGTAGTTCTGTCACCAGAACCAGCTGAGATACAGTAGCTAAAACAAAAATGAGACTCATTTAATAAACAGTACTGAGCCTTGCAGCCTGTTGTCACTCCTTCAGCCTGCACCATCCACATGTTGCAGGTGTTCCAGAGAAGTGACAGGACACAAAACGAAGAAAATGACAGAAAGAAAGAAAAAAAAAAGCTCGAATCACCCTATAAGAAGCATTGCATGAATCAGGTGTGCACAGACATCAGACCTCGCATCTCACACTGAAGATACACTGCGGAGGACAAAGCCAGGAGTACCTTTGTTCATATGCGTAAGGGGTAACCTTAATGAAGATCTAGTACAAGCACGCTGTGTGTACCTGTGGGTATAAACTGTCCCACAGTTCCCTATACCACTGAAATGATATTTTTTTCCTCTAAAAAAAGATTTAAAAAAAAACCAAACTAAATCTAAACCAACCCACCACCACGAGGCCTCCAGAACCACTTTCTTTCCCACGCCTTAAATACGAACTGTGCTATTTTTAAGGCGCGTTGAGATGGCGAGGCACCTCTAAAAAACAAGTCTGCTGGCGCGTGTCGGGCCGCTGTGCCTCCACACGCCCGTCGCTGCCAGGACAGCCGGCCCGGTCCCTCTCCCCGCCTCGGGTGGCTTCGCGGCGCGAAGAGGGGCCGGGGCGGCAGGTGGGGCGGCGGCTTTGTCTCCGAGCGGGCGCTGAGCGAAGGAGGCGGCGGTGCGGGGCGGCTGCCGGCGACGGGGCTCCGTGGAAGAGGTGCAAGGGAAGCGGGCTGAGGGGAAGGGGGAGCCCCCACTTCCACCGGCATCCCCAAAACTTTCTTGCGGGCCGCGAGGGAACGGACGCTGCCGCAAGCCCGCGGAGCCGAGCCGAGCCGAGCCGAGCCGAGCCGAGCCGAGCCGAGCCGGGCATCGCCCGCTGTCTCCGCCTCT
>WBNH01007067.1:109915-143197 GCA_013401255.1 Urocolius indicus
GGAGCGGGCGCCGTGCCGTGCCGTGCCGTGCCGTGCCGTGCCGCGCCGTGCCGTGCCGCGCCGTGCCGTGCCGCGCCGCGCCGCGCTGCTCTGCCCGGCAGAACGAGCCGTGTCGCGGCAGGAAAGCGAAGCAGGCTCGGGAGCATCCACCGGCACTAGGGCGCGCCGCGCCGCGCCGCGCCGAGAGGATGGCGGGACGCCGTGGCCGTGGGGCTGCGGGAGCGGCTGCCCTCTGCTTGGAAACGGTCTCGGTGATGTGTTACACGATCCCAGCGCCGCTCGCCGCCACGACGCGCAGCGAGTGTCCCGGCTCAGATAACCCCGGGCGGGACGGGAGATGTCCGATGTGCGAAACAGCCACACGGACATTGGCACAGGGGGGTGTTTCAGGGAAACGTGCGGTGCCGGTAGTACCTCACAGCAAGGGGGTCTCAAATTGAAATCCCAGCTGGGGTGCAGGTCTAAAGCCAGTAAGGTAGGTTAAATGAAATCAGCAGTTAAAAGAAGAAGCTGCAGTGAATGCCCTGTATTTGGAGAGGAGCAGAAGCCCGGTTTGGTTGCTCAGGGGCATCCCAGTGAGACGTCTGTGAACCAGCAAGGAACTGGTGAAAAATGGGGGTTTAAGTCTGCGATGTCCCATAACTTGCAAGGTGATGTATGTATGAAAAGAGTCAACCAGGAAAGACTTAACCCCATTCAGATTGGTTTAGATTGTGTTTTAAAATACTGAGTACTGCTAGGGTTACAGACGAGTTCTGAGAAGGTTGTTCTTCTACGGGTGAATGTGTTGGCTTGGCTAGAAAAGTTCGTCAGCTCTAAGATACTAAGATCAGCCTGGTCTACTGGAGATGTCCCTGCCCATGGCAGAGCGGCTTGCAATTAGATGATCCTTAAGGTTCCTTTGACCCTGAACCCTTCCATGTGATCCTATACACCAACTTCTACTCAACTTCATGAAGATAAACTTGTAAAAGCAGCTTGATGTCTTTTTCCCTTGAGAAACACACTTACTTAAACAGCATAGCTGATGAAGCCTAGTTTCCTTGAGAGGGATGTTTGTTTTTCTCCCATATCCTTCTGCTAAGTCTTACATCTCTTCCATCTCTTCCCTCCTGCCAAAGTCACCTGTAGTTTTTCCCTTCTGCATGTATTTTGGGCAGACATCCACATGCAGAGCTACCAGTCAAGAGACATGTCATTAATCTTTCCAAATTAATAAGATGCTCATGTGAAATTGTGAAATTAGTGGCAACATTAATTAGAGGAGCAACTAATTGGTGTGTCTCTTCTAATTCTTATGAAATTTCAAAGAATATCATGTCTTTGAGACTCGTATTGCAATTCTCCTCTTGACCTATCGAACTGGAAAAAGCTTCAGAATTTGTTAGGAGCATGTGCTGATGAACAAAAGGACAGAATAATAAAACAATCACAAGCTCCACATTGTTTAGGATTGATTCCAGGCCATATCTGACTCATGTTAGTTTCTCATCCATTATAAACCATATGCTGTTTGCTGTATGCTCTATTACAGTTAAGACACCTCCGTGGCAACTAAATTAGTGTGTGACATAAAACCTATGTAACCCAAACCAATTAGGTTTGAGATTAAAACTCTTGAGTCTTGGAGAGTAATTATGAATGGGAATTCTTTGTCCACCAAGGACATATCTAACAGGGTGTCACAGGCTGATGGAAAAGTAGGTGGTTTTGTCTATACATCATCCATATACCATCTGTGCTGCACATTACTGCCAG
Source organism: Urocolius indicus (assembly GCA_013401255.1). Lineage (NCBI taxonomy): Eukaryota > Metazoa > Chordata > Aves > Coliiformes > Coliidae > Urocolius > Urocolius indicus. The sequence goes on from WBNH01007067.1 coordinate 111,674, forward strand.
GCAGCACAGACCCATTAGGGGAGAAGTGGGTAATGGACCTCCGCCTGCCTTTTAGTGCTGCTCAGTGTTCTGTGATGCAAGCTCTTAAATACTTTTGGTCAATGTCAGAGCATTGAGAGTGAGAAGGTAAGAGACACTTTTCTGTACCATCAGCTAATTCAGTGCTTCAGCCTTCCTTAAAATCTCACCTTTGATATTCTGTAGGAAAACTGTGATAAATACTTACACCAGATAAACGATATTCCCCGAACTATGGGTTTGTATTTTCTGTTCCCTTTTCCCCACTAACCAGCTCTATCCCTCTACTCCCCACAGGAAGTCAATTCTTTATTTTGGTCTGGAGCCATCTCATCTCCCTGGATGTGTATCTTGGGGATTATTTTATGAGAAATAAATCAGCATCTCAATTTTAGACTTTGACCTTTATAACATCTAACTAATTGAGGTATAATCAGCAGAAGTGAAGAGTAATCTGAGGAGATGCAGGAAAAGTGTTGTCACTCCCTCTCGCACCTATGATGCCTTAGCAAGCTGTGCTGTCTTTTAGGTTGAGACTAAGCTCTTGGAAAGCATATTGGAATTTTGTATGGGTATAAAGTTATGCGAGAACCTCAATTAAATCTCTACACATACAACTTTCAAAAGCCACTGAGATGCAAGAATTTAAAGGTTAGGTACACAGTATTCATCTCTGAGAGTAAGTAGTGTGGGCAAGAAGTTAAATCTTGGCTGATTCCCTAGAGTACACTAGCCAATGCAGCTGAGTCATTAAGGGACCAATTGTAATTTTGCATGCTGGGACAAAATCTCTACCCTTTGGGGGGGAAAAAAAAGAGGTGCAACGTGGACGTTGTGGCTTGGAAAGGATTGGGTGAGCCCCCTTGTCCTCAGGGCAGCTAGGTTTGTATAACTGGGATTTCTCTTAAAGCTGCTGCAGGTTAGACTAGGGTTGTGTTTCTAATGTTTGTTGAAATCCGTTATGAGAACCAGTGGCTTCCTGTAGAAGATCTCTCCATCCCACCTGTCCTTTGGGTGTGGAAGGAGGGGGCTATGCCAATGTAATGCTTATTTTTTAATAAATTTTTTTTTAAAATGCACCATACTTTGAGGTATTTGACTTTATTAAAAAGAGAGTGAAAATCATTTTTTCCCATGTCCATGTGTCTCATATTTGACAAATACTAGAAGGGAGTTGACTATCAAGTTGATATGTGTTAGTGACTGGAAAAGAGCCAACATTAACTGTGTGTCACTCAAGTGTCCACTCCCCCACCTCCCCCCCGAGATTATCACACCAAGAATGTTCTCAAAGACTCAAGAGTGATATGACTGGATGTTTATGAGTTTAGCTCTTATTTTGTATGTTAGAATTATTTCAGATGGAGTGAGGAGGAACTTATTTCAAGAACTGTTATTTTCATTGTTCACTTAATTAGGAAAACTTCCTCAAATGCAGATGGGCATCATCCAGCAGTGGGGGTTTGTTGCCATTCTGCCCATAAAACAAAATCAGCTGTTCATATGAACACAAAAGTGATGTTACAATTAAAGAGTAAGAGATGATTATTTTAGCATTTTTGCTAACAGGTAATCTATTTAAGAATTTGTTTGGATCAAAACCTTGCTAGAACAAGCTAACTAGGAGATGAGCAATCTAAGCTGAAATTAACAAGAACATGATGTGTGTAGTGATGAAAGACTATTAGTGTGTTGGCGTATACACTTCACAAAAGAACGTGAGTGAAATTAAGGGAAAGACTGTTGAAGAACAGGAAGTTTGTTAGAAGTGAAGAAATGGGGCACTGAAAGAAACAGAGGAGCTGCAAGCTGATTTGGAAAGAGATTGAAAGGACAAGAAGAATAAAGGGAGAGAGATGGGCCTAGAAAAAGATTGTATGGGGGAAGAAAAGGAATTAAAATGTGTTGAAAGGGAAGCAATGAAGGAAGGTAAGTAAGTATTATGGGAGGATACTGGGAAAAAGCATTGGATGCCTGAATGTGGGGACCAGGACAGAAGCGTATGAAGTAGAAAGCTGAAGGACACTGTAAAGGAGACAAGCTGATGCAGAGTAAATGTTGAACTGGCATCTGTGTAAGAAAAGTCACAGCATGGAAGAGGAAGGGAATGGAGCATCTGAACTTTTTTGGCCTTGTTATTATTTATCTGCTGAAAATAGGCACCTCTTTATAAAAGTAAGTAATGATACTTCACTTGCTTGTAAGTAAATTAGCACACCTGTGTTCTCACAAGGATACTGAAGGCTGAATTTCCAGCCTGAAATGATTACTCACAAGGTGTGCATGATGGCTGAAGGGCTGGGAGCTGGGCTATCATTTAATGAAGTGGCCTGCATGCTTTAAAGAGCACACAATTTGTCTGGAAGCTCTTCATAAAGCTCACTGTATTTTAGTCTAGGAAGTTGAGGTTTGTTAACATTTTGTCTCTGTGTCTTTTGGCCTTAAAAAATGCCTATTTTGGTGACTTAACAGATATTCAGAGGCCACACATAACAGAAATTTCATAGCTCAGCTTTTAATGGAGGACTTTTGTATACTGACAAAAATAGTGACACGCCATGGAAGTCTGGGTTCCTTTGGTTTCTTGTTTCACAGTTTCCAAGGAAACGTGCTTGAAATAAATTTCAGGAAAAGTCATTCAGAGATGCAACTGATAATTTATCAGTTTGATTAAATTAATAACAAATAGTTCTCTTATTTTGGAAATCTTGTTACGCCTAAGTGAGAATTTTGTAACATGGCTTGGAGTCCCCAGTCTTTCTGCTTCTTGCCACTTCTTTAGATAATGGCCTACCAACAATGAAGGACCTTCAGAAAAATGAAAAATTATCAGATTCCAATGATTTGGTATGATGACAGGGAGAAGGCATTAAGCACCTCTCTGCTTGACTTGCCCCTGGTTTATCAAAGTATACAAGCACTCTTCAGCTGTTGCATTACATTTGCTTACACTTCGGTAACACTCAAAGGTCAGCTCTTTGCTAAGTTGTGACAAATTCAGTCAAAGACATGGTTTTGCAAACTGCTTTTCCTATTTACTACATTAGCAGAGAGATAAAAGAGGAAGTTGTTACTGTGAAGAGCTGGCACTTCCTTTCTCTTCTGACACTGAGAGCTATTTTCAAGTAAAGCGTAAATATCAAAATGATATCATTTAATATTAGGCAGAGATTGCCCATTTCTTTTAATTTACGATGATCCAAGAAAATCTCATTTCCATTCACTGAAGGCCAGGATCATGGAAAAGACTTTCTTGAATATAGTCTCAGTTCTTTCCAGTGACTGTAATGGATCTTACCTTTCAAAATTTGCAATTCCTTTACAGAGTCTTTAGTCCAGAAATGTTTTACTCCAACAGTGAGTTTTCTGGCAGGATTTTGACAACTACTAAGTTATTGTATTTGTAAGCGAACTCTGCTAGTTTATGTTAGTTGGCCTAAGTGTGGAGAGGTTGAATGGGAGGTGGTGGAGCTGGCTTTGGCATCTCCCACAAATGGGGATGTGGGGTGTGTTTAATGGCTTAGAAACACAACTTGTAAAACATACTACATGGAGATTGATTTTTTTTTGGAGAATAATGAAGGAAATACATTTTGGTAACAGCCTTCATCAGTTCATGGACGGAGGCACTGTCCTGAGTTATCATCCTTCAGATGCCTGCACACCTTTCAGATGCTTTCCATAGACTCTGCTTGCTGTGCACTTGCATCTAATTATATTGATTTTTCAAACAGGGAAACCAAAAGGTAGAAATTAGTTTCCAGATTCTAAAGAAATAAAACTGCAATTGTTTGTCTCCTCTAAAGGACTCAAGCGCGCAGTGTAGTCTCTTGTGGCTTCTCACCTTCATTGTTGTTATCAGGGTAAAGGGAGTGCAAAAAGGTTTTGTTTTATGAAAATTTGCACAAGCAACTTCTCTAATAGCATGATTTGATTCAGAGCAATTGCAAATAGGGTCATAGCTGATTGGGAAATAAGCCTTAATGAAATAATTATAGTTGTTTAACAGGAACTACAACACTAGACCAAGCAACAAAATTATATTCCCCATGTTAGAACATTTTATGAAGCATAAGGAAGATGTTACTCACTAAATATGTACTACAGCAGCTTCATCTGTATGCTGCTTCCCTGATCTGCACTGGTGAGTGACATTGATGTGCTTTGAACAAGACATAAGGGACACTAACCTTAGTCTGCTTGCTTGGATTTATGTGTAGCAGCATGCCCAAGATAATGACATGTAAATACAGCATGTTTTTACTTGTTAAGATTTTGGAGACAACAGAGACCCTTTTTTAGAACTAGGACTTCTCATGCTCACCTGGAGCCTGTCAAGAGCTGTAATAAGCCTAGTGTGTGTTAACATATGGGCTGTTTGAAACACATAGAAACAGCCTCTATATCTGACTATTACTGTGTCTCATATCAAACATGTTGCTGATTTGGTAGCACAAGGGCTGGCTGGTTATTACTGCATATTGAGTCAAATACCAAATCACAGAATTTGTTGTACACTGGAGTCCTCTGGGCTGTAAGGAAGGTGAAGACCTAAATACTTTTTTTTTCAGCAACTACTAGCCTTTGTTTCTTGTTTATGTGGATCGAAAATTAATTCTACACCCCCTCCATCCTACTGACTCTTATGCTTTTTCCTGTAGTGTAAAGGAATGATCTCTTTACACACAACCTTTTGATATAAAGCAAATATCAGTGAATATCACCTTTGCAGAGTGTGTGCTAGTGCTGGGATGAAGCAGCATAAATCAACAGGCAATCTTTTAACCTTTATGGACCGCACACACTTCCTGGACCTGTAGACTTAGAAATTGTCAGAAATTCTTGTTCTTCTTTCAGACCGATATGTGTAGCAGGTGTTTCTAGACTGCCTTTCTCATGTCATTTAAACATAAGAAAAAGTTTAAGCTCCATTTAAACATAAGAAAAAACTTCTTTACTGTGAGGGTGAGGGAGCCTTGGCACAGGCTGTCTAGGGAGGGTGTGGAGTCTCCTTCCTTGGAGATCTTCAAGACCCGCCTGGACATGTTTCTATGTGACCTGATCTAGGTGAACCTGCTTCTGCAGGGAGGTTGGACTGGACGGTCTCTAAAGTTCCCTTTCAAACTCTACCATTCCATGAATCTATGATTTAATTCTATACCTGAAGCCACCATGCAATGCACAGCACTGTAATCTCGTGCTTCCTGTTGTTTATGCCCATTTCACATAAACGCTTAGTGTGTCACCATCCTGAATTGAAACTGGTTATTATCCAGGCTCTGTTTCTTATGCAATACAATCTTTGTCATAGGAGTAATAGTTTTTAGGTCTATTGACAGAAAATACAAACCTAAACTCTCAAATTTAGATAGATTAAAAGTGCTGAGTTTGTTTTTTTTTTAAACAAAGAGGTAGGACGGCTTCCTTTAAACATGGTTTGTTTATGGAATAAAATTCATACTTAAGAAGAGTTACCTTTTTCATTCCGGAGCCTCCTTAAAGAATAATTTGAAGTTGTCCGTAATTGCACAGTAGACACTCTGGATGCGATTCAGTTGCCTCAGCACAGACATCTGCTGCCCTCTGAGAAGCCCTGGAGCAGCTAAAACATCTGTGTAGGCCTGGAAGATACAGGTGGGGATCTGTGGAGATGCCTAGACTTCTCAAATGCCACTAGACACCTATATTTAGACAGCTGATTTTCCCCCTTGCTGGCAAAGACTGGCTTAGGCAGAATTCCCCTGGTACATGTTTCCAAAGTTTACAAGTCCTAATGCTTATTTTGGGTTTAATTTTAGTGGGAGCAGCAGAGGTTCCATTGCTGTCTGCCATTGTCCTAATGTCTGTCTACTTGATGAAAATAAGTGTGTGTGTGGGAAGGGTCCGAATCTTTAACATAAGGAATTTTGATTAATTTAGTTTTTGTCCAGAGCTAAGCCCTTAAGAAGCAAAATCCCAGTTAAGATTTAATTTGTGACTGAAAATTCTGAGATATTTCATCAATTTCAGAAGCATAATTTCAGATGCTCAGAAATATGAACAAGTGCAGAATCAATACATACATTTAAACAGTACTTAAGGTACAATAATCTAATCCCCAATTTATACCTTTGGTCTTAATAATAAGGACAAATGCTTCAGCTGTCAGAAATAATGACATACTTACAATTTTTGATCCCTTGCTTATGTTATGGTGTTCTTTCAGTAACTGCCTTTTTTATACCCCCTTGCATTCCAATCCATTTAACAACATATCACTGCACCAATATCATTCTCGATTTCTAGCATAAATTTGGAACCAATTTTGGAGTATCCTGAGGTGCCTGACTGAAGTAGAGCCATAAAGGGTGTTTGCAAGTGCATCTAGTTCCTATCTCAAAGGATTAAGAAGCAAAATTCATTGAAGACTGACACTTGAGTTTACATTTAGGGTGAGCAGATTTAAAGGTCGTCTACTGCCAAAAGGAAGATTTTCTCTTAGTCCTCCCTTTCCTCCTCTCTAAGCTCCTCATTGTGCACTTCTGTTACTTAATGTTATGCCAGCTCTGCTATTCACTGAACTCTGCACAAGCTCACTTAATTAACTGACCTGATAGAAAACTAGTCCTTCAAAAGTAGGTACACAATGTGAATTGGGATCTCAAAAGTTTGGAGAAATGCCAAAGCCAATACAAAAAAGTGGGACCACATAGCTGGGCATTGAAGAGAGGCAGAGAAGGAAGAGTGGGGAAGCAATGAAAGCAAGACATTCCACTATGGCAAATCATGCTGAAGTCAGCTACTTGTATAACCACAACCAGAAGTCACAACTGGAAGAGTATTTGAAAACGAGGGTATCACTGTTACCCAGTGCTCTGTAGATGTCATGGCCAAAATATGTGCTGGGCCATGGATTTAATGAGCGGTTAGTGTGGATCTGTGCAGAACCACATTTCCTAAAGAAGGCAATTAAGATATATATTTAGTCAAATTACTGATGGATTAACAAAGTAATGAGATACAGATTCCTATGCTATCTTGAGTATTTGGCATGCTATTTTCTGTCCAATTTTCTTTGCATTTACCTGTCACTTGAGTTCCATATAGATTGCCAGATGCCAGCCTGTTACATAATGCAACTTCTTGGTGCAATTGGTCCAGCTTCTTGCTACCAAACTAGCCAACTGATGGGCTATTTCAATGCTCATACTGAAAATGTTAATAGAGGTTTTGTGTATGCAAAATACTTGCTTTTTGAAACTGAAGATAGCACACAAATATGTCATGCAACAAAATATTTCTAAGCACTGAAAACCTATGAAAAAGGTATGATGCTTTGAGCTGATCAGTAACTGAAAGATACACTGCCTTACATTGTTCCTAGATCTTCCTAAAGGCACGAGAAACTTGGGCATATACATTTCATATGTGGTTTGAGGGTCTTGGCATTATACAAATCTGATGGTTTATGCATCCTGAGAGCAAGGTCTGGATCTAAAACATTCAAACATAAATATGCTCAATTTAACAGTCTCAAGAAAGTCAAGGATGAGTCAACTCTAAAGGGATTTCAATCAGTGGTGCCAGAAAGTCTAGATAGTTCAAAGCTCAACCATAGATAGCTAAATTTAGCAGTGGCATGGGTTTTTTTATGTCCCAGAATACTGAGATTAAAAGACCTTTTATGTTTGATTATAAACTGTTTACTGGGGATGTTCTAACTTTAAGCGTATCTATATTTTAAATATTTGTCGGAATGCTAGCAATAACACTTTTTTTCCACCTCATTTTATTTCTTCTTGATTTCTGCTTTCTGAAACCATGGGGAGTATTTTTTTGAGATACCAAGATGCTGGCTCACAAAATGTTGTGACCCAGTTCTGAGTCTACTTTTCTAAAGAACTTGGTCTGCCCACCCACATTAACTGAGCACATGGATTTGGAAACAATTTTTAAAGTTGTCTTGATTAATCATTTAATCAATTAGGAGGAAATTAACTACTTAATTGTAGTGGCTTCACAAATGTTTCCACGATTTCTCAAAAACTGAATGTAATCTAAGAACAACTATAAGCTTCCATGCACTTACTAAATTAACAAATAAAAATAATGTCATAAGATGCAGCTCTCTGGACTGTTTTGAAAGGAAGCCAATGTGCTTTTTGAAATTTGTCTTAAATCTTTTTATCACATTTATTTTAAAGCCTCTGTGCTGAAGTGTGCATTCAGTGTTTTGTGCTGTAGTGGAAGTCCAGGAATATGTAACTGCCTTTTGGAGGATTCTGTTTGATGGCTTTTCAATAGAGAATGGAATTATTGATGAACAACATTGATGAACAATACATACTGTAATATGCATCTGTTTTCAAAACGACACTGTAAATAAAACCTCATACTTTGTAAAAACTTCCTATTTACTGTGTTATTAATCTTAAAATACCATACTGAAAGGAACCTTATTTACATGTGTCTGCTAATTTACTATTTGCATTTCACTAGGTTTACATGGTGAAAGAAAATGTTTTTCAGTCTGTTTCCAGGGGTCTTCTGTGAATACTCAGTTTTAATTGTGATATAGCAGAGGAACATTTGCATTAAAAAAACCCCAAAGTTTTGTGTTATAGAAATGATTAATAAGAGCTTTCAGATCTATGGATGAAGAGTAGCATGTATTTTTTTAATTATTTTTATGTTAAATATACCTCTTCTTTTTTCTTCATGCTTTTTAAGCTATTTGTTATTGTGGCTTTGAGGAGAAGAGAGGCCTTTGTGGCCCTCCTTTCTCCCTTACTGGCAAGTAAGTAAGGCAAATAATGAAACTTCTGTTAATGCCGCTCCAAGGAGCATTACCTGAGTCTACCCCTGTGGTCTCAGGACCTGTTTAAGCCAATGTAAATATTGTCAGCCACTTAAAGTGGCATCATGCTTTCAGTCAGTGTTGGTTGCTGACTCCTGACCTCTCTCTTGCAGCAATGCTGCTTTTTCCTCTGTTTATTCAGTGAGCTGAACCAAAGTAGCAATATGGCTGAGAGGCAGCCCTGAAAGAAAACCTAGCTTAGCACCAGGCCAGCGTGGGGGCAAGAGAGGAAAATGCATTTCAGCATAGAGAGGTGGAGTTGTGGTGCAGGGAAGCATCTCGGCCAAAGCCAACATTAACATGTTTGCTGGTGGCACAGCCTATCTGCTGCAGTAGTACATTGGTGAGATGATGTGACTCTGTGTGTGTGAAGAAGGATCAGTAAAACTATTTCAGCAGATCAATTCTTCACCATCTCCAAATGCCCAAAGCTGATGTACACAAGTGGTGTTAAAAGACTCCAGGATATCACAGCAGAGTTTTTATACTCTCAAACAAGTTGAAAACTCCCCTGCAGGTATGAAGCAATGGAGATTTGGTGAATAAGTGAACTCAGCTCCTGTGTTTGGATATTCCTGTGCTGGGATAACACTTCTCTCATTCTGAGTGGAGTGGATTTTAGAGCTGATGGGCAGTTTTATCGTAGTCAGCAATAGAAGAACATTTAATTATTTGTCTGTTTTCTTGTTCAAAGTGCTCAGCTGATTCAAGAAGGGGAACTGGTAACAGAAATCATAGAATCATAGAATGGTAGGGTTGAAAGGGACCTCTAGAGATCAAGTCCAACCCCCCTGCAGAAGCAGGTTCACCTAGATCAGGTGGCATAGGAACATGTCCAGATGGGTCTTGAAGACCTCGCCACAGATATTTCAATTAAAACACTACTGCCTTGTGCTATCAAGAGTCACGCTATGGGCCTGTGTCCCCTTTGGGTTTCCCATAGATTCTTATAGGTGAAGAGCCTTGGTTCCACCTCATCCTATTAATCTGGGAAACTATGTCTCATCAAGTATAATCCGATATCCAAAAGTAAAGCTGAGGAACCCCTTCCCTTTCTAAAAGTGATATTTTCTAACAGAAGTGTCAGAAAACATCTGCATGAACTCACAAAGAGCACTTTTTTATCCTGACATAATCCCCTCAGTAGCTGTTGGGGTGTGAGGAGAATTGGATTCTGAAAATTCATGAGTGCCTTATAAGATTTATGGCATTAATGCTTTTTGACATCACAATGGATGCTGATAAATACAGTGTTCAATAACTCTTGCACTGAAATTGGATATTGGTCCAGCTATACAATCCACTGTGTACAGTTTAGTTTCATTTTGTCTCTTGATGTTGTTGATAATCAAAATGCCTCCAACAAATTAAGTTTAATACTGCCTGTGTTGAGAAGCAAAACAAGAAGCAGTTCCTGGGTAGGTGGATTTTTCCTGGACAACACAGTTCTGTAGGGAGAGGTCAAATTCAGCAAAGCTGCCTTGAACCCTGGAGGTTCTTAGGGATGTCATACTGTGGTCACAGCTCTGCTACCCTTTAAATAGGTACAGTGTGAACTTTTCTTGCTGTGTGACCAGCTGCTGCTGACTGATATGAAAACATTAACGCTTTACAGGCTGTGCAGTCTTGTTATACTGCTTATGCCACTTCCCTAATGAGTAAATTCTCTGCCTCTCCCCTTTGTCTAACAGCCCGTGGGTAACCCTCAGCCATGCTCCCAAAGCACTGGGAAGCATCTGAACTGAAGATTATGACTGGTGTGAGTTTTGGTGGCAGGAGTCCTTGGTTAGTCTATGCATCTGACCTTGCAGTTGGTGCTTCATCCAGTGTCTGGAGCTGTTTGAAGCCCTCAGCTCTCCTCTCTCCCTTTTCTCAGTTTCATGGGTGTCACATGGGGACCATTGAGATCTACGTGGATGCTGAGAGACTGCAGCAGGAGCAGCTCCTTAGCTAGGGCTGTGTGGTAGCATTGCAGGATATAACGGGGAAGTGTTAGTTAAGGCTAAGGTCAACGGAGACTTGTTATGGATGCCACAAACCCTGGTGGCACATGTTTTTCTTCTTGAGGAGTACTTGGTAGATTTGCTCAGGGCAGTTGACTTGGAGATGCTTGCAACAGCCTTAGAAATGTGGCCTCTGGGAGTACATAAGAGACATTAATTGTTAAGTGGAAGTAAAATCCAAGGATTGCTGTTATTTTTAATAACCATTTAAAATATCATGAAAGTAAAAAATATCTGTGGTAAAAATGAGCTCCTTTCCTGATACTTTTTCCCTTGCAGTGAAAGTCTCCCACATGTTAGAGAACTGATTAAAGAGCTAAAAAGCTGCCATGAACATCTTGTTAATTCTTTTGTGCTGTTCTACTCATTGAACCTTTACAAATGAGATTATTTACTCTCCAGTTCCTCCATTGTCATTCTCTTGCCCCTTTCTATGTCTAGTAGCAGAAGCAAAGCAAAAGTAACTAAAATGTCAGCTTCTGAAAAGCAGCATTTCATGCAGTTACGGGATGTTGTTTCAGTGCACACAAAAGAGATGAACAACAATATAGGAATAAAATGCAGCAAAGACAGCAAACAGCAGGGAGCATTAAAAAAAAAAGGGATAACAAACCTAGAAAGAAGCGAGCATCTTCCTTCGTCACAATAAACTAGTTTTCTGTCTTGTCTTGCAACATAAGGTGATGAAATAGATACTTTCATTATAAGCATTACAGTTACACGGTGCTTCTGGAAGTTCCGAGCTGGTTGCAGTCCCTGAAAGTCTGGTTTTAGGTCCAGGCAAAATTCCCAGAAAGAAGGAGGGATGTCATATGGGAGACTTGCATTACTGCACCTTTGCTTTTGTTAGTGAGAGTCAAATTATAAACAAAGACATTAGATTAAAAATTAATTTTCAACTAATATGCTCAACCAGCATTGCAGCATTGAAGCTTACATATAATGGGCATTTCAGTGCTTTGTTTTTCTTACATTGTTAGACTGCAGAATAGCCTAAAAACATTGAAATACTACTCATATGAATAAACACATCATCTTGTTTGACCTTTCAGAAACTATTGATATTATTGATTTCTAAACAGTAGAACAATATGAGAAGGCATCTCAAGCCATTACTATGTTTCGGTGCAGCCTTTTTCTTAGAATTCAGAGGCTGTCTTTTGATACATAATTTATTTAAGGCATCTGTGTGCTTGAACGCAGAGATGTAGTTCAACATTCAGTTCACCGTCATCTATCATACTGAAGTACTTTTTCTAGATTTATGCAAACAGGAAGGTGACTAACTTTACTTTCTGTTTCATTATTTATGTGTTGTCCTGAGGGGACCTTTGTTGATATTACAGTGTGCCTGCTTAACAACCTTTGTTCAGAACAGGAAAACCAAGTGTTTTTATCCTGGACAAATTATGAATAATGCACAGTAGTTTAAAATTATCCTAAGGGTATGTACTTACTGTAAAACATAAAACAGTGAAAATGTTGAATAATACGAGTTTCTGTAAGAGTTTTAAAATATATCATTCTCTGGACATAGACTGCAGACAGTTCTTTCTGATCCATTTTGTCTTTTCTTTCAAGTGGGGAGATAATATAAATTATTACCATTATTACTAGTTCTCAATTAATCTGCTGTTAGGATTTCCAAGGTGGAAGCAGTTGTTGATTAGTCATTCTCTGATAAAAGGTGTCTCTGCTGCCATCATAATCTTATAAACTTCCCTGCATTGCAGACAATTGAACTGCCTATGGGATTTTTGCTGTTCGTCTTCAGTTCCTGCTCCTGTGTTTCATTTGCCATTGATCACAGACTAACTCTGAGGGACAAGAAATTATGTTACTCATCACTGTGTTCTGTCAAAAAATTACTTTGTAAACCCAACTGTTAGGTTTTCCCAATTTTCTTGCTAAACACATCACAGTAAGAGCAGAGCAAAAATGTTTAATCCAGTACAAAGACAACTCTCCTCCTAGTTCTTCATGGTAGGTGATTATATGAGCAATATTTGTTTAGGTACAGCTATTTGTTCTGATCTTATTCTTTCTTCTTTTTTTTTTTTTAATTTAAAAATTATGCAAATAGTCTTGAAAATGTTTATAAAGAATAACAGTGGTAAGAGAGAAAAAAAACTGCCACAGTTCTTTTTAACCCACCTAATATTCTATATGCTGAGAAATAATTTTTATGCTTTCCTTTCTGAGGACTGGAATAAAGAAAATATCTCTCCTACATTCAAGAAGGTCAAGAAAGGCAATCCAGGGAACCACAGGTCAGTCAGCTTCACCTTGATCCTTGGAAAGGTAATGGAACAAATAATCCTGAAAACCATTTCCAAACATATGTGAAGGACAAATAGAGGGCTGAGAGCAGTCAGCATGTTTGTATGAAAGGGAAATCATACATGGCCAATTTTATAGCCTTCTACATGAGATGACTGTCTTGGTAGATGGAGAGGAGCAAATGCTGTTTGAACTTTAGGAAGTCTTTTGACATTCTCCCATAACATCCTATGGACAAACTGATGAATTATGAACTAGTTAAACAGACAGTAGGGCAGATTGAAAACTGAGCTGCCAGGTTGAGCAGTAACACAGTCCAGCTGGAGGCAAGTGAAATACTCTGGGGGTCAATACTGGAGCCAGCACTGTTTAACATCATCATTAATGACCTGAACAATAGGACAGAGTTTGCAGAGAGATCTGATACAAAACAGGGAGGAGGGGTTGATACAGCAGCTGATTGTGCTGTCATTCAGAGGGACCTCCACATGCTGGACAGATTGGATGAAAGGGATTTCACAAGGTTCAACAAAGGGAAAAACCAAGCCCCGGGGACAAATAACCCCATGCACCAGTACACACTGGGGAACCACCAGCTGGAAGGCAGCTCTGAAGGACTTGGAGGTCCTGGCAGAGAAGAGGTGGATCATGAGCCAGCAATGTTCTTTTGTAGTAATAAACCTTCCTGGGCTGTATTAGGAAGAGTGTTTCCAGCAGGTCAAGGCAGATAATCATTTATCTTGGCTCAGCCTTGACGAAACATATCTGGAGATCTGGGTCCACATCTAATGTCCCCAGAAGAGGAGAGACGTGTATATACTGAACTGTGGGAAAGGAAGATGTCCATGAAGATCATTCAGGAACTGGAGCATCTAACATTTAAGAAGAGGAGGCTGACACAGCTGTGACTTCAGCTCAGAGAAGGCTCAGGGAGAATCTTGCTAGCATGTGTAAATATCTGTAGGGAGAGAGTAAAGAAGACACAGCCAGACGTTTCTCCATGGTATCCAACAGGACAGGAAACCACAGACACAAATTTAAATACAATAAATTCCTTTTAATTGTAAGAAAAAAATATCTTTATTGTACAGTAATCAAACACTGGAATAGGCAACCCAGAGGTATTGTGGAGTGTGTATCCTCGAGACATATTCAAAATCAAGCTGGGCATGATCCTGGAAGACCTGCTTTAGGTGATCCAGCTTGAGCTTGGATGTTGGACTGGGTGATTTCCAGATCTGCCTTCCAACCTCAATTTTTCTGTGGTTCTCTGATTCTGTAATTTCTGATTCTTTGTGTAATTCCTCTTGGTTTGCTTTTTAATAATTTGTCTTTCCATTTTTATATCTAATCAGAGGAGGACAGGGCTATCAAGGTATACAACTTCTAAAATGTAGAGTAGCAGTGTTGCAAAAAGCAAATAGCTTTTAAGGACTAACAATGGGATTTAGTCGTTTGAGACAGTGAGAAAAAAGCTTCATTTCATATTCATTGGCAATTCAATTACTGCAAGTGGAAACCCAAAAAAGACAAATTTGAATTATTTTATTTTAATAAATTGCATGCTTTAAATAAAATACGTTGGAACAGATTACCAATGTTTGTGGAAAAGTATCCTTCTGTCTTTTAAATCAAATTTGGGGGGAGAATCAAGGCTGTATAAAGGTCAAGTTCTACTTTATCCCAATGTTCAAGAGAAAGAACAACTTTAAGGGAAGATTTGGTCAAGCAGAGGAAAACATAACAAATTATGTCTACGTTATCCTAGGGTAGCAGCCAAAGAAGTGTATTCAAGACCAATTTTCCTTACATCTCCACTATTTAACTGATAGTAGTGCACATGGATGTGCACTGTAGTGCACATGGATTGCTACAGTAATGCAGCTATTGGTATGTCAGGAGTGGGTGCAGGGCAGGAAATTGTCTTTCCAGGGCAGACACTTGAAATCTGGAGGATGGGTAGCTGTCAGCACCTCTCTTTGCAGAGGCAACTGCAAATTTTAGGTGGCAATTTTAGGCAATTTTAGGTGTCAGAGCAGTCTTGCTGGGATGCTATCCTCTGACTTCTGCCCTAGCATGCAACCACTCCTTCTGGAGTCCCAACATTGAGGCTGCTTTGCTCCTTCACTGGCAACCCCATCCATTGTAATAGCCTGGGTGTATCCAAAGTCCTGTAGTGTGTGAGAAAGGGCACTTCGTGTAGCACTTAAGCCAGTCAGAACCTACTTCACTTCCACAACTATGTGCAGAGGAACCACTGATATGAACCAGTAAGCTGCTATAGCTCCTCTGGCACTGGACTGCTGCTCTGCCATCTCCAGGCCCATGCTGAACCCAGGAGGCTCCAGACACTGTTCAGACCAAGCAAGACAGTGTCTATAAAATTAAGTTACTCAGTGGGTTGGTCAGTACTGGAATGTATGTTGGATGGGTCACTACCTGAGAGCATGTTCTGATACCTAAATGAAAATTTAGTTTTCTTCAGAGAGAATCCCATGCTGAAGTGTGTGCGGTGTTGAATACTTGGGTCAGAGCCTCATAGTTGGGATCATAACCACAATACAATGAGCTTACTATTGAACTTGACTTCCTGCCTTCATGGTCATTCAAATATATCCATCATTTTTACAGTCCAGGTGGGTTTGAAGCACAAACTCAGTCTCATCATCTCATCTGAGAAATGTTAACTCTTTAGGCTCCTCATTTTCAGTGATGTGCCCATAAACTTAGGTGTTTTCCTCCCTGTCTGGATCTTCCTCATTGCTCCAAATCCCTTTTCCTTGATGACACTTCAGAATAATCTATGAACTGGAGCTTCTAAAATATTATCTGCAGTTTTCGTTACTAAATATTTAAAAAACAGGTAAGAGTTGATGGAAGTTCTGCTTCACTCTTTTTGTAAGAGCTTGATTATTCTATTTATAACAGGTAGGCAGCTCACGTGCAATGAAGTCAAAATATAGCTAAGGTGGTTATGAAAACATAACTAATAACAGGGACTTGTTCTTCCTTGCAAGTGCCTCAGTCCAATAAATGCTTCCCAGGTATGTGCTTACCCATGCTGCCCGGACGCCTGTGCTTCGTAAAACCTGATGCAATGAAAACTGAATTGAGTGCTTTCAAGGGTCCTTCTGAGAACTTCATTATTTAAATTTTATTTCAGTCTGGGCTCTGTTGCTTACACAGGAAGTTACACTTGACTTTTAGTACCTTAAAAATATTATAATAACACTGGTTAGGTCTTGCAGTTCTAAGTAGTGGCTTTATGGGCACAGAGAGACATTTACCACCCTGCAGAGCTCACATATTGCTGAAATCTTCAAGATTAATATAAATTTACATGTTGTATAGAATGTTGTGGGCCTTCTCCCACCAAGGACTTCCAGTCCTCCAAGAAGCACCCCTACACAAGAATATATCCTGAAGATGGTAGTGCAGACCAAATAAGACAAAGGTCTTTTCCCTTGATCTATATGTATTATATGATGGCTATACCATGCAAGTAGAGATACACCGACTCTCTGGAGAAAGGGGATGAACAAATAATCAATTTTGCTAAATCAGCAAATGTGCCTTTATGTAATTTTTACTTTATAAAGTCCTCACATTATATCTTTTCTCTCTTTTCTTTTGTGGAACACCATCATAGTACTATTTTTACAAGAAAGGGGCATTGAGTTCACCGTGAGTTTCCATGAAAAAGGAGAAAAGAAGAGCTTTTCTCCAAAGTGTCTTTGCCTACTGGAATTTAATAAAAGCACTAAACATGAGCTAAGTCCATCTCTCTTTAGGATAGCATGTAATATAAACCCAAGTCCCATATCTGTTTTGTAGTTTTCATCACTATGTTTCAAAATGCCTTACAAAAGCTGTAATTATTATTTTACAGGGTGCAACCTGGAGTACAGAGGGATAAAGTGTCTTGCTCAGAGGGCCATGAACTGGGCTGTATATAGAGCCTCACCATGAACCTCACACCATCCACAATCATACATGTTTTCTGGTATCATCACTTTTCTGATTATGCAAATGAAATCCAGTGCTCCCAACGAGGCTAAATAGATTTTGTAATAAAACCATTGACAATTTACTATATTTCTTTAATGTCTTTCATCTTACAGAGAATTATTTACCCATTTTTCTACAAACGTGAGGTATCAATTTTCTAGAATTATAATGGGAAAGTGGGAACAGAAGGGGCCTGCAGCCTCCTCAAGAACGACTGAAAATCATCACCTGCACTTTTAAGTGTAATGTCTGGGTTGCTTAAAGACCTTCCTGTTGTAGTTTTATTTTCCTGATGATTAAACTAATGGGATTATACGTAGTACCATGGAATTTGCAGCTACATTAGAGAATAACCTTTTCACTGGATAGTCTGTTCTGGTTCTCACCTACATATGTGGATTGAAGAGTGTATATGTGTGCTTCAAAGCTCAAAATCTGAATGTAGAAAAAAGGCAAACATTTTTGGCAATACTTACTCTGCACCAATGATCAACTAGAATTCCTCTGTCAGAATTGTTTTGATTTAAAATGAGTCTTTAAGAAAAGAAATCACACATAGAGCATTACCTGGAGTTTCCATCTGGAATAAGGAGAGGGCTTCAAGGACAAAGACAAGAATCCAGCAGATGGCATCCATGAATACTATTAAAAACAAAAAATCAATTGGCAACAGTAACATCCTGATGTGACTCCTTACCTCAGATGTCTGAAGGGCAGTTTTTTGAATGGAACAAAACGTGCTGACCTACAAAACCAAGTGATGATGGATACTAGCAAGTTCACACCTGTGGAGACACAAGATTTGAAACAAATGTCATTGAAATGCCCTTTCCTCTCTTCCCTTTCTCCCAAACAATTATCTGTTTTATTCTCTTCCATTATTTTGTTACAATTTTTACGTTATGTATCTGTAGTACATAGATAACAACTTTAAGTTAGAAACAGCTCCTCAATATTGTCTAGTGTCACACAGCCTGTTCACATACCACGTGTTCCATCTGTTACACTGCGAGATGTGAATAAGTCGTAAGAAGTTACTATAGAAACACAGTTAATGCACAGTATGAGTGGGCTTGTGATTCCACAGAGATCTTGTCTCCTGACTAAAAATGCTGCAGTAAATCTGAAGGAGAAATCACCTGCAGGACTCTCATGTAGTATGGAAAGAACGACCCATTCCCTAGCAAAGTGACAAACCGCTCTGAGGCATATGTTCATTTCAGACTGGCTTCCTCGGTTCTGTATAAAATTTATCAGTCCCAAAGTATTGATAAATGAATATGTGCAGAGCAAACTGTGCAACTTGGGTTTTAATCAACACTGCACTGCACTGTGTTGTAGAGTGAGGCTTTTAACAGCTCATCAGATGGCAGCTTTGTGGGTTGGAGTACTCTGATAAGTACCTGAGAGACACAGAAGGAACCATTTGTGTCAAGATCCCACCACCTGTTTTGGTAACAGGGACTACAGGGGTGGCTTCTGTGAGAAGTTGCAAGAAGCTTCCTTTATGTCCAATGAAGCCAACACCAGATGGCTCCAAGGCAGACCTGGCACTGACAAAGGCTGAGCCCATCAGCAATGATGGTGAGGACAGGGAGGAGGTGCCCAGGCACTGGAGCAGAGGTTCCCCTGCAGCCTGTGTTGCAGCCCATGGTGAGGCCCTGCCCCTGCAGCCATGGAGGCCACAGGAGAGCAGAGACTCACCTGCAGCCTGGGGAGGACCCCATGCCAGAGTGGGTGAAAGCCTGAAGGAGGCTGTGACCCTGTGGGAAGCCCCCAAAGGAGCAGGCTCCTGGCAGGACCTGGGAACCCATCAAGAGAGGAGCCCACTCAAGTTTGTTGTCAGGACTGTGACCCATGGGGAATCCGTGCTGGAGCAGTTCCTGAGGGACTGCACCCTATGGAAGAGACCTACGCTTGAGCAGTTTGTGAAGAGCTGCCTCCCACGGGAGGGATCCCATGCTGGAACAGAAGAGTGTGAGGAGTCCTTACCCTGAGGAGGAAGGAGTCACAGAGACAACATCTGATGAGCTGACCATAGCCACCATTCCCCATCTCCCTGTGCCACTGCGAGGGAGGAGATGGGAAATTCAGGAGTACAGTTAAGCTTGGGAAGAAGGGAGGAGGGGGAGGAAGATATCTGAAGATTTAGTTTTATTTCTGATTACTCTGACCTCTAACTGCCAATAAATTAAATTAATTTCCCTAAATTCAGTCTGCTTTGCTTGTGATGGTAATAGTTGGTAGTCCTTATCTGAACTCATGGACATTTCATTATATTTTCTCTCCTCAGTCCAGTTGAGGAGGGGGCATGATAGAGTAGCTTTGATGAGCACCTGACACCCAGCCAGGCCCATCCCATCACAACCTGAACACAGACTCTTGCTCAGAAATATGTACTGAAACAAACTAAAAGGATTGGAAAGTGTAGAACAATCATTTTATTCATGAGAAATCATTACATGAATCTGATTTAAAATGTGTATTGCCTTTTTTATGTTCTACTCAGTATAATTCTAAAAAAACTAGCTTTACTTTTTGATATGTAAGTTTTAAATCTTTTTTATATCAAGATATAAAATGAAGAATCATTGTTAAATGTATATGTACTGGCAAAGTAACCCTCCTTTGCAGCAGTTTGAATAATTCTCAGTCTTTCATGTAAGTGCTCTGAGGCTGAGAATGACCATGTCATACATATTTCAGGCTGAAGTTTCTGGGTTTTAGTCTGTTGATTTCCAGTTATTTTATGCATGTTTAATCATTATTCCCTGCCACTATAATGCACATAAAACTGTGCTTTTAAAGTTTTGTCACGTATTACTTATCACCGTTTTCTGCAATTCAGGCTATACTGAGAAGCAGTTGAAGGTTTATGATATTTAAAGATAAAAAGCTCTCAAACCATTGAGTTGTATATACAACTATAGGTAAGTAATTGCATTACCTCATTGTTATTAAAATTACTGTTTTCTTCCATGTCTTCTTTTTTGACATTCACTTGTGTGTTTTCTAAAAGTTAGATGCCAAAATCTTCAGGTGACACAGGAAAAAAAAAAAAAGAAGGAAAACAGAAAGCCAAAACAGAAAGCCTAGGCTGCATCCAAAGCAGAGGACTAAGGCTACAGCAACTTCCAAGCAAGCAAAGACTGTTTAAAATCAAGAAATATTTAATTTTTTTTTTCCAGAAATTGGGCTGTGAAATTAAGCTGGAAAAGCAACATCCTGAGGTGGTTTTGGATACTTTTATATTTTCCTTCCACTCCCTTGATTGTCCCTTTTTTCCTTTGCATGCTTACACATGGGAGAAATTCCTCGTAAATTGAAAAATTCTTGTGTTTCAATTTAGAATATGAGTCATTTCCAGGTATCTGTAAAATATGTGAATGTTATGACCTGTAAATAAATTATACGAAATAGAGATTTCTGTAGTTATCAAATTTTGAGTTACATGGTTTCTGAAAGAAATTATGTTATGGAAAATTCCGACCAGATTCAGTAGGAATGAACCTACTGAATCACATCACATTGAACTTTTTACTGGAAGATTGTGTTGTAGGGATGTGCATTTAGTCTGAATTCCCTTTGTAATTGTGCCATTCAACAACTAATAGAATATCCATTAAGGGAGGCACAGGAATTAATTGCACAGTTTTTACCTCTTTCCCTTTCCTTGGGTCCTAAGCTCAGCTGTTCACAGTAGCGTGATTTAAAAACTTCTTCTTATAAACCTTGACCAGAGGGCCTTCCAAACAACAAAGGAGTCACAGAACTGAAAGCACTAATAAGCCCAGAACAGACAGGATAAAAGACAGCTTCTACTGTGAGAATCAGAAGAAGAGAGGAAAAAATAAGACAAGGCGGCAAAATGTATAATTGTCTTCATCTTTTCCTTGGGGAAACAAGAATTCCCCTCCATTGTTCAAGGTAAAATTGACCTGCAAGCTTTTGATGAGAAATCCATGGTACTGGAAGGTAGCCATGGGCCATCTGAGGAAACACAAGGACACAAAAGATGTTTTGGCTTTGAATTACTGGAAGCAGCTCCTGTAGACAGTAAAGACAGACCTCTCTTTGGGAGGACAGACAAACATACAGACAGTGTAGCAGGGTGAGTGATTGCAGTGGGTGATTCAGCAGTGGTGTGTGCAACTAGAAGTACAAATCACTGAAGAGTGTGCGTGTTTGCAGATGAAGACCTGAGCCTTCCGTTACTGGCCACTCAGAGCACTGAGATGATTGGGTTTTTTTTGTGGTTTTGTTTGGATTTTAATTTTATAGATTCAGTCATCTGAGTGGGGTTTTGTTTCGCATGACATCAGATGTCCTCACAATAGCTGAGTTTCCCTTAGAGTCAGGAGAGAGAAGCATCTGCTTGGACAAAGCTAGATAAATAGACTGCTGTCCTGCAACGTTTCTGATTTTCTTCTGACAGTAACATGAGCCTCACAGAGAATAAATCTTTAGGGAAAAATAGACTAAAATATATCAGAAAATGTAACATTTAAAAATATTAGTATGAATAACCAGAGTGTAACCACAACAACCACATAAACATAGCAGGTTATATCTGCATTGGTAAAATAAGGAGGGCCATATCCATACATACTCATTGTTTTGTCCCAAGTGAGCAAGTCAGGCCAGACAATTTTATTTATTAGCGTAAAAGAAGCTGAGGGGACCATTCATGACATGCATGTGATGAGACAGAGGGATGTTTAGTGTGCAGGTAAGTTCCTCCCTCCCACCTCAAGAGTGACAGAGGATTACAAAATTGAAGGAGAAGGGTATAGTCCTGGGCAGATGCAGTGTGCTCACAGCAGAGGGAGACTGCTGTGTACCAGGGAAGAGAGACACAGAGCATTAAAAAATGTTCTTCTGGAGTGCCACAGGACAAGCCACTTTGCATACGTCATGTGCCAAGAAGACAGCACTGTAGAGGTATGAGGCGAGTAATTGGGGACACCTGTAAGCATAAACATACACTATTTCATCTTCTCTTCTGCTGTAATACAAATAAGAACAGGACAGCAATGGGTGTATGTGACTCTGAATAAATCCTAAGGAAATGTCAATCACAACTAAAATGAACTCTGAAAACAAAATAACGCCCTGTCCTCAATATGGCATGATTCAATGGGACTTGCTTACTGGGCAGGATAAACACTCCATACATCAGGGAAATGTGACATCAAATATCATAAAAAGAATAGAGTTGTATAATGTTACATGCATGCAAGCAAAGCTACTGAGAGCTTTAAAAGCATTCAACTTGATAAAAACTCTAATGGTGATAGAGGCATGAAAGGACACTTTGTGTACTGAGTAAATTCAGTAAGCATTTCCTGAAGTATCTGAAAGCAGAGCTTCATTCCACAGCATCCTAATAGACCTTCAGTCTACAAATTCAGTGTCAGGAGTGCACGTCCTGGAAGAGTTGCAAACCCAATAAAGCCAGCAATAGTGACTGAACTTCATCATTTTGCACATTGGACTATAACGGAAAAAGAAAAGAAGATACGGGAATAGGTTATTTGATTAGCTGTGATCCAAACAGGAGGAGAAACTCCTGGCATAATCAAAGTCAACTGTAGCCACCTGAGAGAGGCAAAAAAACTAAAAGAAACCTGTGATATTGAGAGAGTCCATAGCAGTAGACACTCAGTGCAAGTACTGGCATACTTAAACTGCAGCATAGTGTTTTGACCTCACCTGTTGGGCAATAGGATTTCAGGGGATGTGATACAATATTTTCACAGATGATATTCTAGGGAAAGGTGCATGAAATACTGGAAGAGTGGCAGGAACTGACATCTTATTGATGCTCTAGTAATGTGAAAACCAAACCTCATTCTATTCATATGATGCAGCTGCAAAAATTTGGAACTGATTCACAGCAATGGCAAAACAGTGTACAAAGAATATATATTGATTGTTAAGAGGGAAACATCACAACTGAAACAAGAAGAAAAATAACACAATTAGCAAAAGGTAGCTGAGTTGTCATATCCTTTTGAAATGACTTAGATGAAAGGAGAAAAATAACTGATCCCAGGCATTCCAAATATGGTTTAGGAAGAACATATTAATCTGGTAAGATGGGAAAGGAAAGCTTGAAGTTGAAAGCCTCAGTAGAAGACATGAGTAATGACATCTGCGATTGTGAAGAGTACCAGAAACAAAACTGTAGGGAACCCCTGACAGATGGGACAGTGTCTGTGTAGCAGCTACCCAGGCCTTATCATCAACACAAGCAGATAACCAGAGAGGTTATGGATGCCCCATCCCTGGAAACATTCAAGGTCAAGCTGGACAGGCCTCTGAGCAGCCTGATTTAGCTGTCCCTGCCCATCCCAATCTCTCAGGAGATGCTTTTTGAGAAGAAATTCAATTTTTATTTGAGGATGGAGTTTGGCTCTTGTCCTGGCCTGCACCAAGAGGCTTTTTTTTCTGAGATTTTGAATTTTATAATATCTTTCTTGGATTATATACTGACTATCCCGTGAAATAAAAAGCCTGTCATCCTGTCAGCAAGGCTTCTGGAAAAATGAATGATTACAGAAATCACTTTGTTCTGGTTAATTGTAGCCCAGTTAGATTTCAGGGGGGTGATGGTGATGGTGACTGACATTATGTCAGTCTTATGTTCTTTGTTCCTGTACTACATGTTCTCAGTTTGAAATGTACTTCAGACAATCATTTTGACAGGCAGGCAGGTGGTACTATTACACTGGCAGTGCCATATCTATCATGGTTAATGTGCTCTTGGATCAAAGTAACTACACTTTCTGTCACTGGTTTGTGTAGCAGCAGAGCATGTCTCCATCTGTATTTCAAAACGATATCCCATCTCATGATTACTGTCCCATGTTCCAGTGGTGGCGTACGGGCTAGAATATTGATACTTGCTGCATTTAATTATGTGAATAATAACGAAACAAAGATCTGTAATGCAACTCCAAGAAGATTCTAAAAGGAAGTTATTCTGGAAAAGCTACTGCATGGTTGACTCAATTATCTATCAAAAACTGTTTGAGGTGCCCTGAAGACACCCATTTGAGATGCCCATGTAGAGCTGTCTGATAAGACACGAGGCTTACAAGGCACCTGTGGCCTTATGGGTTAGCAGGGGACAGCCAGATGGGCATCTCCAACAGCACCAGACTCCTGTAGATGGGCAACTGAAAGAACTAGTGGTGAACACAGTCACTGGGATCTAGAGAAACCTCAGCCTCAACTAGCTTTTGTTTTGCCGA
This sequence comes from Urocolius indicus, assembly GCA_013401255.1. Taxonomy (NCBI): domain Eukaryota; kingdom Metazoa; phylum Chordata; class Aves; order Coliiformes; family Coliidae; genus Urocolius; species Urocolius indicus. The sequence continues at coordinate 136,075 of WBNH01007067.1, forward strand.
ATGGCGCTCAGGACTATTACTCCATTTAGTATTATTTGGCATGTCCTGCTGTAACTGAGGCATCCATGTGGGCAGGCAGACACAAAACAGGACCCATGAGAGACCAGAGACCTTCGGGAGTGAGGATGACAAATAGCATTAAACATATGAACGGTGAGCAACTGAACCGATTGCCCAAATTTCACCCTTACTATAATGACCTAAAACATGTTGATCACACAGTGACCCTTGGACACTTAGAGGGGGAATCTACAAGAAGGAACTGCATATTAACCTGTATGTTGACTTCTTTACAGCATCCTTCACTGTGTAGCACAGGAGAAAATTATCAAACAATGAACTACAGGAAAGCTGTTCAGATTAATCATTCAGGTTAATTCAGGATATTTTCCTTTTGCTTAATAAAAAATAGTGTAAATTTTAAAATAACATTTGATTCTTCTTTTGGACAGCTTTTTAAGATCACCATGTGACATGGAGTGGCCATTTTAGAAAAGGTGTAGTCTTGCTTTTCCATCTTGAATCAAATGAAATTATAAGCTGCACTTTTAAAAGAGGGTGAATCTTTGCAAATTAAAGAAGAAATAAGAAAACTTCTGAACACAAGCTTTGTGTAAAATATTTAATACAAATGTGACTGAATTCTCAGCAGTGTGAAGTATTATATAAACCACCCAAAAGAAGAGTTTATAGAAGTTCTAAAATACTTCTTACTATTTATATATTTATGTGCTTAGAGGCCCTAGCTATATGATTGTCTGATTTGTTCTTAGTTTACGTGTTTTGACTGCTCCTAGGCTTATTCACAGAATCCCAGAATCTCAGGGGTTGGAAGGGATCTTGAAAGATCATCCAGTCCAACCCTCCTGTGAGAGTGGTCACCCAGGAATATATCCAGGTGGGTTTTGAATGTCTCCAGAGAAGGAGACTCAACAGTCCATCTGGGAAGCCTGTTCCAGTGCTCCCTCACCCTCATAGTGAAAAAATTCTTCCTTATATTTCTCTGGAACCTCTTCTGTTCCAGCTTGTACCCATTGCCCCTTGTCCTGTCATTGGCCATCACTGAGAACAGCGTGGCTCCATCCTCCTGACACTTGCCTTTTACATGTTTGTAAAAACTACTGAGATCACCCCTCAGTCTTCTCTTCTCCAAGCTAAAGATACCCAACTTCCTCTGCCTTTCATCATAAGGGAGATACTGCACTCCCTTATTGTTTGTGAATTTATCATTTATCATCCCAGTAAGCAGCTTTGAAACTGAGCAAAATTGTATGGCTGTAATTAGAGTATTTTGGCCTGCTACCTTAGAAGTACATTCAGCATATTATAGAATGGTAATCAATACTTCACATGTCTTTTCTAGTTGATGAATGTTTCCCCTGGAAAGAAAGGATATTATTGTGAATCTCAGAGAAGTTAGAAAGTGAATTAAAAGACAGATTGTTAAAAGAAAGAAAAGTTGTCTTGTATTTTATTTCAGGGGAAAAAACAAGATAAATTAGTATATGTTAATATTAATTTCAGGATACTCATTTATAACTTCCAGCTCTTGTAAATATTTCATGTCTCTAAAAAGATAATGTGATAATTCTGTAATCATGTTGCTGGTCAGATCCCTTCAAGAAATACAGAGCAAAAAAGCAAGCAGATTAATCTTTAGTGTTCCACCCATCTCTTTAAATACCCAAACTTTAGGAACTCTAAGACGCAGATTTCCTCCTTTTTATGGGTGAGGAGGCATGCTATCTACCTTAACATTTTAATAGCAGCAAAATTAGCTGTTATCATTACTTCAATACTTACTTGCTTAGATTTTATCCATAAGTGACTTTGAAGCCAGTTGGTACAGGCACTGATGTTTGATGATTGCTAAACATGGATCATTGTAGCTCTGATTCATCATAACTAATTCAGCTGAGGTATCTAATTTGGGAACTTGGTTGCCTGAGGGTCTCTCTGTAATATATGAACTTAATAATTACTAAGAGGTGAGATGAATCAAAGCCTAATTACATAGATATGAAGCTTTCACATTTAATATAGGTAGAACACGATAAAACAAAGAAAAAAAATGTAAAAAAATTGCACAGTAAATTCGATGCTGAAGATTATATATAAATAATGAGTTTCCTCCATACCAGCCCGTTAGTGTTTTTAACAAATAACATCAGTTGCTATTCTCCTTCCACAGCCAGTAGAAGCCTGTTACAATTACTCATGTCATTTTAGTCACTGACAGCTCCCTTTCTCCTTCAAGTTTTCACTTCTCTTTTCCTCTTCCACACCTTCTGCATCTGTTTTATGTTTCTACCTAAACATGTATGACAGATAATGAGGCAGCCAAAACTCAGTTGCAGTGTGACTACTTTATATGCAGATGAGCCTAATGTATACACTCTTATCCCCAGGGGAAGTGGCAGTCTCAGACCTTAAAGTGGGTGCCTAAGTTCCCCATACAGCTAGTGAGAGAGACTGGCTTGCCTCCAAACCTCAGAGATGCTCCCCTGACTATCTTTCTATAGACTGTACGGGGAATATAGATAAATTCAGCATCTGAGCTGAAGCAACTGAAGAATGCAGTTGTGACTCAAGAGGACAAAGGTGAAGCTGGGCACTCGTATACTCAGAAGGGAGAGAGCCCAACTGTCACTATGACATAAGGAGACCTAGTTTTTCAGCCCATACAGCTACATCCATTGTAAAACCAAATCTTAGAATTAGTTTCTCCTTTCCCCATGACGCTGCCCTAAGCACCACCTGCAGCTCCCCCCTTGTCCTGCCTTTGATTCTGCATGGCCTCCTGCCTCACCTTTGGCAGGAAAGGTGCAGTACACTCAGGTTATAGCCATAGTATAGATTAGAATAGATTTTAGAAAGCTCACAATTTGTCCAAATCTTTTAATAAGGAAAAGGTATTTGCAGGCAGCAAGTGAATTTGATTTTCATGAAGGAACTTGTAAAGTAAAATATCTATTATAGTAACTGCTTATAATATAGAGTGCTAATTTCATACTTCAGTATGAGTACTTGGCTTTTTATTTTTCAAGTTGTGTTAGAAGTTATACGAGATCCTGGTTAATTTTCCAGTCTGTGACAAGGTGTGTTAATGTAGCCAGTGCAAAAAAGACCTATGCAAAACTTAGTTCAATAAAACTTTCCTGGATTTTAATTAAAAGCAAACAAAGTAAAAGAGAGATATGGAGTTCTGTTTGATAAATGGCTTAGGGATTTGCTATCTATACAGATATTTTACGTGTTCAAATTTAGCTTTTTTTTTTGCTTTTGCTATCACTGTGATTGATACAGTCCCACTGCAGAGAATTCCTGTTCCTATACGCTACATGTATAACAGAAAAGAGCATTTTAAATTTCTTAATCTGTAGAATTTTTACTCATACACGTGATCCTCCTTCAGATTCAGCTTTTCTTGTCTTATTACAGGAGATATGCCTGAATATATATATATATATATATATAAATAAATAGGAGTTACTACTTTATACTAGTGTATTTAATGTTAACAGCAACAGAAAGTTTTGTTAGATTTCCTGTAAAGTGAAAACTCCTTCCAGAGGAGGAGTGGATTCAATAAGAAAAAAGATCTGCAGTTTGAGATAGAAGCATACGATATTGTTTCTGCTTCATAATCAGATTGGAAGTCCCAGGACTGAGTGGCTTTTAAAAAGCACCCTAGTGCTCGTGATCTGATCACAAGGCAGAAATAATACAGAGTGCCTATTTCTTACTCTATTTGTTGGAACAAGTGATTGTGACAATCAAAAATGTGTCATGTGATTGTGCCTACAATAATTAAATAGATTGTAAAGGATACCTCCTTGACAAAGGCACAACTGTCCCGATGATGCCTTATACATTGAGACAATCCTGTGTTGAAGGCTGAGAGTCATGCATATTCAAAAGCTTTTTGTTGCCTTATTTTCATACTTCTTTTACTTACAATACAGTGAGCACATCACATTCCAGGAAAGCAGTATTAGTTAGAGGCATTAATATGATTGCCTGCAAACTCTCTGAATAACAATAAGGAAAGTGTGTTAATTCCTGTGTTGTGTAATAGTTTTGCAGAAGGACTGGTGCTCTTCAGCTTGGAGGAGACTGGGGGGTGATTTCATTAATGTTTGCAAATATATAAAGGGTGGGTGTCAGGAGGATGAAAGCCAGGCTGCTCTCAGTGATGGCCAATGATAGGACAAGGGGCAATGGGTACAAGCTGGAACAGAAGAGGTTCCAGAGAAATATAAGGAAGAATTTCTTCACTATGAGGGTGAGGGAGCACAGGCTTCCCAGATGCATTGTGGAGTCTCCTTGTCTGGAGATGTTCCAAACTCACCTGGACAATTTCCTGTGTGACCTACTCTAGGTGGTCCTGCTCTGGCAGGGGGTTTGGACTAGATGATCTTTTGAGCTCTCTTCAAACCCTTAAGATTCTGTGATCCATAGGATAAGCATGCATTCACAATAATCAATTTAATTTTAATCAGGAAACTAAATGGAAAGAGAGAGTTTTGCCAAATTCATGAGAGTCGTGAGAACAAGAAGCAGCTCTAAAGATTCATGTTGGCAGAGGACTGTGGTATTTTTTTAGACAGTCATTTGAATCACTGTGTGGTTCATCCTTGGCGAGGTTATAATATTCTTTTTTTTAGAATGTCACACTTTTACAATTAGTTTGGTCTAACGGAATAAAGAAATTTTGAAGTTTTATCTTCACAGGAAAAGATATATTCATTTATCAAAAGAAACTTTTGCATAATTTACTTAAATTTAGTTAAAAAAGACACTTCTGTACAGAACTTGTTGGGAAGAGTCTCAAGTGAATTGTTTATCATGGATCTTCATAAATTAAAATGTAGTTAGAAAGCAAGATGTTCTACCATACTTCAAAACACAATATGTAAGTATAAGAAAGATATGCAAATGCAAACTGTTGAGAGAAGAATCCAAGGTTAGATTTAGTTACATTCCCTTGAAATTTAAAGTAAGTTTAGATTTTACAGAAACTGCATAAGAAATAATGTTTTTAAAGTTGCCAGTAGCAAAACAGACCACAGTTACTTTTCATACCAGCCTATTAATGTATTTCATTGAATGACTGAGAAATATGCTAAATTGAACAACTCAGAAAAAAAAAAAAAAGATGTTTATTGCATAATTTACATGTTCAGTACGGTTACTGTAGGTTTCCCACATATGCTGTGAACTTGCTCAAACTCTCATGGGAGCTGGTAAGAATGGAAAGGTATTTTGCCCCCTGCTCCATTCATTTCTTTAGTGCTCGCTTCACAGAGGTCTAAAGGCTACTGCTGCCAGCTCTGATGCTGGCAGCTCCCTACTGTGAGCTTGGCAGAAACGACTGAATTAATGAATGATTAAGTTCATCTTCTTTGCCCTGAGCCAAGGGACTAGCAGAAAGAACTTAATGTTCTGCTACCAGAACCAACTAACTTATTTCCCTGGATGCTGTTAAAACCATCAGCTAGCTTTTTCTAAGAAACGAATATCATACTTTTCAGGTGTTAGTTTACTTCATGAGAGGGATGGAAAACCTTATAGGACTTCACATTTCACTCCCACATATTGTAAACTCTGCCTTACATGGAATTTTCTGTTAAGTTGTGACAGTGATATCTGCTTGAGAAATTGTCCCAAGTACCTAAATACTGTTTCAGTTTTCTAAAAGGAGATCCTAGGTTTCTGCTGATTGCATACAAGGATTTCCAGTTTAGATCCTGAAATTCCAGTAGGCATTCTGAGGAAAGAGATATGATTCTAAACAGTTTTACAACTTCAGGAATGGGCTTTAATTTTAACAGAAACATTGTAAAGATAGTCCCATAATGAAATATGCCTATAAGAAATTCAAATCCAGATTTGGATCAAGATGTGACAAGCATGTGGAGTTGACAAGCCTCGTTCCTGCATGAAGACATATAGAAGTCTTAAAGAAAGAAAATAACTTGGAAGAAGCCCAAAATATGGAAAAGAAGGCTACTTAGATACCGAACAATGCCAATATGAAAATGGGCAAGAGCAATACTTACTGAAAAAGCAGAGACTTTGCCCAATAAATAACTGCTGTGAAATTTTCACTGTTGGGTTGTGATCTAGAATTCTTCAGAGAAGTAATAGTTTACTACATCACCAATCCTTGTAAAGAAACAATGAGAAGGAGCTTTTCCTCTGCAAATCCACCATGTCTCTACATAGATTTTACCTCTAGAAACTGAAACATAACCATCTGATAGGAGTTGCAAGCTTCATCAATCATCCCAATTTTTTGGGCAGCTTCAGAATGTCATTTGCAGACGTAGCTTTACTGCCTTGTTCCTTCCATTTTAGATCAATGCCATAAACGCATCCACTGCAATGATGCACAAACACACACATGCCAGTGATGATAAACGGTGCTTTTACAGGCAGGGAGAAAATGGGCACTCACAGCCATTTCAATTTGTGTTGATCTCTGCGTACTCCAGGTTTCAAACTAATGATACATTTATGACTGAGATACCTGTTAAGAAAGACATATAAGACAGAAACTAAATTAATCTAGAAACTGAATAGACTGCTTTTAAAAAGAGGAAACCAAAACCTCTAAGTCAATTTATGAGAACAACAGACAGATAAAGAACTGTGACAAACAATATTTGATTTCAAAATGCCAAGTTAAAGTACTTTAAGCTTTCTATCTCATAAATGGCTGACTATTACTGCTAGGGAAGTAGCATCTGAATTAATATTTTGGAACATTTTGCCTTTGGAATGATGCTGGATAGATGTGCTTTTATGAATAGCTTTGCACTCTACTGGAGTCGATATGTTTTGCTATGATGCAATGGACAACTTTTACCTAGGTATTATACATATGCTTTTTAAATCAAGATAGACATAGCAAAAATGCATTAATTGAATTTATACACACTAATCTGTCAAAATGCCAAATCCTGCAGCTTGTTATTCAAACCTTAATGAGGAATTTGAAAGATTAGCCTGATTTTCACAGGTACCAGGCCTGTACTACAAGGCCAATCAGCCTCACCTCCACCCCTGAAAATGTGATGGTACAACTCCTCCTGGAGGCCATCTCAAAATACATGAAGGA
>WBNH01007068.1:0-372153 GCA_013401255.1 Urocolius indicus
AGACTTTCCTGATCTCCTTCTTGAACTCGGTTACCCTGAGGATGAGTTTTCTTCTGAGGAGCCGTCGCTTCTACATGGGTTAGAAAGCCAGCAGGAACCTCTTCCTTTGATGTTGTTTTGCATCTTAGCCCTACGTGGGATTGATCTTGTGCAGGAATTTTGTTCATGCTGTTACACAGAAAGAAGGAAAGTGCTGATAATTGCTTTTGATGACACAAAGGCTTGACAGTCCAGGGGATGATCTGAATGTCTCAGCATTAAGGTCCACATGACCTAGAGGCTGGGGCTAACTACAAGGGCTGAAATTGAGTATCACGGAGTGAAAGATCATGGAGGCAAAGACTTAATGAGAAAAACTTCTGCTGTTAAATGAGAATTTGTTAATTGTATGAGGAAGGTGTCTCAGAAACCACTCATGTATGACCAGGCAAGAATAAGGCCTGTTAACTTCTGCATAGCATACCTGTGGGAAAATGGATTGGTAATGAAGTGGTGCAATAAAGATGGGAAGGGTATATGAAAATACCAATGTTGCGAGGCAAAACTAGATGATCATGGTGTGTTGAGTGCACAAAATGATGATGGAAGGAGGAAAACCAGTCTTTCCTTGCCCATGTCAGAGAAGGATTAAGCACTAGATAAAAATTAAATACTTCAGCTTACAGAAATTGCCACACTGACAAATCAACCAGCACGGTCCAATATATCACTAAGCTCATCTTCCCTTTGACTGACTAAAAGAGAGAAAATGAAGTTTCTTGAAGGAATGTGTTTACTGATGAGTAAAAAATACCTGACTTTCTTTTTTCAGCCTCTCAGATACTCAACAGCAAAATACAGGTGGTGTGCTGTTGTCTGACAGGCTTGATGAGTCACTACTAGGGAGCTGTAGCTATGTTTTCCTTTGCATTGTACTGTTCCCTTGTATCGTAGCTGCCAGCAGGCAGGGGGATCTGCCCTGCGGTGTGTAACCCGGGCTCTGCTGCCGTACCTCGGAGCCCGCAGGGACTGAGCCCCGCAGCCCGCCCGGTTCCAGCTGTCATCGCCTCGACTCTCAGGCGGCGCAGCCGCGCTGGAACGGCGCCATCTACTGGCGAGCTGGAGCAGCGCCGCAGCCAGGGCTGGGGCCGCCGCGGGCAGAGGGGAAGGCGGCAGAGCTGCAGGGGCACTGGCTGGGGGGCTTAAATAAAGACAGACTTAAGCTGACAGCCTTAACACTTGTCAGAAGGACATTCCAATTCCATTCAAAAGTCTTTTCTGGCTTCCAAAAGTCCATGACAGTTTAGTTGACGTTAACTTCCCAGGAACCTGCGTCTCTTGTTGTATTTTGCATCCTTTGGTGAGATTTCTTAGCTTGTTGCTCTTGTTTCTAGAAAACAGCACTTTTAAAGAAAGTGAAGAATTGACAAGGTTTCTGTGTGCACATACAATATGCTCTCCTGTGCGCCCATCAATGTTGTTCCTCACAAAGAGTCCAGATACAAAAAACAAACTATCAAGGCTGGGAATTCCTCTCCTTAGTAACTCCCCCCCCCCCATTTTTTCCCCCCACCTATCGTTTAATATTGTGAAGACCCCAAAGAGTCATGCTTTTGACTGACTGAATACTATCAGGGTCACAGAAATATTGAGATCTATGCCAGTAGGAATCTGAGGTAGAAAAAAAAATAGGATGTGTATGAAGTTGTTTTTACCCTAGGTGATATTTATGTGCAGTTCCAAACGTCAGAGGACTCGTTTGCACATCTTCTTGAATTTCATTTAATTTGCTATTAAGTGATCATCTGGGCTTCCAAAAATTGCTAGTGCATTTCCTTATAAAAGTGAAATAATCTTACTTTTTTCTTAACCATACTCACTAATGGAAACAGAAAAAACCCTGACATTTTATTTACGACTTGGAAAAAAGTCCAATATAAATTAGAATTTATGAGCATAACTGTGATTGTTTATTGTTCTGTACTACTAATGACTAGTGGTTGAATGTTTGGCAGCTTTGCAATGCAGTAGTTATGTGGAACAAGATAGTGTTTGCAGGTGGCTGTGGTGTGCCCTCCTGACTCTGAAAGCCAAACTGAACCTGACAGGTAAACGTGCGAAGTAATATGTTTGGTGGCATTAAAAGTTCTGCATATCTATGTGTATACACCCAACTGCTATAACTGTGAACAGTCTTCTCTCTTCATGATTGCTATTATCACATAACATTTAAAATGCTTTTTGTTTCTGTTTTCTCCTTTCAGTTGCAAATGAGACAGGCGACAAAAATGCTCGACCACTTTCACGATTTGCCCGTAAGTAGCCTTGTTAATTTTAGCTGTTTGAACTCTACATGTACTATAGAAATAAATACATTTAGTGTCTTTTAGTCTCACATTACGTTTACCGTGTTATTACAGTTCATTTACAGTACTGAACTGAGGAACAATAGTACTGAGTTTCATAGAATCAGAGAATGGTAGGGGCTGGAAGGAACCTTTAGAGATCATCTAGTCCAACCCCTCTTTATAGTCACTTACAGAGATTCAGTCTTATTGAACAGAGTTGATGCAGGTTTAAAAGAATGGAAAGCTTTGTGGCATTGCTGTTGTTTCAAGTATAAAAGACTACAACGATGTGTCACAATGCCAGCTGAAGTTGACCGCAGTGGCTACAAAGAGATTTGATCAAGTCTTAGAAATAACATTTGGTAGTTAAACCTTACTGGTAGCTCCTCCATTGCTTTTTGCTTTGCATAGCAATGTTAGGAACTGAAAGTATGGCTTGGGGTTTGAAATAAATGACCTAAATTTGAACCAAACAAAGGGATGCGTCTGATAATGTGGCATCAACTCACTGTGACTTTGACTACATGAATTATTAAAAGCATATATGTAGGGATAAGGAGGAACATAGGAAATCCTGTTCATAGTGCATGCAGTGTCATGATGAAAAATCCCTTCCTCATCATTAAAAGGGAGCATTTGTTATCATCATGGTGTTGCAGATCACAACATCAACATAATTTATGTCTATGGTGCAGTATTTCACACAGTCACAGGATGGCACTCTGAGCATGCCTTTCCTCACATAGGTAGCTAAGGTGCGTAACCTAGATGGAACATCTGTGGCTCTCATCTGTTGCAAATAGTGACTTACAAGGTAATGGAACAGATTGAGCAGGACCTGCTCAATTCCTGATTTACGGTGTATTTTCCTTCATGTGTAGACAGTAAAGCTTAAAAAGGGTCTTTCTTTATCAGCCCTGCTGATTCAACCCTGAGAATGCAGATGGCAAAAGAAATCACAGAGGATAGAAATGTAAATGAAAACATTTTTAAGTTCTTTGTCATTCCACTTTTTGTCCATTGTCATTCCTGAATACTAGGAACAGAGTTGGAAGATTTGGCCCAAGCACTGTATATTCCTGGATATTTGGGCTTCATACTGCAGTGTTGCCTGACAAGTAGGTCAAATGTAATGTCATGACATTTGGAACAGAGCTGGCGTTTCAGTTCTGATTCTGGCATTCACAAGAACTTGATGTGTGATGAATGTGTATAGGGTGCAGATCTGAGGCTCAGGAACAACCAGGTTCTGTTCTTGCTCTAATCTTGGCTCTCAGCCAGGCAGCCAAGCCTTATTTGCCATGGTAGAGGTGACTGGCATTGCATGGAAGAGAACAGACCAGGGGATGACTATCAGTGGAATGTAAGCACAGACAACCCCTTATAAGGCCTCATCCTATGACCCAGCACTTCTTGGGATTAAGCATGGAGGTGAGATCAAGGCCACAGGCTATTTGACAGTAACAGAAATGCAATGCAGAGAGGAACACTTAGATAAGCCTGGTTGAGAGGTAGTCACAGAACCATAATATAGGGATGAAGGGAAATAATTCAAGGTGTAAACCAGACATTCACTGTTAGGAGTTAAATTTAGTGATCTGGAAGTCAGATTGAGGGTTTAATGATCCACCAGGCTTCTTACAGGGTACCATTAATGATGACTGTGTGGTCATGGGCAATATAAGGTGACATCTCTGTGGGAATGGGAAGGAAAATAAAAATGAGAAACGTCTGAGTTGTGAGCTGTGCTAACGTGAATTAAATGGATGATGCCCAAAGTTATGCTGAGAGTAGTAAAACCTATTCGACTATGCCATGTTCCATTGAACAGTGGAGTGCAGATCAAACATTGAAAACCATCCTGACTGAATGGCAGAAAAAGCTGTGGCATTTGGGGACAAGGATTCAAGCAATAAGTCAAGTCATGAAGAATTGTCATTGTTATCCTTGTGTCTGAATCACAAACCAGATACTGGGTATCCTCCTGGCTTGTGCCTTTCCCGTCCATTTGAATGATTATTTCAAATACAGTTATTAACTTCACAACAGAGAACAAGTTCTCTGTTGCTCTGTGACAACTGCCCATTTCAGATGAACAGTAAAACCTTCAGAGACTTCAGGGGGATCACAATTTGGCTGTCACTGAACACTTAACAAGCCATACCCGTTTTGGCTGACCTCATCTAACTTTCTGTACATGCAACCAAACACAAGACAACTTACAGGAACCTAGCTGAGCCTTGTTGATCCTGACTGTTGCCCACAGCTCTCTGGACTATGTGGTTGTTTCCCCTATGGCTTGAGAACAAAGAAGAAAGAAAGGCTGCTGTTGTTAAGTGAGGTAGTGGGATGACTTGTATGGTTATTGGTGATTCAGCTGGTAAGGCTTGCAGTGTAACAATATTCTCAGGCTATATGAAAGTATTTGAATACTTATCTGCAGATTCTTTAAGCAGAGTTCTTCTTTTTAATCATAACATATAAATCTATTCTGCTTCTGCCTCCAGCTCAGCTACAATCATCTTTGACAGGGTACAACAAAATGGGTATTTTTGCAAATGTTTACACTTAATCACAAGGATTTGAAATGAAGATTGTCACTCATTCCAATGCCAGGGCTACCCAATCTCCTGTCCTCTTACATATCAAATTCCAGTCCATTTAAGAGACTTTGAATTGAAAAGGGTTACTTCTCCCTTTAGCAGCAGTTAGTGTACCTGGTATCTCACTATGTCATCTTGCTTCAGGTAACACTATGCTATCAGTCTTCAAGCAGTTGTAGCTTTGGGAACTTAAAATTCATGAGGCTTTCAGCATTTCAGGCAGCTGGAAGCTCCTAGCTGGCAGTCAACTGAGGCAGGCTCCTTGAATAACTCAAATCATTTGCCAAATGTGCTTCACCTGAGCACAGCCATGGGGAGGCAGGACTCTGATTAGAACAGATGAACATTTCATTGTTTTACAGAAGTGGGTTGATGCGTGTCAGTTGGGTGATTCTCCACTGTTGATCTTCAGAAGAGCCAAGTAGCTTTGGGTCTACAGCCTAGATCTAATCATAGGAGAAAGCTGCTCAGGATGAATATTCACGGTAGGAGTAAACAGGTGGAAACATGTGCAGAGAACTTAGAGGGAAAAAAACCCCCTACGTATGCTGCAACAAGTATGTAAGAGTTTTTTTTTTTTTGCACTGTTTTTGGGTTTTTTTTGGTTTTAAACAGGTTTAATTTGAATGATTATATAATGTTCAGTGGCAGCTATTTAACCTGTCACTGTTAGCTTTCCGTGGTAGTGCCAAGTTACTTGTATCTAGTAAGTGTAGAAAAAGACGAGTGTGTCTTTTTTTCTGGGCCATGGAGTTGTTCTGTGCCTCTCAAGCTGGGGGGCTTATGGAGTAAAACAAAGGGCAGAGTTGAGAAAACAGAGAGAAATGAGGTAGTTTGGGAAGCTCAGCATATTCCTTAGAGTAGTTACAGGGGAAAACTTTAAAATTATAAAGTGGCTTCAGGGAGCCTCTGTTCCACAAAATATGATTTTCATAGCATACAGTAGCTTTCTTTTTCTTCCCAAAGTGTTGGTGTCCTGCTCTTCTGTCATAGTGTGTGGCACGTGTGGCTGGGTGGTAGCTTATTTTTCTTTGTTGATGGGTAACCTTCTGGTTCTGACTGTGCCAAGTGTACCATTCTTCTTCTAAAGAAATAGTTCTCAATTTTACAGAGAATAGCAATATTTTTTGGTTCCCTCACAGGTAGTGTGTATGGTCAGGTAGTTTAAAGCTCTTACCTCCTTCCCATTTCCTCTTGTAGCGTGGAATTTTAAATGCTTACCTTTTCAGGTAAAATTTAAGAAATTTTGGGAAAACTGAGTGGTGATCTGAAGAACAGAAGCAGTGGTATTGCCACACTAAGGCAACTGAATGATAACAAGACTCTGAATGATAAAGAAGTGTTGGTACTGCATTTATTTCTGTAACTGTTGTGCAGACATTACTTAGCTTTGGGCTACATGCTCTAAGGAGTAATACTTCTAGCTGTTGCAGAACAGAACTAAGCATGTGATGTCAAGGCTTACCTCTAAATCTGAGTAAAAACGGCTCTTGCACATTAAATAGCTGCTGGCAATTAAGGGCAGAGAAGTCTTCAAATGTAGGATTTTCCTGATTGGCTGAGGAATAATCTGAAAGTTATTTTAGAATGGGGAAGGTAGATGAGGATTCTTATAGATCTTGTGCCTTTGTGAAGGCCTTTTGAAAACAAGGTGTTTGAAACAGCCAGCAAAACAAGGCTGCCATTATCTGTCCATAGCAGCAGATGTTGCTGCTTCTAACAGAGTAGTTTCTCATTATATATTCTCAGGAGACTTGGGGTAATAACTCTTTGTGAGGTTTTCTCTTATGTATTTAATGTATACTGCAGCAAAATATCAACCTTAATCCATGTGTAAAGTCCACTATTTGCCTCTAAACTGTCTCTGCTGGATATTTGAACAATGGGAAAATGTTTGAATGTCTTACCTGTACAGCCTTGCAGAAAAATCATTTGCTGACTTCAGAAATATCCCATTTATCCTTTCCCCCCCCTTCCTTTATTTTGCATATTGATATAAAGCCCATGGAGAACGGGTACTAGCAGAATTGGTATATCTTATTACTTTAAAATCCAGTAAGGTTAATGTTTCCTGCACCTCTGTGTGTGAAGTCTCTTAACTGAAGTAATCAGTATTTCAGTACTTGGCTGCTCTTCTTGGGATCTGCTAACTCACCCATGTGTATTCCATAGCACTTGAAAGCTAGAATGTGAGACAGGTGTTCAGCATGGTAGTAGCACTGGGATTTTTCAGAAGTGCTTAATTTATTCAGAAGCCGTTTGGAAGTTTTTGAAAATACAAACCAGACAAATTTTAGGAAATGTAGGTTGGGTGTTCTGTTCTCCAAAGCAAGGGAGATTTGTCTGAAGGATGCCAATTATACTTTGTCAATGGAACTAGACTTACAGATGAGGATGGATTCTGTGAATGACATGAAGAAACACCTGGTGACGCTTCTGAATAAATGTAACAAGATCAGCGATAGAAATATTTTGGTGTTTGAATGTCTGCCAAGAAAAGGTGGGTTTGGAATGACTTGAACGTTCGTGCTTATTTCCATTTCAAGTTTATTTCAGGTTTTCAGGCTTAATCTAAAACTGTGATGATGCAAAAGTAAAAAGAGAACAGACCATCTTTGTTTTCCAGGCTGCTGGGAGGCTGAATGACAGGCCTAGGAATTTAATTTTCCTTCTCTCTCTGTTTTGCAGGGTCTAAATCACAAAACTGCCTGTGGAACACCATTATCGGTGGGCTGACCGGTAACCTCAAGGAAAGGCCAAAGCCGACCATCATCAATGACCCCCGACCACCTGAAGAAATCTTAGCAGATGAGCTACCACCCGTGGACAGTCCTGAGGCCTTGGTGAAAACATCTTTCAGGTCTGAACTGATATGAGTTTAGTTTGTTTGTCCTTGAGAAGATATGTTTCTAAGATTGTTTGCTGTGTAAGTTTGGTGGGAGAAATTGGTGCTGAAGGATTCAACAATGCTGTGTATCTTTGTACTGAACAAAAGTGAAAAAAGAGGTCCATAGATAATACTAATTGGACTAGTCTTTCACTTTTCAGACCTCGTTAGCCTTAAAAGATTATGAGCCAGATGGATATAAAGCCTCTAACTAGGCAAATGACAGCTCGTTAAATGAAGATATCTTTGAAGGTTGATATTGTTTTGTTTGAAAGTGGTTTAGTGATGCAAGGGAGAGCTAAACCCTTTTCTGTTGATATGCTTTGAGAACTATGTAGCATTATTTTGTCAAAGAGGAGGGTTCTGACCAAGGGCTTGCAAGCAAGCAATTGCTGCTGTTGTAAAGTGTGTGATACGTCTGTTGCTGGGTTTTCTTCTATTTTATTTAATCCTGTGGATGTACAGTTGTCAGATGTTTCTTTGAGGCATATTTTCTAAAAACAATTCTCTCAAAAGGAGGCAAAATAGAAAAGCTGTGTGCATGCAGTGGATCTTTGCTTTGCTGGGCACACCAATTTTTACATTTGAGTCAAAGTGAGTGGCAGCATTGATTTTTTTGCAAGTGTTTTTTTCAGCTTCATTTTGTTGTTAATGAAAAGCTATGCTCTACTTCAATATTAAACACGTGTGCAAGCATAAAATGATTTTTACTTGGGATAGATTTCTTTGGCTACAGTGATTCTTTTGATTATATTTCTGTCTGGCTAACTTACATGAGCCTTCATATAATGATTATTTTGGAGGTACTTTAAGTCATTACATTAGGTACTGGTTTAGGATGTCTTGTTTATACTGCTTGACATTTAAAAAGATATTACCATAAAGTGAGTTTATGTCAGTCTACATAAATAAATCCTGTCATTCCAAAGTGTATTTTCATTCTTTAATATTTTCATTGGAATTATTCAGGATAAAGTTTCCAGAACCTGAGTCCTCCTTTTGATGACCTGCAGTATTGAATGGCTTTTAAACACTCTGTCTCTGATATTTAAAAGCTGTAATTTCAAGAGATCTAACTCTTTTTCAGCTTTCCCTCCTCATAACAAATTCTGGGTAGCAACAATCCTTGCGTTGCCATCATCAAGGTAATTTCAACCATTTTATGTGACAAAATAATGTCAAAGCCTTTCAAATGGCACAATTTGATTACGTGACTAGGGGTGACTCTTGGAAAAAGTGAGCTTATATGTGGCATAATAAAGACTGAAGAGCTGCAAAAACTAGCAAAATAGTTTTGCTAGCCCTGTTTGAAGGACTTTATAAACATTACAGAACCTTTGTATTTCATCAGTATAGAAATTACTGTACAATATGGTGTTGGGCTGATGTGTCTGAGTGACACTGACTGCCTGCCAAGCATGGGCTTTCCTTGTTTCTTGTTTAAGCTTGTAGCAGATCTTGCCACCCTGTTGCCTTTTGGGGAATGAAATATGCTTTACTCATTGTCCAATCCAGCGCATCTCAATTAGAAGCCTGGTGGCTGGATCTTAGGGGATGTCGAGGGAATTGTTGGGCTTGTGTAAGCTGGTTTACAGAGAGATGGACCAAGTCCCATTTTTGAATGTGACTGCTACAAACTGTAAAATACAGCAACTCCCTTGCTCTTCTGATTCACTGCTGTCAGAGCAGTGTAAGGCAGCGCTATACCTTTTGTGCATAGTTAAAAAGAAAATGTCTCTCCAGTGTCAAATGAGTCACACTTCCTTGTCTTTTTATGTGAGTACGTATAAGCAACATGAAATCCCAGTTGCCATCTCTAGTATTGGATCTTGTTTTCTACCATGCAGTACTTACTGTTCTGTAGCTCGGAAAATTAGGAAGAGATCTCTGTTTGATTTTGTTCAGCATCAAGATGTGAGCTTGAAACACATTTAAACATAAAAGGAGGGATATGATCACTTGAGTTGTAATTTTCTGGCAGTTATAATCCATCTTTAAGGTGTAAAGCAAAAACCAACTCAGCCCTCTTTGTATGCCCCAAATAAGTATAGTTTGTGATCTTTCTGTAATTAAGAAGTGTTCAGGTGGCCTTGATTCTCTTACATAATCTTTTTACCATCTCTTTTTCTGAAGACACCAAGAAGAAACACAAGATTTGTCTAAAAAAGGCTGAATACCTTTCTACAGAGATAGTTGAAAGAGTTTGTAGCATTTTCTTGTTTGTGGTATTGCACTGAGCGAGCAGTCATAAGTAATTTTATGTCTTGACTAGTTATACCATTGCAGTACTTACAGTTTTTAAAATCCATTCTCACTGGTATTTACTCTTGTCTAGTAAAGCCCCAGTTTCAATGATATATGAAAATACAGTGGAAGATGGAAGCTGGCAGATAATATCCCCATTTGGGAAGCTAAATGCAATGACACACATAGAAGTGTGTTTGTTGGCCTATGCTTTATGCAACAAATCTAATATAGTCACTATTTTTCTTTGTACAAATATGCAAGTTGAGAAATATAGGTGTTAGCATTTTCTTTAATAGATATGTAGGTGTCATCATCCATGTCTGTACAATTGTTGGCAGTGGCTATGGAATGATGTCCAGGAATACTGAAGGGGTGAGCATATGGCCTTGTCAGGGCTGCATGATATAGATATTGGCTCGGGATTTCAGTGGCTGCTGATGCCAGTCTGTAACTTAAACCCTCCTAGATCTGTTTTTTTATCTGCTAGGTGTCTGTAATGAGCAGTGGCTCAGAGCTTTAGCCTTGCGTGATGCTCTCTGGCAGCACCACCCAAGCAGACATCTTGCCAATGTTGGGCTGGGCCCCACCAGGGGAAGCAGAGAAACAAAAGACAAATTTGGCTGATCTTCTCCAAATGCCACCTAGAAGTCCGTGGAAGTACTTTATGTTGGACTGTACAAGAGATACTGCTGCCCAGAGTGAACCAAGACACCAGTGTGGCACTGGTCCACCTGAAAATGTGATTGTATCCAAGACATGCTGATTTATCCTGTACTCCTTTAGTTTTGATGTACAGGAGAAATGGAGTGTTGTCTTTGAATCTGGAGATCTGGGACGCTGCACTGGGGTATGTGACTGTGATTGTGCTTATGGGATGTAATGACTGTGCTACATCGGTGGCAGGAGTGATCTCATGGTATGAGGTGGCTGAAATGTCCAAGGAGGAATGGAGATGCTTATTTGAGACAAGGTTCAATTCAACTTCCCATCCTGGTCCACAGCCTATGTGACAGCTGAAGCTGGCCTACAGTGATGGAGTAGTCCAGTGGGAGCGTTTCTGAAGTGATAAGTCAGGATAGTGGGCAGCTGAACAATCAACAGATAAGGTAGAGACCCTCTGTCCTGTACCAGATGAGCCTTACTGAATATGTACATACCTGTGCTGAACTGGAAGTGATATATATGTATATCTCCTCTGTTACCAAGGCCATATGTCTTGGGAGCCAGTGAGGCAGATTCAGTTCCTTCAAGGTCAGAGTGTTTTTTATCTTCAGGCTTGCATGGGTTCTTAATTTCTATAACCCTTCAAAGTATTTTCAATTTGAAGCTGGTTACAGCCCTCCTTACCTTAATAGCTGCCTTTCCTATGTCAGCTGCAAAGTTTTGTTATCTTACCAAGGACACTTTGCTTAGCTCTCCTTATCTGCTTCTGTTCTGCTTTGGGAGTCTTAAATCATACTGGCAGCTAATCTTCTTGTATTTCTGGTTTGGTCATGGGTGATGTAAACTCCTGCTCATGCCAACTACTGGCTGGTTGGCCTACAGGATAGAGGTGATACTGTCATGTTCCAAGTGTGAAAACTTCAGTCACAGCAGCATATGCTGGGAATCAGCCCACAAGCCTCAATTGTGTGGGTCAAGATGACGTCAATGAGGATAAGGAGTATGAGCCTGGCTTTACTCTACTTTGCCTGAGTCATAGCAAGAGCCCATCTCTACTCACGTGGCAGAGGAGGACTTGCAGGACTCCTTTACTGCTTCTCACGTTTTGTCACTCTCTGGGCAGCACCAAAGCTCAACTGTAGCTACCCAGGCTAGCACATGGAATCTGAAAATCAGAGAGGAAGGTGATGCTGTGTGGAGAAAGCCATGACCAAGACAGAAGAACGGGAGCTGAGGGTTTGTCATGGAGTAGAATAAAGTCAGTGCTTCCTCTTGAGTCTCGCTTTCTTTATTGCCATTTTAAATGTGGATTTTCTTGATTTAAAGAAACCAAAACAAAACCAAATCACACACAACTAAGAGACACAAGTCTCACTTGTCCTAACTTCTGGATTTATTTATTTTTTAAAGACTGTGCAGGGCTGGAAACATGAAATACACTTTCTCATTGGTTTTGTACCCATCTACAGCAGATACAGGTGTCACTAAACATTACAATGTAAGCAGTATCTCTGAACACCACTTTTCTCAACATCTTTCTCAATCGAGACTTATCTATAAGGCTTTACTTGCATTGTGCAGGATATGATATGATAAGAAGTGTTCTGTTCGTTGAGGAATTGGCTCTCACGTTATTTGTCTGCCTTTTCTCTCCTTTTAATTGTGCCTCCCTTCTAGATTCGTGTTATGCTTTGAGAGCTATACACTTATTTCTTGGTAGATTGTGATGGATGAGATGGAGAATGATCTGAGGAGGAATATTTATACTAGTTACTGATCAAAGGCAGCCTTCTCTCTCTCTCTTCACATGTACCTACATGAGTCCAGGAAGAAGGTGTTTTTTCAGGCAGTTGAAAGAGAAATTGACTCATGTTTTTTTTTTTTTTATATCACTATCTTCTTTTTCTTCATAGGATAGATGTATTATTGATGAGCAAAGCCAGTGATTCCATCAAAAGACCAAACTTGAGAAATTTGGGTGGACTGCAGGTGTCTTAACAGAGCTGTGTCCCTAAAAGGCAGGGAACGAATCTACTTCAAAAACTGGGAATGAGAGTCTGAGCTGGAGCTCCATGGATAAACGAGTCCTCCTGCCACGGGGTTACACTTAGTGTGGTCTTTTTGTGCAGGTCCAGGGTTTCCTGGTGTGAACTGGCTGTCATGTAGTGTCATCTAGTGGATAGGAGCAGCTGGGCTTTCAAGCGCAATAGCACTGAAAAGGGGCTGATGGCCACCTAGCCTTGCAGTCTGGGCTTGAAGGACACTTGGGAGGAGGGTAGGGGATGAGGGCTGTGGAACAGATTTATTGTCCTGGCAGTCCTGTAGGCTCTAAGTTGCTCATCCTGTTATTAAAACTGTCATGGTATATATTTCATTCCCAATGAGAAAATGGGATAGCGGCTTTCTTATTCTTGGCAGTCAGAGAGACTGTCATGAGCTGTCTTTGACTAATCAATTGCTGAAGCTTTGTCTTGAGTTCTTTAATTTGCATAAGCAAGAAACATTAAAAAGACACTCAAAGGAAATTCCTACGTGGTTTCATCTGCTTTTACATGGCTGGCTGATGCAAGTTAAGTGGTATATTACACTGGGATGTTTTCCTAAAGGCTGTGGTACAACATTCACCAGATCCAATCCGATGGGAGACAGATTTGGTTTGAGACCACAAAACCTACAGGTAAGAGTTCAGGCATGTTTTGAAGTGTGAGTAACAACAGTGGCAATTATGAAGTTACTCAAATAATTTTGAAGCTGATGGAAAAGAGCCTAATCTTCACTCATGTCCTCCATCTGTTCTTAATGTGAAGAGCTTTGAAAGAGGAAAAAAAAGGGATACTTAGCTCCAGTTACTTGAGTGTTAACAATTGGATCTGGAGAGAACTGCATTCTGTCTTGGGAAAAATATCAGCCATTTATGCTGGATGTAGGTGTTTTTATAAACTCCAAGAGATAATCTGTGCTAAACATTTAGCTGGGACACACTGGAAATCCCTGTACCCGTCACAGGTATCAGCCATCTAATGGATCAAAATGTTGATTCCCACAGGAGTGCTGTAAATACCAGGTTATGAATTGCTCAGAGTCACCTGTTTGCATCCTCTGCACTGTGTGTCTCTTGACACTGTGCTTTCTTAGGAAGGTTTAGTCTGGTTTGCCTCCTCAAGCAAAATGACTTTTTTGGAACTGTGGTATTTGCTAGAAATCCTTTTGCCAGAAATTTGCAGCCCAGCCTACCAGTGACTTTGCAGATATAGAGCACCATCTAGGTAAGTAAAACTGCTGTGAACTGTCAACACCCCTTACCCACATAACTTGCTAATGGCTGTCCTTTATCTGATGTTTGCATGTTGAGCTGCCTGCTGGCAATTTCTAGAAACTATTTTATATAATAGAGAGGTCTCATTTGGAAATTATCACACTATCCATCTGAGTACTCAGCACTTGCTGATGTCAGAGCCATGGTGTCTGTAGTTTGCAGATTGGGACGTTTATTTTTAGTTCCAATAATTTTTGGATCTGAATCTACTGAAGTGTTCACAGCAAGACTGCTGTAACTATCATGTGTTACTTGGTTTCCATCTGAACTTTATAGATTGATCTAAACTTTATAAATTGACTTAGGTTGTTTTGAAGCCAGGCCTATAGCTTAAATTTGCAGTCAGTGCTGCTCTTAGTCTGTCAAAAAGCTATCTTGTATCTTCTTTTGATGGGTAGGCCTTCATCTCGAGGTGTGGAGATTTGACCCAGGATTACGGCTTTGAGTACCCATTTGTGCCCAGTGATGCCTTCTGTTATGTATGTACCTTTGATCTGTCTCATCTTTCATGTGAGAGCACTTAAGAGTTCCTTGTCAGAGCAGATTTTTGCTCAGCTGAAAAAGAACCGGACCCGAAGTGCTGTTTCTTTTAAATAGCCTCTACTGAAGAGTAGTTATTGTAAAAAAGGAAAAGTATCAGAAGCTTATTTTGCTTCTTCATAAATGGTGCATGTAAGCCTCATTTAGGTCAGTGTCAGCATCTGTGGTTGCAGTTGCAAAGATGAAGAGAACATTTTTATTCCCTGTGCTTAGAACCTCAAGACTAATTTTTGTCACATAATTGTTACCAGTAGTATCTGCTCCTGAATCAAAAAGATGTTTGTTATCCTACCAGCTTCTTACAGCAGTTATAATTAAGTCTGTCCCAATTCCAAACTGTGTTATTCATAATAAAGTAATATTCAGATTCATTCTGGAGATGAGATGTTGAGAAAATTGGATTCCTCTTATGGCACTGTACCTCCTTTTGAGGGCTCTTTCACTTCCTAAGTTGTTTTATGGATAATTATATTATCAGCAACTTTAATGTCAGCAGTACTTGGGTAAAAGAATTAGAGTGTAGTAGTGTAAATACAGGGGGCCAAGTTTGGTGTAAGTTGGCATAAAACTCAGTTGACTTCTGTGGAATTATTGATTTACTGCAGCTGGTGGCTTGATAGTTCAAAACAGTGCTCCTACACTGAAATTTGCATATTTGTTGATTAATGTTATAAATCTGATAAACTTGGCGGAGACTTTCTGCTGAATCATGAGTGATGCTCTCAACTAGTATGTTAATCCAAGTGGCCTGGGCTACACACAGCAAATTCCTTTCTGAGAAATGCTTACTGGCTTTTGTAAAAGCTCAGTGAAGACTGCACACTCTGAATCAGTAAAATCTTTAACTGTTTCTTTTTTTTCCACTACTTTAATGATGACTAGAATGTAGCCAAGGCACTTTTTTTGCATCTGAGGGTGGCATTGACAAGCCATGACCTACAGCTTAGGCTTGCTTTCTGTTTTCTTGCTTTTCTTGGGCTTTATATATTTGCTCATAGTGTTAGTTCTCAGAAAAACAAAGTATTTGCCACTTTTTCATTTTATAATTCATTATCTACTATAAATAATAGTGTTATTGTGAGTGTATTTGCTCTTGTGCTAGCAAAACTCACTGTTTTCTTTTAAAAATGCCTCACTGGAATCAATGAGTGTACAGAATACAGGAGTCTTAGTTTTGTGCTGCAGCAGAGTATCAGTCATATGACTGTCTTTTTGAAAACTCATTTCCTGTGTTGTGGCTTATACAACTGTGACTTGTGCTGTTTAACATTAATGATCTGGGTGATGGGGCACAGTGCACTCTCAGCAAATGTGTGAATTGAATTAAAAAAGCAGTCCCACAACCAGAGGAACTGGTAGGTTGACCAGATGGGTGTGCTGCTAACCAGAGAGACTTCGACTGGTTGGAGAATTGGGCTGCCAGGAGCCTCATGCAGTTCAGCAAGAAGATGCACAAAGTCCTGCACTGTGGCAGGGAACAACTCTATGCACTAGTATGTGCTGTGGGCTGACTGACTGTAAAGCAGCTTTGCTGAGGAGAAGCTTGGAGTCCTGATGGACAGTAATTTAGACCATGAGCCAGAAATGTGGCCTCACAGCAAAGAAGGCCAAGAGCATCCTGGGTGGCATTAGGAAGAGCATGATCAGCAGGTCAAGCTTCCTCTCTGCTTGGCATCAGTGAGGCCACATGTGGAGTGCTGGATCAGGTTCTGGATTCACTGGTGTAAGAGAAGGGTCTACTAGAAAGAGTCTTGCTAAGGACCATGAAAATCATTAAGAAACTTGGAGCATCTGATGTAAGGAGGGGAGCAGGGAAAGAGAGCTGGGACTGTTCAGCCTAGAGGAGAGAAGGCTTGGGGAAAGCTCATCAATATAAATAACTGACAGAAGGGAACATACAAGATAGGACCAGGCTCTCCTTAGTTGTGCTAAGCAACAGGATGAGGGACGGGGCAAAAGTTGAAAGAGAGGAAATAGTATTCAAACATAAGAAAAAGCTTTGAAAAAGTTGTGGAGTCGCCATTCTTGGAGATAATTGGAAATAATAAACATGACTGGATGCAATCCCAGGCAACCTGCTCTAGCTGACGCTGCTTTGATCAAGGTGGGTTGGACTAGACATCTCCAGAGGCCCCTTCCATCCTCAGAGTTTCTATATTTCGTGGAGTTTTTGTGCTGGAGCAGGGAAATTATCACGCTTTGAGCAAAAGCTTAGTGCCTGATCTGCATTGCAGATTTTCATTGCATCCTATAGTCTCCACCTGTCTGCTGCGTGGAACTCCCTCTGATGTCAGTATGAAGAGCTCTGCAGTGCATATTCACAACTACGACTTTTCTCTGGAGTGTTTCCCCATCTGTGTTTGAAACAAACCAGAATAACATGTTTAAACTATTTTTTTTTCCTGTGTAAACTGAGTATTTTATGAATTGAGCTTTCCACAGAGAAGTTTATTGAAATGCAAGCTTCATCTCCCAGTCGTCAAAAGAAAGTGACACGGAGTTCACAGCTCATGTAGGTGATAGGAAGAAACTCATGTAACAAGATACTAATACAGATCCTCATATATGATTTAAATTTATCTGAACAAGTTACCTTCTAAGAAGGGAGGTGAAGTGCAAGTGACAGAGGCAACTCTGTAAAATACTGCTGAAAACTTTCCCATCCATTCACTGTGAGTTGAGTAGTGGTCTTAGTGAGATGACTTGTAGCCTTAGAAACCATTAGTTCATTTCCAGGGTCAACTGAATGCTTTGATCTGCCTTGAGTCAAAGCCTGGTAACAGAGGATGCTGCTTGTTTATGCAGAAGCATTTCTGAGGGTCCTACTGAGCTTTCACTGTCTTAAAAAATATTACTTAAATATTTATCTTCACAGAGATGCTAGACGAAGGTGTCATCTATTTTTAACCAGTACTCCCTAGTACTGCTCATTTCAATACAGAACTTGGCCTAAAATACACGGGAAGTTTTCTAGTGCATTTCCTCCAGCATTGAGGTAAGACAAAGTGATAGAAAAGGAAATAAGCCCACTCCCACACTAATCTTTCAGTTGCTGAATTTATGTGTCTATTCAAGTGCAAAATATTTTCTTTGTCAAAGGTAAAGTAACCTTAATGATTCTCATTTCTCCTCAGATACTGTATTGGGAACTTCCAATTAAATATTTCAGTAGCTGGCTTCTTAAATCCTCTCTCCTTGTTTTGTTGTCTCAGATGCGAGACCAGATTCTGTGCCAGTTTTATCTGTGCAGCTTTATTAGAGTACCTGAGTTTAGCAGAGCCGTACCAATACATGCCTAAGGCAACTGAGATGTCCCAAGCTGAATGGCACTAGCTAATTGAATACAATTCAGATGGAGGGCAAGGTAATCAATCAACCACTTCTCTGTTCTCTATTGAATGTCTTCATAATTCTGTGGGGATTTCAGGAAATCTGGTGATAGAAACAAAGCACCAAAAGCTACCTTCACTCAAAATTTCAGACAACTACCAGGAATAATGACCATATCTGTGGACAACAGATATTTTCTGGGGAGAGGCTGGAAGAAATAGGCTTACTGTCACTAGACTGACATAAATGCTGGTTTTGTTGAACTCTGAGACAAAATGCTGACTTTTAAGGGCCAAGTATGTGTGATGTTTTTTAGAGTATGCCCCAATAGTTGTTGCTGTGCCTTGATAACTGCATCCCTGCTCACTCTGACAGCCTCAGAGCAGAAAGGCTGAGTGCTGCAAGGGACACTTGCTATTTCACAATACCTGACTACAATCTACCTGGTCTTGGTGAGCATTTGTGCCATCTCTGATGTATTGATAAACATGTGGACCTCGGGGCCACCTCATTGTTACCTTTATAAGTGTCTCTACCCAGTGTCCTCCTTGGCTGCGCTCTAATGACCATGAAGGGATTTTTTTTTTTTCACTGTGGTGTTACTAGCAAGACCAGAAAGGCAGGAGGAGTTCAGCAGTTTTGTGACAGCCAGAGTTGGAGGTGGAAGAGCAGAATTGACCTGAGCTGACTTCCTCGTGGTCATGGATAGCCGGATGGTTCACATGCATAGATTTCACTCCTGTGCCAGTTTTACATTGTGTGGACTTGTTTTTTATTCTTACTGAACCAAAGCCTGTCACCTCATGCTGTTTCTGATGGAGTGACACAAGCATCTTGTGGCAGGACTGGATTCGCAAGGCTGGGTTGTAGGCTAAATGAGCTGGCAGAAAGTTGAGAATAGAGCGGGGTCAGGAATGGCTGTCTAGTCCAGAAGGAGAGAGTGGTCATCATCTTCTGTCTACATCAGCTCATGTTACCCTGCGGCCTTCTTGCTTGGCACTAGCCTTCCTGTAGCCACCATCAATGTCAGAGTTGTTGGAGTGTGCAGGTGTGTGAAACCACAGCCATCTGGCTTATCCTTGGCTTAGTAATAAAGCTAACACTTGCTTTCTGACAGAAAGCAGTACTTAGCTGGGCTGGGAACATTTATAGGATCCCTGTTGTGTAGCATCTACTGGAGGATGGTGTCCATTTGTGTGGCATTTATCATTTTCCTGGGATAACTGCCATAAACATTACACTTGTGGACTTCGGTGACACTAGCATAATTTCTGCATGTTTTAGGGCTTTTATCTGGCCAGAACATGTAGGCAGTGAAGTTCCAGGTGTTAGTCTTGTGAAGCCTGGTGGCAGTTATGTGACTGTAAACATCTTTGGTGTCTGTGTTGAACTGACATCATGTCTGGTTGCTGTGCGTCATTATTGCATCTACTCTGGATCACACTTGGCTATAACATCATGCTGATTTGGACATGCTAGTACAGCATTTTGGGCTATTCCACTTCTCCAGGAGTATCATTAACTTGTGATGCTTCAGGTGGCGTGAATCCAGAAGGTGCAAACTGCATGTACATGCAGACTGGAAAATGTACCAAAAGCCTTGTATCTGCAAAGCATTACTGCTTGTTGAACAGAGACTGGTGCCTTGCTGCAGCCTAGGCAGTGTGGCCATATGGCCAACTTAGCCTGAAAAGTGGCTTTGACAAGACAGTCTGAATATAACCCATGGAAAGGTTAGAGAAAATGGTTGAGTTAATTTTATATACACTTCCTGAAACTTCTCCTCAGCTTTACTCTTTTTACTCTTTTTCTGGTGATATATTCTTAAAATAAAACTCTTTAAGAAAAACTAAAAAATCCTGGCTCTATAGATTCCAGGCAGCATGGACTATACAGTGAAATAGCCCAACTTTATTTTTAGAAGGATGCAAGTAAATGTCTCTTAGCTGAACTTAATATAAATGTACAGCTAATTGAAAGTGTCATGTTAACACTGAGAATAATGCTGTGCTTTCCTGTTTCGTGAGGTGGACAATACACTTCAGTTAACTGAAATTACAATGAAGGCCATTATTATTTTGTTGTGTTTCTGAGGAAGAAAGTAAATATTGGGAGTTTCTTAGATTATTTTGGATTTTTTTTACAGGGGTGTTCCACTTGAAAATGTTTTCATCAGGTTTTTTTTTGTGTCTATGATAATGTAGACTATCAGCTAATATCACTGTTAAAACAATGTGGAAATGCACACTGCAAGCAGCATGAAATAAATGCATTAAAAGGTAGTAATGAATCATAGAATGGTAGGGTTGGAAGGGATCTTTAGTGATCATCAAGGCCCACCTCCCTGCCAAAGCAGGTCAACCTAGATCAGATCACACAGGAACACGTCCAGATGAGTTTGGAAACTTCTAGAGAAGGAGCCTCCACACCCTCCCTGGGCAGCCTGTGCCAGGGCTCCCTCACCTCAACAGTCAAATAGTTTTTCCTCATGTTTAAATGGAANTTGTTTTTACATCCCTGCTTAGGGGTTTGTCATAATCCTTACCAAACAGTAATGTAAGGAACCAGCTTGGCACCGCTGTCCTCAGGATAACTAGTTTGTGACAGGAAAAATGAGAATGGCATGGAGTGGAAAACTGGACATGGGAGTGGATGGATTGCATTCTCTGTGTGTGCATGTGTAGGCAGGGAGAGCCTCAGGTCATTTCATGAGTGTCAAACCAGGATCCTGCTCAGAGATGCTGGTGGTCCTCCAGAATAACTCACCCCTGGATTGTCTTCCCTCTTCAAGTGTGCTCTCTCTGAGAAGTCTGAAAAAGCTGGCCTGTCTTGGAAAAGTAGAGTATACTAAGTACCTGCTTTTTTTTTTTTTTACTCTCGATATAAGGTGAGGAAATAAGGCCTGTGACACAGACTTCAGCCTTCTTTCCTCGCTAGTGTCAACAAGTGAAGATTTTCCTCCTATCAGGGCTGTATCGTATATTGACACTCATTAATGTTCTGCAGCAGCTCAGCCAAGTGGGAAGCCTGAAAACATAGTGAAGGACAAAACTTGGGTGCTAGAAGAAACATTAGAAACTGGCTGTGAAACTTACCTTGGACAGATCCAGTGAGGAAGCAGACATGCTGAGCTGAAGAAGTGCAAAGAATACAGTTGAATGTGAAGCTAAAAGGGGGAGAGAGGAAAGACAAAAATTCCCATGGCATAATTTGGAGGGAAGCTCATGTTTTTCACTCTCACATATAATATAGGAAGTTGGTTTAAAATGTTTTGTCATCATTACCATTTTGAGGTGAGTAGCTCATGCTACTCCAGGAGAATCACAGTTAAAACTGACGATGGTGTCGGGGTCGAGTAATGGAGGCAGAAGCATGTTTCCACATCTCTGTGCCGGCTCACAGAGCCGTGCTCTTCATGGAGGGAGGTTGGTTGCTGCGCTGCTCAGAGCATGGAGGCTGGTGATTTTAATGCCGAAGGTCATGCCCAGCTCCTCTTTCATGTGCCACAGGTCTGTGACTAGCTGATGAGTGTAGCTGCATGTTACGTATATGCAGTGAGAGATAAGGGGACTGTGTTGCCATGGCTTTATAAAAGCTGTGGACAAGAGGACCCAATGACAGAGAAGTGATAGCTCTGGTAAGCCAGGCCCCTATGTAGTGTCTAATTTTAGTGTTTATCTGGCCAGTGGGTAACTGGAAGTGTTGTCAAATGACAGATAAAATCCTAAAAACATGCACAGTGACCGTCCTTTTATCATTAAGTTACAAGTAACCATGGGGATACAGATCTAAGGGGGTCTGTTTTTGTTTTCCTGTTGTTGTGTTCAAGAGTGAAATCAAGAATAGCTTTAAGTGAGAGTCAAAGGGACTCCAAGCCTGTAGATGAAAATAAATTCGGGGACAGAGATTCTGACCTTGTGTAGCTGCAAAAGCAGCAGTGATTTAGACATCAGTTTATTAACTTAGTACATACTGAATTAAATAGATGCAAGTGATGTGGGCAGCATTCCCTTTCAAGCACACCTGCATGGAGGAAGATGTTACCACACCAGTTCAGGCACCTGTGCAGCAGCAGGGAATCAAGGATATAATCTCTGTCATTCTTTCCCTTCACTTCCTAGAGAGGAACATCTGAAGTAAGGCAGAGGGACATCTTGCCACACTTTCATTCTCTGAATTTCCCTTTCTTCAGCCTGTTTCCCTTGGGCATTAATTTTGTGCAGAAGGGATGGTTTGCCTGTGACACCTCACTGCTGGTTATTTTCTCATTTGGACCTTGTCACCACAGGAGCAAGTTTGCTGTGATTGCTTTACTTGCAACATTAGGCTACCAACCAGCATTTGTTGATCATTTATGAGCTTGCAGATTTGCAGTTGTCATTCCTTCCATTTGCACTGATTCTGTTTTTTTAAAGCTTCTGGCACAGGACTCAGCCCTCAGAACCCTTCCCTAAATTTGTCATGGTCATTATTCAAGAAAGCAAAGAAAGGGTCAACAAACAACCCCAAGACATAATGAAGCCTTGACAGTTCATATTTGATGAATCTTTTTAATTTTGATTCAGAATTAAATACTCAAACCTTTCATATTTTGATTCTTGACAATAGTTTTGCTCTAGCCCAAACAATCTGAAATTATTGTTCTCAGGTAAGACAGAAGCCCTGTTAGTGGGAGAAGTGTGTGGGTGGCATACTACATCCAGCCTCCAGCTCGCCTACCTGTTACTCAGATGTTAGAACCTGACCAGCTGTGAAACACAAATACAGGCAACTTGCTCTGTATGTTTTTGTGGCACTCCATGGTATCTGCTGCTATGTATTTTTGCCACTGATATCAGATCTGCTGAGCTGATTCATCCTTGTGGAGAGTGAATTCAGATGTGTAAAAAGTGAGTTATTTGATATGTGCTTGGCTTGCTACACTGATTTTTTTATGATACTGTGAGTCAGGCTCATCTTCAGTGAGCTGGACTTGGGTGTAGTTCAAGCTGCAAATGAAGGCTGTGGTCAGCAGCCTTCTGGACAGTGGAACTTTTTCTGCAATGCACAAATCTGTAGGGAAAATTGAAATACATTTAGCATTCAAGACTCTTCTGCATTTTAATGGAAGCTTCTTCTGAACAAAACTGAAGCAATTCTGAACAAAAACTTGTGTGCAAACATAACTCAGTTGAAATTGAAGAATGACTCCTAGGCAAACTATAACATGAGGAATTCTGACAGAAACTGATCTTAATTCATCCAAATGTTTGGACCAGTTAGGACAATTTTATTTACAGAATTTAGGAAATCTTCTTGGTCTTGTAAAGGTATCTTTCAAGCTTTTCACTCCCCGCAGTAGAAAGCTTCCATAGTCATCCTGAGACCTTTCAAGCCTGGTATGCTTGGCTGAGCAATATTAATTGAGTAGTAAGGAGTTTTTGGAGTCTGCTATTAATAGACATGTACTAATAGGATGATCCAGGAGAATTTAATATTATATGAGGATTGAGGGGAAAAAAAATAAAGAGGTGCAGGAGAGGAAACTATTCCTCAGATGAATCATTCTGATTTAGATAAATGGTTCTCATTCCACATACCAAAATGCATAGCATGTGGATGAAATATTTAGAAGGAGTAATGGCAAAGTAATGGACAAAACCTGCCATCTGCCTGCTGTGTCGTTTCTGCGTCTTCATGAAAAGTAAATAGTGCAACTGCTTTACCACGTATTTAGCTACAGGAATGGGGAGATGGCATCAGAGCTGTGATCAGGCTGTGGTAGGTTCCTGTTTTTTAACAAAATCGGCCAAATGTCAGTATGTAATTTGTGATCATTTCAATGAAGGCTGCTTTGACATGGAATATAGGAGGAAAGCTTATGTCATGACTGGCAGATTTATGCCAAAAGTCCTGTACTTTTAAGAATATATGTGAAATTTAAGAACAAGTCATTCTTAAACCATATTTTACTCCATCTACTGTAAGTCAGGGATGTATAGACATGTATTAGATTGATAAATCAGTTCCTGTTGTCTCATTTTACTGAACGGTAAAATGAACCTAATTTTAGAGCATCTATCTTTGTTCTCCTGGAGAAAATACAACATGTTCTTTTCTCATCTGCATCAGGTTATTGCTGCCTTTTTGTTTTCCTTGATGGCAATTTTGTTGCCGAATTAACAATTTCAGAAAATGTCTCCTCTAAGCAAATGAGCTGCAGTTTGCCAAGAGTAGAATTGAGGCTTGTGTGGGAATCTATGTTAATTGTTGTGCATTGCTGATTTTGTTTGGTGTCAGATCATTGCTGTGCTGGAAGGTCTCTGTTTCAGGACAGAGTGATGATTAGAGCAGCCAAAAATTTCCTCCTCCTTTTGAGGTTCTTTGAATGTTGATACAGCTCTCCCTTTTCCAGCCAGACAAATAATTTGCTGAACAAGCAAGAAGATAACCTTCAAGGTGCTTTATGTGTTGCCTGTCTTGTGTCTCTGAAAAATTGATTTGGACATGGGGAAAAGAAAGTGGACTAGAGGCAGAGAATACGTGTAATTTTTTGTATAGGTTATCTCAATACCACAGCTCTATAACCGGCCAGGGTGGTGTGTCAAAGCCAGGGCACATAAACTTAGTACACCAACTTCCCAGTTCATCTTCCTGTACAAATAAGCCAGTCTAATGCACTAACACAGCTAATGTTGATGAATGATGAAACAGGCAGTGGTGTTTTTGGAATTACTGTATTCCCTAGTGGGTATCTGCAAAAGTGAAAAACCTGACTGATTATCCCAGTGTGCTGCAGGGTAGGGGCAGGTTGACTTCTACGTCCAGAGGGACTATTTATTAAAGAGAACATGTACAACTCTTTTTTTTTGTGTATCCTTCATGTGTCTTGGATTACATGGCTTTTCACATTCTCAGCAGCAGCATAGTTCCTCTGGGAATGTCCACCCAAGGTGAACCGATGTGGATGTGCAGAGCTCTGAGGTATCCTGGGAGTTATGAAGTGGTAGAGCTGCAAGGCTGCAGGAGCACTTCTATCCCCTGGCATGATGCATGCAGTCATTTCAGAAACAATACAAACTATAGCTCTTCATGGATGGTAAGGTGTCTGTCCCAAGCAGTATGAAAAATCTGCCCTTTGTCCTTTTAGGCAGTAGTGAGGTGGAGGAACAGATCTCTACAACCATACCTGCTCTGTGGGTTTTCCTTGTCTGTTGGGCAGTGAAAGGATGTGCATTTTTTAAACAGACTGCCCAGATGGGTTGTGGAGTCTCCTTCTCTGGAGACATCCAAAACCCACCTGGACAAGTTCCTGTGTGACTTATAGGTGGTTGGACTAGATGATCTTTCAAGGTCCCTTCCAACCCTTAAGATTCTGTGATTGATTTTCTCCTTGCGTGCCTTTCCATCTAACTCGAACTTGCAGTCATGCTGAAGTATCTTTTTAACTTCCCTGGCAATGTATTTAGATGGGCACATACTGCATTGTACCCAACTCAGGACATTGTGGTTGGTGAAGGAGTGCAAGACCTTTGATGTGACTGAGAATCAGACTTTCAGGTTCACAGGTGAGGAATGTTTCAGAGTTCTATGAAACGCTTTTGAACAACAACAAAAGTTTTGAAAATCTGAAGTCAGTTGTTTGAGTGGGCCTGTGTTTAGAGATGGAAGTGTTGACTATGGTGTAAACCAGTGGGAATTACAGAAATGAAAGATCTCACCAGTGATAGAGATATAAGGATAAAAATAAAACAAGTCGCAAATTAAGCCATTAGCACTTTGTTGTATGTGTGAAGTAGACAAATCACTGATCTACCCCTGCTGATTCACATTTCTCTATTGTTCATGTACCAAACCTCACACTCTCCAGAGTGTGTGAAAGATGGTCAGCCTTTCAAGCCATATCACAGTATAATCTTTGTATTAATCACAGAGCTGGTAACCTGAAACAACATTCAGGGTAGATGAAAGCAGCGTTGAATCTCATATTTCTGTTATCTTCCCCTCTGGAAGTAAACTAAAAACACAAGGTGTGTTGCAATGAAGCTTGCTCCCAGTTCAGTGAGTAGGTGTATATATGTTTACTCACATTCAGATATGTTTCTTCAGCCATAAAATAAATCACCTATCATTTGACATGAACGTGTGCATATTTATCTTGCAGTCTGAGAGATGTAGTTACAGGACAGTAAGTTCTGTGCTGGTGGGTAGCAGTAAAACAATATCATATAGCAGATTTTTTTTCCAGTAGCTCAGCTACCTGTATGACTAGAAAACTTACTCCCAACAATTATAAATTGAGAATCTGAAGAGGAAAAGCCACGTGGATTACTTTTTAAATAAATTGTATGCATGCAACCTGATCTAGGTGAACCTGGTTCTGCAGGGGGGTTGGACTAGATTACCTCTGCAGGTCCCTTCCAACCCCTACCATTCTATGATTCTATGTGCTTTTCCTTTGGAGACAGAGCTGCAAACCATACAAAAACATGCAAGAGCTTGAAGAGTTTTTGGCATTTACTGCTTTCTGATAATTTCTTCTGGAAAAACAAACCAAACCTCAATCAGCCCAAAACATACCCTAAGGAGCAATAAGCTTGTATTTGTCAAATATTTTGTAGTGGAGAAGGCCTGTTAAGTACTCAACACAAAAGAAGAGTCCTACTAGCTGCAGATTTTTGAAAACAGTCAATAAAAGCACTAGTTCTTGCTCTTGAAGAGTACTGTCCAGTTTCAGAAGGCATATCCTCTTCTACTTTCTCCTGTCTTGCACAGTACATTCACTGTATCACGTGAATCTTAGTCCTGTGTTTGTCCATGCTGTGGAGAGAGCATGCAGCATCCATCTTGCATGAACCAAATAAGGCTGATGTTTTCCCCACTTTGCTAGCCTTTGCACAGGCATTGTATCTCAAATGCCAGATTCTTTATGTGCAGGTACCTCTGGCAATCAGATGCATACCTATGGGTTGACCAGAATGTGTTAACAGTGAGGTGATGTTTAAAGAACACTGCAATGAAAATAGCTCTAAGTTGCTTCAAATGGATGTGTCTGTGTGAATGAGGGACTATTGATAAGCAATACAAGTGATTAAAAAGTGTACAACGAAGGTCTTTGTAAGTGAAGCTTCTTGCACAGGATGCACATCAGGCACCTACAGAACCAGGTAATTTTAGCAGGGCTTGAGCTAAAGCAAACAATTTTTCTGGTTTTTTTTAAGCATTAAATTATAATTTCTTAATACATCTGTCAGGGTTTTGTTTCATTTCAGAAGTTATGATCTCTAAATTGCATAGTTTTTCAAGCTAAAGAGAACAAGCTTAATCTCTAAATATCTTCTGCAACCTGGTAATACTTTCAGATTTGATGGTATCTAATTTAATTATGGAACAGCTGTGATGTAGGCTGCATAACACCTTGACTTAAAATCAGCTTTACGTGAATGGGACAGCTATAGGAATACTGATGCCGACATGTGGAGCATATCAATGATGTTTTGCAAACCAAAAGGGACATGCAAGCACATGCTGTGAAATCCCACTCAAAGATATTTCAAAGTGTACTACGACAAAGTGCTCCGTGAGCAAGCTCAGGTAGTATCTGTGGGTCTAGTCAAAGGCAGAGGAGCATACGTGTGAAGGTTATTAAATCTTACCTCAGGGAGTTATAGGGATAAATAATAAATACAAATAATAGGGAAGTTGAATTAGTTGGAGTAAACAGTGAATACGGTCAAACAGAAGTGTAATACTGTTTCTTGAGAGATGGAGAATGAAAATAGCTCTGCTGCTTTTTCATTGCAAGTTTCTTTGACCTGAGTTACATGCAAACTCTGGAGTAAATTATGTCTTGTGTCTTACACACTTAAGAAAAAAAACCCACAAAGCATTTCAGTCTTTGGTCTATTTAAAATTTGAGTCTCATATGGGGGATCTTGGATCAGACAATGACTGTCTGGTGGTGTTTGATAACATCAGTTGAAAGCCAGATGCTTGATTATCTGCTTTAGAGNCACACGCTGTGAAATCCCACTCAAAGATATTTCAAAGTGTACTACGACAAAGTGCTCTGTGAGCAAGCTCAGGTAGTATCTGTGGGTCTAGTCAAAGGCAGAGGAGCATACGTGTGAAAGTTATTAAATCTTACCTCAGGGAGTTACAGGGATAAATAATAAATACAAATAATAGGGAAGTTGAATTAGTTGGAGTAAACAGTGAATATGGTCAAACAGAACTGTAATACTGTTTCTTGAGAGATGGAGAATGAAAATAGCTCTGCTGCTTTTTCATTGCAAGTTTCTTTGACCTGAGTTACATGCAAACTCTGGAGTAAATTATGTCTTGTGTCTTACACACTTAAGAAAAAAAACCCACAAAGCATTTCAGTCTTTGGTCTATTTAAAATTTGAGTCTCATATGGGGGATCTTGGATCAGACAATGACTGTCTGGTGGTGTTTGATAACATCAGTTGAAAGCCAGATGCTTGATTATCTGCTTTAGAGAAAGAGATCCATAGGAATGTAGGAAGGTCCAGAATTACGTGAACTGTGAAGTACTTGATTCCTGCTTCTGTCAAAAAAATCAAACCCCAAACCCAAACCAACATTTTCTTAGATTGTGAAGGTGTAAGGCCTCAAAAGTCATTCCCAAAGTCAACCAGACTGAAGGGAATTACACCAGAGATACATTCTGTGGTAAGTCTAGTGTTGTAAGAGGTAACTGTATCCATTTAGCAGTGTGATTTGATTGGATTCCCCTCCACCTTTCTTTAAAAAGATGCTGTTCCCTCACAATGGAAAGAATCCAATGTTTTGGAAGATCTCCTAGCACCAATGATTAACCTGCAAGCAATGCTTTGTGGGAATGTGTTGGTACGGCTGGTGGAAAGCACTCTGTGCACAGTGAATGGTCTTGGCCATACTCCACTTCTTTGGAGGCAGAGAATTACACTGTTGATCTTGGCATCTGTTTTGTCTGGGGTATTTTAGGAAGAAACGTGTTTCAAAGCGTACTGCTGTGCTTGCACGTGCTGGGGAGGTAGCTCATGGCTCTTCTTTCCTCTGTAAAGAGGAGGCAGGAGTAGTGGAGAACATAGTGCTGTGTGTGGGATAGATGTGTAAGCAGGGAGTGAGCTGGCAGCAAAGCTCCTGCCTGCATACTCCAAAGCATAGTGTCATGGGTGTCCAGATGCAAGTGTGGGGGTACAGCAGGTGGGAAAGCCTTCACCCTGTTGTCCTGAGCTTCTGATGCACCACGACGTCAGCAGCCTCTGCTGCTTGTGTGGAGCTCCTCTGTGAACCCCATGTCATCCCCACATCTTCTCCCAGCCTTCTTCCACAGGGGAAATCTTCTCACCTCGTTCCACCCAGATGGTGGAAGGGGAGTGATAATATAGACTGTAGTCATTACGAAAGACTTGCCCTGTGAGCCATCATCGCCTGCATCTTTACGCCTCCCCATTTGGCAATCCCTCTCTGCAGAGCCCTTGCCCTGCTGCAGAGCTCCTTTTCTGTCCCCTCCCAGGCTCCCATGCCTTCCAACTCAAAACTGCTTTCCTGCAGCTCCTGGCACAGCTTTCCAGCACTCATCTATCAGATTACTTAGGAAAATTTCATTCAGAAGAGAGCCCAGCAGCTTAAAAAAAGAAGATGAGGCTGAGAAAGAGGGACCCATTGTGGGGTTTCTCAGGCCCTTTATTTATCCTGTGATTAAGGTCGGGGCAATAGAGAGTGTAGCAGGAGAATATTGCTGCTGTGGAAGGTGCTTCGTGGGTAGGAGACAACTGGAGCCTGCATATGCAGCAAGGGGACAAGGGGAAAGGTGCTGAAGAAAGGAGGATCTGTTTCTGTATATGGTGACCTCTCATGGGTCATCACTTACTGTTTTGTTTCTAGAATGGGGTCTTCATGCTTTTAGTGGGTTAGGCAACTAGTGGTACTTCGGCTGGATTTAAACTAAGGCTGTTGTTCTCTCCTGGAGATCGGTGAAGCTCTCCTTGAAAAGATAGCAAGAGGAGTTGCAGCTTTTGCAACAGCACTGATGTGTCAAGATTAGAAAAAGAGTAACTGCACCAGGTTCCAGCGTCTGGCAGTACAGGTGAAAAGTTTGACTGCAAATGGAAAGGAATCATTTTGGAAATGCAAAGCCAGGAACTGATTTTGGGCTTGTTTTCCTCAACCTGACAGTGAGCACCTTATTTCAGAGGATGTATTCATGAAACTAACAGACAGTACTGCTCGTGAAGCGGGATGCTGTTCTGCTTAACAGAGAGGGCAGAACTATCCCTTCTGAGGCTCCTTGAGCTACTGCTTTGTTTGTAAAGAAGCGCAGCAACCTTCATTCTCATCTGCTTTTTCTTTGTGGGAATATATTTATTAAAAATGAGCTGAAGGATGCGTTGTGAGAACCAGATTAATATGGATATGCAAACGAAGGCCCCGGGTATTTGGTAATTTACAGAGTGAGTGCGATTGCCCGGTCACCACCTGTTAGAGTGAATCCTGGCTCAGAACAGGCAAGGGGGAAAGTCATGACTAGATTAAATAAGAAAAGTAAATAAAAAAACATCAATAACTCCCTAACAAAATATTTAGCTTCCTGTCATCCTCAGGAATCCATTTCTTGTAGTGCCACGATTTGTTTTCTCTGTCTGAAGAAACGGTATCGTTGTCTTTCTAAAAAAAATGCTGCAAGTATGTATCTATTGATACATGTAGGATGTGTTCATGTATGTTTTTTACTCAGGAATATCAAAGGTATCCTCTTACAACTGCATGGTTGTAGATCACTTCATTTATCTCTAAATACAGCTAAGTAAGCCTTCAACTTCAAGGTTTGTCTAAGCTAATAGCATCTCTCTGAAATACAGCCTTTTAATTTGAGTGTAAATGCCCAGAAGGAGATGAAGATCACTGTGGCCAACTGAAATGGTAGAGATGA
Source organism: Urocolius indicus (assembly GCA_013401255.1). Lineage (NCBI taxonomy): Eukaryota > Metazoa > Chordata > Aves > Coliiformes > Coliidae > Urocolius > Urocolius indicus. Next base: position 30,833 of record WBNH01007068.1, read on the forward strand.
TTTTTTTTTTTTGGCTAGGCAGACTGTATTTGCTAAAATGAGAAATATTCCTGCATATCTGAGTTAGAGTTCCTTTGTACTTCTATGTCAGTTGCTATGTAGAGTGGTATTGATAGGTGCTCTCTGCCCTTGGGGCACAAATGCTGGAGGAATGGCTGTAGGAATCCTACAGGATCCATTCCTGAGGTCACTGTACCAAAAATATTTGCCTAAATGTTTTAAGCCCAAAGAGTCTGAGTTTTGAAGAATACCTTGTGGTATAGTTAGATAAATATAATAGTGATTAAAATGAAAGAAAGGAACACTTTGCTCCCTTAGGCACTTAGTAATGATGGTTTGTTAATGTTGTCATGTCTTAGTTCTAGTATAGCTGTTCAAAGCCATATCCACAGTCACAGGTACCCCTTTTTCTATCTTATCCTGTGAGTTCATGATATGATATAACACAGATCTGTTCTATCTCAGTAGCATCTTCCCTTGCCAACATGCCAAATGCCTCAGACCATGTGTTGGTTATATTATCACATGTTTCCTTGACATTGATTCCTCCTGTACTTACACAAGCCACGAGGACATTTGAAAGACGAGCTAGAAACAGCTCTGAATTTTTGGCTTGATATTATTATTTGCAATGCAATATTAAAAAGTGCTTATAAGCTGCCATGCATGAAGAAATGTTTGTGTGATTTTAAAATACAGGAACTGACCAGAGGGCAGAACTGAAATTTCAGTTGATTGGCACGAGTTCCTTGATGACTTCCTTTAATGAAGTTCAAAGTAGCTAAAAGACTCAGACAAATGATCTGCTGAATCTCATGCTGTGCATTTTTGAAGTCTGAGGACACAGTATGACATGCCAACTACTATTTGCTAGCTTTTGTCCCAAGCCTCAGCTGCTTTTTGCTGTGAAGGAACCTGCAGCAAGGCTGTAGGAGACTGCAACACTGTCAACTTTAGATGAACTCTCAGGGGAGATGCATGAGGTCAGCAGAAACATCTGCAGGATGAAGGGGGCTAAAAATTTCCTGGAGTTCTGCATCATCCTCAGTGACAGGGTAAGCAAGTCCAGGCTTCTCCTAGCTATTTTTGTTTTGTGACATGCTCATTGTAGGCATCTGCATAGGGCCTTCAGTGAGGTACACACCTCAGAGACTGTCTATTGCTTCCCTCCTCACAAGGTACCTTGTCTCTTACCTTTTCTGTTCTTTTATAACATAATTGTTGCTTGCCTTGCTGCTTCGTGCCCTGCTGTCAGTGCTTTGGCAGGGGGAGAGCCTGTTGGGAAAAGGTCGCCCAGATACCATGATAGTGAGCCTCACGCAAACACCTCAGGAGATTAGATGGGAATGCCATGCATCATGTGATCATCGTTTTTGCTCCACCTGACCAGAGGCTCAACCAGGACAGTTCATATGCATGATGCTGGTAGGCTGTGCTGGGATGGCTGCATCCCTTGCCGGTGGATAAAGCTCTACAGTGTTTGTAATCCAAAGGCCCATATTTCTAGAATGCAAATAAACTTCATCTACTTGAGTTATGTCTGTTTGACAGAAATAATCTCACTCCGTTTTTCCATCAGTGACTACCTTAGAGATGTTACAGTCAACATGCAGTGGAGCTGCTGTTAGTCCCTCACCTGGTACTAGACAAGGTGGTGAAAAGTACAAAATACCATGCTTTAGAGAAGGGTATGCACTAAGTTTAAGAGATAGGAAGAGCACAGGAGAGGCTTATACTGGAGAAAGCTCGACTGTCATCATTTTCTACAGGAAAAGAGGATGAAAAGCAAAGGCAAAGCCTGATTTCAGGCATTGGAACAGGCTGCTCAGGGAGGTGCTGGAGTCACTATCCCTGAAGTTAAGAGATGGGTGGATGTTGCACTTAGGGAAATGGTCTAGTGGTTGATAGGACTGGAACAAAGGCTGGACTGAATGAGCTTAAATGTCTCTTCCAGCTGAAATGATTCTATGAAACAATGGCAGTTATTTCAAGTTAGTATGGTCTGGCTATATTACACTGGTTTGTTTAGCTCCTTATTGGAAGCAGCTATCCAGGGATGCTCTATGACTGATGCTATTCAATGGAAACAGGAATCTTTTCTCACATTTAAGGCATTTACCAAGCACGATAGTTACTGGGTGCAAGGGACTTGGGGGCAAAGCACTAACACACAGTCCTCCAAGGGAAATCATCTGCCACCCCATCTGTCTGCCCAAGACTTAGTGACACATAAAGTCCTGGGGTCTGATGCTGCGTTTCAAGCTTCAAAGCTTATTAACTTGGCAATTAGTGGCAAATGCTTTGGTAACTAGCAGCACCCGCTCAGGATATTCTGGGCTAAGATTTGGGGTTGCCTACCTGAGGGTTAGGCAACTGTATCTGCACTTAGGTAATGAGATTAACTAGCTTCATTCTCAGTTGAGATCAGTTACACAACCTATTCAAAATTTGTAGTGCCACTGACAGTGTAATCTCTCACTTTGAAAAGCAACACAAGTCTTGCAAGGGAGGGATATGTGGTGATGGGAATTGATGGGGAAGAGAGATATAAAATTGCTCAGGCCCAAGATAGTGTTGGATAGGACACTGAGGTGAGTGTTTCAATTTCAAGCTCATGTTCTGCGTGCTTTTCACACTGCATGTAACTACCAGACTACTCTGATTTAAGGTTCTGCTGATATTAGGACACTTTCTGCATCACCTCTGAATTTCATTTCCACCTGTTACTTTGAGGAGTGTAAACAGGAGAAAGCAACAGTCTTCAAATTCTTGTGCTGTGGTGACCTTGTCCTGTGTCCTCTTTTGTTGCTGCTTAGAGTTGATATGCAAGGGGTTATTTTATTTCAAGTATTTAATTTCTGCTGTATAAGATGTATTGCATTATACATAGTGTAATAGCCTCCTGGTGTTACAGAAGATTTTTTCCCCTTTTCTGTCTCCTTGTGTGACACATTAGAAGACTTATCTCACATGACTATAAAGTGACAGAACTGAAAGCATCTCAAAATTTATGAGAAAATGATTGCTTCATAGAGTGTCTCAAATCCAGGATGACTGCTGGTACAATACATGTGCAAGAAAGATACTTTTTTTGATAGAAATCAAATCTTACCAAGTTGTCAGTTACAAGATCATTGGTGAAGTGGTGAGAGCAATCTGTGCTTTGCTTTATGCTACTGAGAAGTACAGTTTGACTTACGTTGACAGATAAGGAAATTGAGGAAAAACAATAAAATATGTTGAAATAAATGCAGTTGTTACTTTACTATCACTTGTGCAGACTTGTCTGTCTGCACTTGTTTCCTTGAAGATACCCATATGATTAAAAAAGGCCACACAGGTTCTTGATGTCAGAGCTGAGGTTAAAGTTCAGGATGAAGACAAACAGGTTTGGATTTTTTTTGAGGGGGATGAATTAGCTGCCCTTAGATGCAGACTTGGTCAGTCTTGAGGTACGTGTAAATCTGGTTTTGAATCTCATCAAACTGTTTGGGCAAATATGTATGAGGAAAATAAAAAAAAAAAAGGAAGCAAGCATTTTGTAAATGTCAATATAATCCATTTCTCCCCCATTTCCTTATCCAGATCCATCTTCTCATCTCCTTAACTTCCTTTTGAGTGTCCAGATTTGGCAAACCAGCTAGGCAGACTTAACAGTCTGCAGTAAGATAGGGGAGAAGGAGTCTTTATGCTGTTAGTTGAATCACATCCCTAGGATGGAGCCACCTGGCTTTTTGAGCCCTTCTTCAAGGATTATTCAAGTATTTTCATGAAGCAGAATAACCACAATGGGAAAAGTGGTGAGAAAATGTATTTGAGTGTCGACTACAGTGTCAGTCACTTCAGGTATGAGTGCTTTCTGGAGGTGCTAGGCATTCTTCAAATCCCTCTGTGCAGTGAGGAAGGACAAAGAGAAAACAGATCTTCCACGTTGCGTGAAATAAGCAGGTGCCTCTGCCCTCAGCAGCAAGGTTGAAATGCAAAGAGAAAGCACAGGTAATAGCAGATTTTCCTTCCTTGTTTTGCAGTCTGCATGTTCATTTCAATAACAAATTCCTCACATTTGTTTTCCAAATGAGCACAACTTTTATAACCTTGGACAAGTGGTCTTGATCTTCTGTGGAGGAGGGGAACCCCCACAGAAATGGCAAGACCATCTGCTTCATCTGCTAATAATGCTTTCTTCTTGACAGTCACCTTCTTCTTAGTCTTTGCATTTACTTTCTCCTGACAGTAGATGGAAAGTGTTTCACATACCCTTGAAAAATACAGATGTCTCCTACTTTTTTCTCCGAATATTATTGCAGTTAGAGGATATATGCTTCTTATTTTTTCCAAATTTGAATGCTTTGACACAGCAAAAAGATGAAATATGAGCACTCCTGGCTTGAATTGAAGCTTGGAAAGAAGCAAATAAAATCCCCTCCATGATCACGGAAGAGGTCCATTTGCTAGCCCTGGTTTAGATGAGACAGAGGTAACTTGCAGCAATATCTGATTACTGCAGGAAATACAGGTCATCTTATTTAATGATCTGGAGCTGGAGATGTATTGCAGCTTCCATCTGTCACTTGTAATTAGTGTAGAGCACTGAACTAGACTGGAAATGAAGTTAAAGAATGATAGGATTGTGGTGAGCCAGGCTGGGGGGAAGGACATCTGGGGTAAGGGAGGTTATTGGGAGCTGCTACCTCCTGCCACAGTGGCTGTGAATGCAGCAGGATGGCTCAGGCACCTCTTCCTTGTCAGGCTGGGCTGGAGTTGTTTTGAGTTAGAGACTGTTTCAATGCCATAACTTCCAATCCTGGAACCAAAACGTGAATGTGAATGGTCACTGTCCCTCCTGTGCTGCATCTCACACAGACTCCCTGGCCTCAGAACCCGAGCGCTGTTTTCAAGGGTTCAGTTTTATTTCTTCAAACAAAACTGGTTAACTGAAGTTTGAGATACCATTCATGGTGCATTCCCTCATTCTGGTTTTTAAAGCAGCCTATTTATACTGTGAACTTACACTCCCACCTAGTTTTCTATTTGCAAGATTAATCTCCATAAGCCTCCTCCCTGGGAAATGGAAGTTAATTATGATCCAGGAATTTCAGCAGGAGCTGTGCTGTTTCCTGAAGCTCTTGCTACCCACTGATGTCTGGATACTTAAAGTTATTTGGGTTTCCGTTTGGCCCTTGAAGCATCTGCATGTTTTGCCTTGGTACACTGACGTGCTCAAGACCACTTTTCAGCAGCTGTGCATTAATTGAAGGAGCTGAAGGGTGGCAGGAGAGTGCTAGAGGTCATTGAATTCCAAGGACATTGCTGTATTAGAACAGAAATTAGAAATTTATGGTACTGCAATGTATCTTCCCTGTACCAGTCATCATTGAAAGTCAGCATTCACCAAATATGCCATGCCAGGATTAGTTATATCCTCATTGGTTTTGGTTTAGCCGTTTTTCATGTCTGTCCAGAACTTGTACCATAAGGGCCTGATGACAGGGACCAGTGGTTTTTCATGGTAACGTTGCAGTTTTCAGTAGGGATTAAGACAGATGCTCCACAGATAGTGATGTCATTTACTTAGATTTTTGCAGAGTTTTGTCAGCTCTTGTGTCTCGTCAGATCTTAGAGCTGTTGAGCAGCAAAAGCAACTGAAAAGAAACCGTCGCTTTCAAAACTTTCAGATGTTGTTGCATTGCATTATATTTCAATACATCTTCTTCCTTTTATATTAATTTGTTTACATGGTAAATTAATCCTTATTTGCAAATTCCTCCTGTGTCACGGATGGTCATCTTTCTGGAAGATGAGTCCTGAGATATGATGTAATGTAATGTGAGCAGGATCAGCTACAGAGGCTAGAGACAGAGCTCCTGAGGGACTTGCTTCCATGACAAACACATAGGCTTGAAAAGTTTGAAAATGGTAATGAAATCCGAACTTATTCTGTAGATCTTTCTGATGCCTGTGCTGTACCATAGGTGAAATCTTTACATGTCATTATTTTTTTTTCCCAGTAAGTAAAATGTCTTTCAGTGCTTCCTGTACAACTTTTTACACCCATGCTTTTTACACCCATGAGGGCTAAATGCAACTGCCTCTAAAAATTCACAAAAAGGAAAAGATGAGTCTGGACTCGGCTGGATTCAGTCTGGATTCAGCTTCTGGATCTGTTAAATAGTTTTTATTTCTGATGTCTTCAGTCTAAATTGTTTTGCTAGAAAGTTTTGCTGGAGATAAAATAGTTATCTATGTCTGATTTGTAGCAAGCTGCAACCCGTTGTTTATAGGTACATATACTCTTTTATGGCTTCCCATAACTTTTTGTCAATTCTGTAATAACGTATTACATCATGTTCCATTCCCTGAACTCTGGTTGATGGGCTAGTCTGGCTAATCATTTCACTAAATGGGATACACTATTATTCTTTTAAAAATTCATTTTGATTTTTATAGCATTGACTCTGAAGTGTCTTTTAGAGGTTTTAGTTTTTGTTGTTGTAAAGTGATTTAAAAAATTTATATAACATTGATTTTTCTGAGTTCCCAACAAAAGCTTTAAAAGTATGTTCTATGTAGATGGGCCTTTAATACTGTCACTAAATAACAGGTCAAACTACTGCACCATGGTCATGATAGTGGGCCTGGTAGTGTAATTGGCAATCCTGAATCTAACCCGGTGCCAGAGACTCAAAAATGTTTGTGTAGTCAGATTGCCTTTTGGTTACAAGCAGCCCTGGAAAGGGTGAAGAACAAGACAGCAGGTAGGGCTACACAAGCTCCATTCATGTCTTGGTATGGGGTTATGGCTGTGATGCTTAGAAGCTGACACTTGGCTATGATTCCTTTCAGACCTATTCAGAATGTGCTATTAATGTTATATTGTCCTTTAGCTGTCTTCTCCTTTGCACTTGGTGGTCCTCTGTTATGCAAACAGCCCCACTAAATTCATCACAAGAGGCTTTTCTCTTGTAAGCTCCTTGAAGGCAGAGCTTATGTTATCTCACAGAGTACACAGGGGACTGTTTGAGCAAGCAACCTGATGATGGTGAGAGCTCTATGCTGGGCTACTCTCTCCTGAGTTTGTAAACAGATTGCTTAACATTGGTAACAGCAGAAAGTTAAAAAAACTATGCAAGATAAGAGACAGATGCAACTCCCTAAGTGTTACAGATGCCTGCAGAAATACTGTCTTACTTCTTGCTGCTTTCCATCCTGGAGAATAATTGTCAAGCAAATGGTCCTCCTGACCATTGTCGGGTTACTAGTGGTATAACTCTGCAGAGCACAGAAGAGGCAAGTCAACTGCTGGAAGCAAATCTGACAGAGCAGGAGATGAAAAAGCTGTTAGTGAACTGCTAGACTCACGGAGCTATGGCACTGGTGTAGCATGAGACGAAAGCCAATGTTACTGAATTTATGGTTTGGGATTTGGGCTGTATTTTTAAAGGTGCTTTCGTTTGCTTTGATTGATGTCTAATTTCCATTTTGAAATGTACACAGCATACAGATGGGGGCAAAATTAACAGCAATCAGCATTTTGTTGCAGGGATTAATCCAGTTAATAAAATTTAACTCTGTTGCATCTCTCAAAGGGATGAACAGGACTTGGCATTTTTACAAACAGGCATACTGCTCCACTTGAGTGGACGAGGGATGCTCTCCAGCTCGTCATCTAATAAATGCTTTGCTGGGCCCTGGCTGAAACAGCTCTTAGATTAGGCTTGAACATGCAGCATCACAGAGCTCTTGATTAACCACAAGCTGTGAACTTTTCAGATTCTCCCGTTTGAAGTAAAAAATAAATTTCAAACCTTCAGCAAAACAGATTGACTTCAGCTTGTACAGTGCTTGGTGCATGTTATGTTGTGTTCCCTTAGCTTTGCATCAAATACAAGAATAGTCATCTTACAGTAATTGCTTTTCCTATTTCCCCCTTTTACTATCATAACTAAGTAACATGGTTTACAGTCTCCCCTACCATCTCTCCCTCAAAATTTGTGAAGGAAGAAAAAAACTCGCTATCTTCCTGAAGTTCAAATGAAGTATTCATCAAGACAGTGAGCTATTGCTCCCTGGAGAAACCATGGGAGAAAGTCTTTGTCTGACTCGGGTTTCTTTGAACATTTGAGGTCAGCCACAAAGCATGATTTAATGCTTGTCGGAAAACCTGTCAGGTTTCTAGTGAAGTGAAAAGGTAACACAGAATTAGTGTTGATGAGAGATGCTGCCAGCCTCAAACGTGTTTTGCTGAAGTACTTGGAGGGTGCAGCATGGCAAGTGGGCACGGCCTGTCAGCCAGCGTCGTTGTGTTGGGAGGGAAATAGCTGAGGTCTTTGAAAGTGTAGAGTCTGCTCTTGTCTGTACCAGTGAGCAGTGCACAGTGCACAGAAAGGAATACCCTACTTTGTAGGACCTTGTTATCTTAAAGTGTCTAAAATTCCTTCTGTATTGAAAGGCCTCAGTAAGTTCTCTCCAAAGTCTTCTCCAGGCTGAATAACCCCAACTGTCTCAGCGTGTCTTCATAGGAGAGATGTTCCAACCCTTTGATCACTTTTGTGGCCCTCCTCTAGACCTGCTGCAGCAGGTCTGTTTTTCCTGTGTGGAGGACGCCAGAGCTGGATGCAGGTCTCCAGGTGGGGTCTTATGAGAGCAGAGTAGAGAAGCAGAATCCCTTCCCTCAGTGTGCTGGGCATACTGCTTTAGATGCAGCCCAGGATACAGTTGGCCTTCTGGGCTATGAGTGCACCTTGCCAGGTCATGTCCAGCTTTTCATTCACCCCGAAGCCTCCTCCACAGAGCTACTCTCAATCATTTCGTCTCCTAGTCTACATTCATAATGGGAATTGCCTTGACCCAAGTGCCAGACTTTGCACTTGTCCTTATTGAATATCATGAGGTTCACATGGGCCCACTTCTTGAGTTTGTCCGGGTCTCTCTGAATGGCATCCCGTCTCTCAGATGTGTTAACCACACCACTCAGCTTGGTGATGTCTGCAAACTTGCTAAGAGTGTACTCCATTTCACTGTGTCATTAACAAACAAACAGTACTGGTCCCAGTAAGGACCTCTGGGCACTGATCTCCATCTGGACATTGAGCCGTTGACTGCTACCCTCTGGATGTGACCGTCCAAACAATTCCTCATCCACTGAACAGTCTGTTCCTCAAATCTGTATCTCTGCAATTTAGAATGTTGGGAGGTACCATGTCAAAGGCCTTACAGAAGTCAAGACATGACATTTTTACCATGGTTCTGTTAAACAAGAGCATCTACATGCCCTAAAGAAATGACCACAGGTGCTGAATGAGTATACATCCCAGACATTTGCATTTTAAGAGCCTTATTTGGATGACTGAGGCTTATTTGTTAGTTGTTGTACAATGAAAACAAATGCATTCATATTCAAAACCACCAATTTGACCTCACTTAAACTTTTGGGAACTTACGCAATTTTACCATGGAATCAGAGGAAATTAAGTATCTTTTCAGTATGAAAGACAATTTAACTTGGATTTCTGAATTTTCTGCCAGGGAGCTGGTTGCATTGTAACTGAATAATCTCTGAAAGTCATATTCAAGGTCACAGAACTTGAATTCTGAAATAACATTTGCCCTCTGAAGTGAAGCTGCATCCCTCGTGTTCTCATAGCTTTTGTTTTCCTCTTCTACTACAGAAACAAACGTTATGCTAGCATATTGTTTGACAGAATGATAACCCAAGAAGAAGCCCTGTCACAAACTGCATCGTAGTTTTATCATCAAACTATAGCACTAAAAATTATCAATGCCGCTTTGTGAACTCACATGACTTTTGTTTTTCTTAAGTTTCTTACATTCTACAAGGGTGGGAGCTGAGAACTTCTGACAGAAAAGCTGTATTGTGTATTATTGTAGTCATTAAGGAGACTCAGAGATGAGTAATTCAGTTTACTGAAAAGTTTCCTAACCTTTGTTGCCAGGGTTCTTTTCTGTTAGCTGTCACTTCAAGTTTGGCAAACAGTAAATGTGAAAATGGCCGTTTTTTTAGTCATGTGAAACTTTGGACTTGCTGCTAGCTGGGTTAAAATAATAAACTTTTGTTCCGGTTTTCCTGGATTTTTTTTCTCTTCCCCGTCCCCCCCTTGTAACAAAAAATTCCAAGTTTTCAGATTTTTTAAGTCAGTTTCTTTAGTTACTGCAAATAAAAGTCTCCAGGGTAGCTTCTTTGTCTGCTTTGTGAAAACACACCTGATAGGCCTGACATTTCAAATATGAAATTAATCCCTGATACTGTTATCTGCATCTTTGAACACACGTACATGTATGCATGCAGTACCACACTCTGCTCAATGGTAGAGTGAAGGGGTAAGAAGGGAATGGGTCAGTGAAGTATTCTTAAAGCATCAGAGAAGAAGCCTTTGTTGTAAACACTTGTGAAGAGGGTGTAGAAAGTGCTTTTCTCTGACACCACTTAAGTCTTGTCCAGATGCAGAGCGAAAGGAGAGACATTTTGTGCATGTTCCCAGCTTGCTGATAAAAGCCCTTGGAAAACAATTTTGCTTTATAGATAAAATGATCCAAAATAATAGATGACCTAAGTCTTTGGAAGCAGCTAGGACAAGTTATAGCAGTGCTGGCTCTTGGAGCTCTCTGAAGAGGACAGGCTTATGCAGGATAGACTTTGAATCAGTCTCTTTAACATGAGGTTGTGGGAAGGGGAGACTTTTGACTGTGTGGGATTATTGATGCATTCCTATCTAACTGGTTACTGTTAATAGTGTTACAGAGCTTGTGCTTTCAGCTCTGAACGTTCTTCAGTCATAAAACTCAAAGCTGCCTTGCTTGCCTCTTGAAGGGCAGGAGAAGGTGAATAATTAATTACGTCTTTGTCTAAAAAGGGAAAAGAACTGGGAGGGCCTGAAGGCAAGGCATCCTGCACAGTGGTATGGCATCTGCCTGTCAGCCAAGGCCAGCATAGTCCTCCAACAGGCTCAGTAAGAGATATAAAGTAAATAAGATAAATACAAGTATTTATCAATATTTATTTTCCAAGATAAATTCTGTTTGTGCATCTTGAAATAAATGAAGGTTTCAGCTGCATAACAGACAGCATATTTAATTTGATTTAATTACTGAATAAGGACTAGATCCACAACTAATAGAAACTGACATAGTTGCACTTGAGTATGTGGCTAGATTTTCACCTTTATTTTTTTCTAGTACACAGTGAAGTTCTGTTTGCTTTATTTGAGGAAATAGCCTTCAGCATTTAAACAGAGCTATATGAAAGGCTGCAACTTTAGTTCACATTTAGTTTATAAATATGTGGATTCATACTTTATTTTTTTTTTAAAAAGGGAGTGACAAGAGAATGATATGACAGGAATTAATTCAGAAGTAATACAGAGAGAGGTATGATGCCTAGTGGTTATCTGAGACAGACAACTTGCCCTCAAAGAACATCATCTGTCAGCAGGCAGATACAGATGAAGACAAGACTGTGCAGAGGTCTAAAGGTACTTGTACTGTCACAGTGTCAGTGTCTTAGCAGAACAAAAACATTAATCAATTCAGCTAACCAGAGTATTGGTGTTTGGCAAGACTCAAAGTGAAAGGCTTTGAACTAAGGAGTACCCTTTGCTCCTTTTTCTGCAACACTCCTCTGATTTTACTGAGCCTAGCACTTTGCAGGCCAGCAAACAGAAATTTACTTTTGTAAAAACTTGTTTTAGCAGCAGATGTTTACTCCTTTCTCGTATTCTTTCCTCTCACTTTGCAGTCTGACAATAGCTAATTTATTTTTTTTCTGAAAAATTATCAAACCTTTATTTGAGGGAGGCAGGTTTCTGTGCAAGACCAAATAGCAGTATGGAATAGTGTTATTGTATTAAATGCTGCAGTGAAGTCTGTTCTTGTGTACAAGATAAGTGAAAGAAGAAAGCTTTTCTATTTATTCTTTGTTCTGTGGTACTTCTGCAAAGAGTATCCAGTTGACCACAAGTTGTCCATCTGACCAAAATAAATACCAGTTTCCCTGATGAATTTAATGGAAACAAGATCCTGCTCTGTTTCCCTGCCATTCTATGTGCAGTTTTCCAAGTATATTGACTTACAGCTTCAGAGAGAAATTACATTTATTTGTTTTTCCACCAAAAACCATCTCACTTCCTCAAGTGATTTCACTGAAATCAGAAACAGAACTGTGAGTTTGCACTGAGGTTTGGCATGAGGGAGAATATAGGTGCACTTGTTGGCGAGGGAATGGAAACCCAAGATGGTAAAACCAAGAGGTGAGGGAGAGCGGCTACAAACAGAAAGCCTAGAAAAACAGTTTGAAGGTGCCTGACACATGCTTAAATGTCAAAATTGTGAAGTACCAACTGAGGTGCTTTCTCTTTCCTTCCCAGTTTTCTGAAACACATGATAATTCTTAAGTAGGCCAAGGCCACATCCACTCAGTAACGTCATACAATTATTAGAGTGTTTTTAGGAATGAAGACATATACTGGTAACTCAATGCCTTTTCACAGGTTCAGAAAATGCCCTTTAAAAAGAGGATTAAGTTGGTTACATGCCTTTGGTTACTCTACATGAATTTGATTCATCTACATGAATTCATCTACAAGACCTTGAGCAGGCAGCACACTTTGAATCTCAAAGTCTGGAGATGACGCTGGTAGTTGAGTAAAACCTCAAGAGCAGTGCTCTGCAGAAGCACCTCACTAAACTGAATGCGTGGGCAAAAAAGTGGCAGGTCAGCTTCAGTGTAAGCAACCATGACATTGTACATGCAGGGAAAACCAGTCTTCTTGTGCCTAAAAAAAACACCATGCAGTCTCTTGATCAATGCCCTCCATCCACCTCCCCTCTCCTTAGGATGGTGGAGGCCCCAGTGAGATGAGAGGGGAAAAAAAGATAACCAAAGACTTTGTGGATTGAGACAAGGGCAAGAAGGGCTCACTGACAATTATGGTTCTGGGCAAAACAGACTTTACTATTCAACTTAGAGAGGAAAGTAAGAACAGTTTATTCTACTACCTACAAGAAACAGAACTGACAGAAAGCAAAACCAGAGCAAGATGATGAGAAAAACACAACTAGCATTTTAAAATCTGCTTTCCCTACCTCTTCCTCCTTCCAGGGCCCAGCTCACTGCTCCCGATATCTCTACCTCCTGCCCCCTCAATGGCTCAGGGGGCAGGGAATGGGGGATGTGGTCAGTCTTTCACAGATGGGCTCTACCACTTCTCAGATGAGGACAACTCCTGGCATTCTTCCCCTGCTCTGATACAGGGTCCCTCCTGTGGGACACAGACCTTAATGAACCTCTCTGATGTGGGTTCTTCCCAACAGCTACAGCTTCTGCTCACAAATTCCTCCAGCATGTGACTCCTCTGTGGCCAGCAGCATTCTGGGCACCTCCTGCTGCAATGCCACTCTCCCACTAATTCACGGCCTCTTCCAGACATAGTCACTATCTCTGGTGTGGGGTCCTCTACAAACTGGCAACAAGCCTCAGCTTCACCACTTCTCTCCACAGGTGACAGGGACAGCCTGCCATTGCCTTACAGGGTGCAGGGAGTCTCTGCTACAGCACACCTCCTCCTCTCTTCCCTTGTTGACCTTGAGGTCTGCATGGTCACATTTCTCTCTTCCAACTCCTTCCACTACCACCAGTTGGAAAAAAAAGAAGAACAAGAAGAACCCTCCTCTTCTGGCTGCTGCTTCTTAAAAATTCATTGTGGAGGTGTCCAATTGGCCGAGCCCTGTAAGTGAGTCTGACTCAGTGCCAGAGAAAGTTGTGAGCAACTTCTTCCAGGAGCCATCTTTACAGCCCTTTCCCCATTACCAGAAACAGCTCCACACAAACCCATGACAAGTCTAAAACATGTTTGTGTTACACTGATGTTTACAGCTTTGGAGAGGGATCTTGGAGTCATTGTCGACAAGTGTCTGCAGTCACTGAAGTGCAGAGGCAGCCAAAATACCCAGGAAAATACTGGACGTCATCAGGAGAGTTACTGAGGACAAGGCCACGGGGCACGATTTTGCCACTTTGGTACACCCTTATCTTGAGTACTTTGTATGGTTCTGGTCCCTGTATCTCTAGAAAGATGGAGTTAAATATATTTATGCATGTGTGTATCTATACAACAAAAGCAATTTAAGGGCTGGAGTATCTGCTCTATGAAGGCAGATTGAATGGCAAAGACTCTTAAGCTTGAAGAGCAGAAAGCTGTGAGCGGATATGAGCAAGGTGTATGATATCATTAAGGGAATAGTGTGAAAGCTGAGCTGATATGCACTAAATGCAGGGATACTAGAAATCACTAGATGCTGGTATCAGTAGTGATAGCACAGCACTCACTGCAACTAGTAGGTGATCAGTTTAAAACAAAGTATTTTTGACCATAGTGAGTAATAAATTTCTCAGATTTGGCAGGTGTATCATTCAACCAAATACCTTTAATTTAGCTCCAAGCGCCATTCTTAATATGTATGACTTGTCTCACAAGACTAGTCTCCCCTGTGAATAAAGCCACAGGGTCAGAGATTTGGGTTGAGATGAATCTTCGGTTATTTTTTTTTCTGCTTCTCAAAGGTAACTGTAGTTTAAGGGACAAATCAGCCCACTTCAGGCTCTTCCACTGCTGACTATCCAGGCAGCATAGGACGATTAAGGCCTAACTTTGGCACTGCAGTGTCTGAAGTAAGTTTGGATTAATTCAGGTTGTTCCCCTTTTTCCAAATTATTTTTGTTGGAACGAGTTGCTGGGTGTCTTTTTTTTCCACTGAAAGTATTTGAACTGCAGTCAGTCTTTGGATGTGCTTGCTGGACACGTGAAGGGATCATTTGAGTCTTCTTTTAGGCTCTTGGTTTGATGTGTGATGGAGTAGGGAACTATGTTCACGAGCACTTATTTATTTTGCCAGAAACTCTCTGCTTTGATTCATGTTGATTTGCTGCTGTGACAATCTGGCTTGCACTAGTAGCTGTGATTTTCTGGAAGGCTGCACGTTCTCTTTAATACATACACACAATTTACCTACAGAGGATAAAATTTGTTTTACTTGTTTTATTTTGATAAAAGTTGTTCCCATTCATTTTGTGTATTTTTGAGACCCTATGCACACTGTTACTTACATTGTACATATAAAAAGATCTGTGGTTGAGATGCTGCATTGAAATCACCTCTGTTAGCTCATCTCCCTTGAAAGGAGCTGACAACAGTGTTCAGGAAGAAGAAATAGATTTTTCTATAGCTATGCATTTTAATGATATCTCACACAGATAGAACCTGTCTCCTCTTTTTTAAGAGTACAAACAATGACACCTTGTTGACAGTAGCAAAAAATGAAGAAACTTCTGGATCATCTTGGTTCTGCTTGGTCTCCAGGGTTGCAGTGGATCCTGAAATTTTTCATGAGTTTATGAACCTTATATTAAAGGAAATCCTTTAGTGTGTTAATAATTTCTCATATGGAGGTACGTGTCCAGGCAGGTCTTGAAGACCTCCACGGAAGGAGCCTCCACACCCTCCCTGGGCAGCCTGTGCCAGGGCTCCCTCATCTCAACAGTGAAACAGTTTTTCCGTATGTTTAAATGGAACTTTTTGTGTTCCAGCTTTATCCCGTTACCCCTTGTCCTGTTCATTAACTCAATTAAAGATAGTGCTGAACATTGTCATTAGAAGCAGGGTCTGTATCAGAAATAAATATATTAGTTAATTCCATGAGGCATAATTTTAACCTCTTTCCAGTCTCGCTGCCCTTTTGCTTTGTTAATGGCAACATGTTTTCACCTGGAATTGTAACTGATGTTTGGTGTTCCTCATGCCTGCAGGGTGATGATGGCAAACAGAGGGTACAGCAAAACAGAATTCAGTGTGAATGCCAGCCTTCAGCTTGATGGGGGCTTCAAATGGCTCTCTGGGGATGAAAAATAGTTCATTTTGACTGTTCGTTTCACTTCAGTAGTAAGTCTTTTAAGGTTGTTACACTTGACTTAGGAAATTAGTAGTTTTTGAAATAAAAAAGGGTATCCTCTCAGAATGTCATGTCTGATATGACTTTCAAAGTTGGAGACCTGCTGATTGCTTTTACATCCAATTGCTTTCAAATGACTGAATTTTGACCCAAAGTACTTGAAAGCACTGTGGTTAGATAGGACAATGTAGAATTACTCGTGGTAACCAAAAAGGAATGGTTAAAAACCACCCATTTATGTCTTCATGCTTTGTGCAAGACTATAAATTATGACTAGCAGCAGGTGTGGTAATTTTGCTCTAAAGGAACTACCAGTGTTTGTGACATATTTCTGAGAACTTAAAACCTTAAGGCTGTTTTTCTTGCTTTCACAAATTTTCTGTGTCACTGGTGCTAAACTCTAAAAGTATCTAATTAATCAAATTTGTAGTAAGTTTGCTTCTTGCTGAGCTTTCAGATGGGTGATTTTAATTTCCCTCTTAAAGCTTGTGTGAACGATTCACTCTAGTGCTGTTTTTAAAATGTCTGTGACATCTGTTTAGAGTATGTGTCTATTATAGGTGATTTGTTGAAGGGCATATAAATATGATAAATTTGAGTGCCTCATCCTACTGGGTATAGGAACATAGGAGTTTCATGGCTACTGCCAGATAAGTAAGCAGATAAATAAATGAGTAGGCAAGTTAGGGCATGGACGTGGTTTTCTGAGCCAGAAGTCTTTGCAAGGAACGATGCATTTTGCATTGTATGGAGAAACTCATATTGTGACATGTAGTTGGATACAGCAGAAGGGAGAGCAAAAGCTAAATACTCATGTCAGAAACTGCTTGATAGATCCTGGGTATCCATTGTGACTGAAAAGTCTAAAGATAATTTTGTTTACCTCAACAGTTTGAACACATTCATACTAGCAGCAAGTCAGTCACACCTTTATGGGATTACACTGACCCTTGGAGAGGAATCTGTGGCCTTTTCTGCAAGGACTTTGTAGCCCCCTTTCAGGGTACCCATAAGAGTGATGTCCAGATACATTTCTGCACAGGTAGTTTTACATGGAGGGGTGGAGCCACACCTTGAAATAGTCTTTAACTCATTCCTCCTTCAATTAAAGAAATTTGTGTTTGAAAAGAGTTCCAGTCCACATGTGCAAGTGTTTGCTGCTGGGATGAGCTTACAGATAGGTTTATTTTTCCTTTATTAACAATTTATGAAGCCCTTACAAGTCTATAATCTGCATGCATCACTTCTCTGTTGTTCCTGCTTGTTGGTAGGTGTAGTGTTTTTGGCCTGGGCCAGGTTTTTCAGTAGCAGGGGAGCTACAGGGTTTGCTTCTTTAAACAGAGTTGCCAGAAGCTTCCTCCCTAGCTGACACTGTTAGGGCCAGTCAATTTTAAGATGGACCCTGCACCTGACTCAGGCCTGGCCAATTAGTGATGGAGGTAACAACAATTAGCATTGGGAAAGCCTTAAGTATTATTGTAATTCTACAGCAAGATGAGAGATTTTTTTTTTTTCAATATTTCTATTTTATTTAGTTCAGAAGAAGAATTCTTTGGTATTTTTTTCTTTGCCTTTTCAAGTTCCTGGGAAAAGTGCTGTTTTATAATTTAATCCTTAAGGGCTTCATATTATACAACTAGGAAGAAAATAAGAGAAGCCAGCAGCAAGAGAATAATACAGGCTATGCATCCTACTAGAGACACCGTCATATGAATTCTTCCAGCTGAGTCCGATCTTCCTGCCATGATGGAAATTCATTCCTTTTTTTGGAATAGAAATGCTTCATGCTTCTACGGAGACACCCCACATCCAGCAACATAGGTCTCAAATAGGCAACACCTCAGGTTAAAACACAATCAGGATTTACACCAATTTTACCCACAATTACTTCTGCTGGGAGCAGTTCCGAATCACGTTCCTGTGGGGCACTGCAACTATCTTTGGAGTAAAAGGTTTAGATAGTTTGTGAGCACACTTGTCTGCACAGTGTGTGGATCTCAAGTGTATGTTTACTTGTGTGGACATCAGGAGGGACCTTTCTGTGAACTGAGCCAACTGTGTCAGCTACTTGGTGTTTGGAAACAAAACTCATGCAGTGAGCACTTACCTAGGTTTAAGCTTAAAGGCTAATTCCAGGGTGCTCGATGAGTAAGTGTTTCCAGAGAAAGGCATTGCGATAAAATTAGTGGCTGCTGCTGTGAAATCACTATGAAACCACTAACTCACTGCACTAGCTCATAAACAGTTCTGTATATTCTGTTTCAAATAGGCTTCAGGGAGCTGGAAGCTTGTTTACAGATACATCAAGGCAGGCTTACTTTTCTGTTGAGCTCCTGGGTAATGTTTTCAGATTTTTCCATATGTAATTAGAGATTATCATCCTATTAAAAGAAGATTTTTCTAGAGTGTTAGAAGACTTGCCCAGAGAGCCAACAATATCCTGGGCTGCATGAAAAGCAGTAGGCCCAGCAGATTGAGGGAGGTGAGCATCCAGCTCTGAAGCCCTCAGCACAGGGAAGACATGGACCTATTGGAGTGGGTCCAGAGGAGAGACATAAAGATGCTCAGAGGTGGAATACCTCTGACTGAGCAAACTGGATTGTTCAGTCTGGAGAACAGAAGGCTGCAGGGACACATTATTGCAGCCTTTCAGTACTTAAAGGGGGCTTTTAAGAAAGATTGGAATGGACTTTTTAGCAGAGCCTGTTGTGATAGGAAAAGGGGTAATGATTTTATGAA
The DNA here is from genome assembly GCA_013401255.1 of Urocolius indicus. Taxonomy (NCBI): domain Eukaryota; kingdom Metazoa; phylum Chordata; class Aves; order Coliiformes; family Coliidae; genus Urocolius; species Urocolius indicus. Next base: position 49,532 of record WBNH01007068.1, read on the forward strand.
AAAGGGCAGATATAAAGAAGACATTTTTCACAATGAGAGCGGTCAGACATTGGCACAAGTTGCCCAGAAAGGTTGTGAATTCCTCATCCTTGGGAACACGCAAGGTCAGGTTGGATAGAGCTCCAAGCATCCTGATCTAGTTGAAGATGTGCCTGTTTAATTGCAGTGTGAGCTGGACTAGTTGACCTCTAAAGGTCCCTTCCAACCCCAACTATTGTATGATTTTATGATTCTGTCATAAGAGAGAACTGGGAAAGCTGAGGAAAGTTAAAAATGGGGAAACAGCACTTCTGATTTGTTTCTATATGGTTCATTTCTAAAGTCGGCTTCTGCAATACAGTTTCTCAGCTCTGGAATGCATTAAAAACACTGTACAAGGAGTGCTTGGCTTTGATGCTGTAAATAAAACTTTAATGGACAAAGATCTGACTTGTAGGAGTCTTAGGTTATATTCCAACCAGAGCAGGAAGTAAAATGTCCTGCATGCCTTGTTAGTCACACCATTATTTTCAACCCCAGAAGATTTTGCTTTGCTGCCACTGAATTTTCACACCTGCCACCTGTGTGCCTATATTTACAATAGCAAATAACAATAGAATAGAAGTATTGCAGGGGTGAAATTTAAATATCTTACAGATACAAGGTAGTCTAGTATAGTAGTATGGGAAGTCTGTATGGGTTTGTCTTCAAAACAAGGGAGAGGGGGCCACATCTGCCCTCTTTCCCAAGGACCAGGTTCTCTACTATTACTACCTCTGAACCTCAGGACATTGTTACAGTCTTCCCCTACTCCCTCACTGTTTGAGGCAAGAGTACTGGCAAAGATTTTCCCCATTGCAAGCCAGCTGCTGAGGCTGTTAGTTGTGTGAGTCAGCTGAATTCTGATGTTATAAGCAAAATTTTATGTCGTGGTGGTGGTGGAATTGACCCAGCAGACGAGAAAGAGCTGCTATTTCAGCAAGCAGCACTAAGTTTTCCTGGCCATGTATTGAAGTCCTTCAGTAGATGAAAGTCAGTTCACCTTTTGAGTTCTTGTTGAAATGGGGTTGTTTTTGTTGCTGTCCAATATGAATGAGAAGAGAATCTCTCCCATAGCTCTCCATGTCCTAAAATGACCAACTGTAGCTGAAAAATAGGATTAAAACCGATATGCAAGGAAGTACAAAGAGTAAATCAAAGATTAAATAGTTTTGTTGCTTCCTTTTACGTAGACATAATGGTGTAATTAATCAGAGGGACTTATATGGCCTCCTTGTTAGAATTTGGAGCTTGTTAATACACAGATAAAACACCTATTTCTTTGGCTCAGTGTGAGGCCCAACCAGCCCAATCACACTACAAGTGCCCACTTTGGTAGCAGCTTTACAGTGGCATGTGAAAATGCAGTCAAATACGTACCTGGAGATTCCACCTGCAAGTTTTATTGTTTAAGACTTAATTGTAATGTAGTACATAAAATTTCTTGAACATAGTCACTGGAATATTTGCAAATAAACAAAAAAGTATTAGTTTTCCAGTGTTTTTAAAGAAACAGTGAGGAGGTGGAGGGGTTGGTGGTGGTGGTGTGAGGTGTGGCATGTTCTGGCATGTTCTACCATGTAATATTTTGGATTCACAAAGTCCTTCCTTCCTTCCTTCCTTCCTTCCCTCCTTCCCTCCTTCCCTCCTTCCCTCCTTCCCTCCTTCTCTTTAAGCCATAACTTCTGATCTCTACAATTTATTCAGACACTGTTCTCAGAATCAATCAGAGCAGCAGATACTATACATTCTAATAATTATTTATACACAATTTGTTCTCTGGAAGCTTATGTAACCTATTTCCAATTGAAAGCAGAAAAAGCCTTCCCCTTCCTCTGTTCCTCTTAGCACACTTGCAAGATGAAATGTTGCAGCAAAATGTTGTTTCTCGGCTCTGATTAAAAGCATGAGTCACAATTTGTCAGGTCACGTGGGTTAGAATTGCTCTGACTCTTTTACTGCATCCATTTCAGGACACATTATAATGGAGCTGCTAGAATGAAGTCAGAGCTGGCACAAAGAGGGAATTTCCTCTACTTTCTGGCTGAACATATAGACAAGAAATGACTTCTGGGAGCTTGTGGATAGCTATAAATCAATGCTGTGAAAGGGTCACTGGAGAAGGTACTGCTTTGAAATAAGTGACAATGACTGTTCCCAGTTGCATGTCTGAGCCACTTCATGGGGTTGCAATACATTCATTGGACTTTGAGCAGATTAGGGCATTTTAATTGTGAATTTAAAGTTATAAATACTGCATGGTATTTGCTGAGTGCTTACATATAAACTGAGATTTCATGCAGCATGAATTGATGCTGAATTCAGTTTCTGCCAAGATCCACAAAAAGACTTATTAATATTTTTTAGTTTTACAGTAGATGCGTTACAGACAGCCAAGTCTAAGCAGTGTTTTATTGGCACAACAGGCCCCAAATCACTCTTGCATACTCAAGGGTGACAGTTTCTTTATGGCAGCATGTTTATCGCTTGTTAAAATGCAGTATTCAGAGAGTCCTTGTTTAATATGCCCCCAATACTCCGTTCAGAACACACATTTAGCAAAAAAATATCAACACAATGACCATTTGAGCAAATACAAGAGACTAATAGTGCTTCAGACCAGTGCTGGAGGTAGAAATGCTTCACAGTAGAGGAAACGATAATGAAAGTGGGATGCTGCATTAAAAAGAAATGCCTTATCCACCTTCCCTCCTTCCTGATATCACTACAATGTGTGAGTGTGTGGAAATGAAACCAAATAATTATGGTAAGACTCTGTTTCCAGGCTTTGTACCTCTATAGGCCTTATCTGCTCTGGTTGCTAAGCTGAGCAGGCTAATGTGAAAAGAGATTAATACCTATGAAGAGCTGGTAGTAAAAGACCTCAGTATGTAGTACAGGGTCTATATGGTGCAATATGGAAATGGGTGTAATCTCATAGCTGAAAGTTTTCCCAAATTGTTAGTGTGTAACAGAGCTGCTTAGGGCTGTCTGTGCATTCTTCATAATGTCTCTTTTAAAACTTTTTGTGCTTACCATTTTTTACCTTAACATTCTTGTCTATTCTCACGCTTGTACTCAAACACACACACACACGTGTCCATGCAGATCTAATTTTAGCTTCTGTGCAGATGGTCACAACTGACATACAGTGAAAGGATAATTTGAGACTTGGTAAATGTTTAAAGCCATGGGAATCCAAAAAGCAATAATAATCCTGAGGAAGTGCTCAGGACTGGGTTATTGCAATGGCAGATGCTTCATACATACAAATCAAATATTTGCTGATGAGTGAACTGATTGCTGCTGAGCATGTCTATTAAAAATTAAGCTAGCAGGTGAGAAGGAAGCACATGAAGACATGGATGAAGGTAGTAGATGCTTCTTTGGTCTGCACAGGTTGTATTAAAATGCAGCTTGATAGATTTATGACACTACATCGTATTTATCTGAAAGAAGAGCATACAACCCACTGCTCTGGCAAAGACATAACTGTTCCTAAAGGACAATAATGTAATAGCTTCTTGATTCCAAAGTGATTTAATTGTAGTCTTTCTTATTAAAATGCCTCTCCAGGGTATTTTTTGTGTGCTGTGGCATGTACAAAACACTGTTTAAATTTCTGTCAGGTGCAACCAAGAAAAGTAATTTCACAAGCCAGTTGTGGAAAGTTCCAAAATCATTTCATATCAGAGACGTAGTAATTGTACTTGAGAGACGGACATTTTTTCCCTTTATACAAGTTTGCCCCTTGCAGCTATCGTAGATACAACTCATTGACAGTAGGTGAAAGTACACAGATTTTCGTGTGGTGGACCAACGTGATGAAGCTGCCTGGACATGATGTTCATAGTTGCTGTTCTGGAGGTTCTTGCACAAGGATTTGGTGACAGGTTTCCATATGTTTTCTACTGCTTTGGACATGGAAGTAAAGAGTGACACAGACACTGAATGTGTGCAAAAATGATTAAGCCCAGACTTGCAAGGCAGGAGTCTGGGCCAAATCAGAACTTTACCAACAAGCAATGAGGGAAATTGTTGATGGTGAGTCACTTGGGGATGGTTTGTTCCCTCATCCTCCCTAGGCACCAATCAGATGCCATTTGTGGGAGGCATGATGGCAATCGTTTCACTGTCCTACTGCACTGTTGTTTCTGTCTTCAGTACTTCCATTTATTCTTAAATCCATCCACTAGTGGCCAAGGTTGCAGTAATGTGCAGTGGAAATGGTGAAACAGGTAAGATGAGAGTGTGGACAAAGTGGTGTTGAAATCTCATTGGTGGATCTGACTGAAATGAGAATTGCAGGAAGTGGTTCAAATGAGGATTTGAGAACTATCACTTGTTCTTTCAGTGCAGGATTTATTTTTGAAGCATCACTTGGGAGATTTTTAGCTATTGATAACTTTTGGTGCAGCCAGTGAAATGCTCCAATGCCGTGGTGATCATTAAGGGCCAAATGTAGCTTGTGAACTTTGTGATCTTCTAGCAGTGCTTTGGTAAGTCAGCTTGAAAAATGATCCTTGTAGATACAGAAGGAACACGATGAGTTTTGGCTAAATGTGAAAATATTTGGCTAAAATGTTTTTTCACACATCTGTTGAAAGTATAGCAGTGTAAGGATTCGTTCTTCAAGTCAGAATGTGAAGTGTGGCAGTCAGAGTAAATGAGAGGCAAAGGGGAGACTGTAAATCTCTTCCTAATGATAAAGGTTTTTCCTTTGTTTTGATTATAACGTGCAATGTTCAGGGTTTCATCTCTATTAATGATGGGGGTTTTTTTGCACTATCTATGTTAGTTGATCTGGTTTAGGATACTTTTCTGTATCCTAATATGATAATGAAAGGAAGGAACAGCAGTATCAACCCTTGTGCAATCTCTGCATACATGTCAGCAGTGATGATCAAATCCTTTAGCTCATTCTGACTGAATGGACAAGGGCCTGTGAAACCTTCTGGTCAGAGAAGCCACTATCCTCTGCTCTTCCAGCAGATGAAGAGGACTTAGTTTCACAGCAGCAGGAGGAGAAGGGTATGAGCTGTGCTTGAACCTTCTGCCCTGTGCATCCTGAGCTCTGGGTGTCAGTTACCTTCCAAGGGAAGGTAGGGCCACCTTGAACTTTCCTTGTCACAAACTATTCTGCAATACTCTTTCCTTGGTGTGGCAAAATTCATTTGGGAAGTCTCTGGAGTCTGCACAGCTACATCACTATATATATGGTTTCTTGCTATGACATTTTTCTGTCATTTTTGTGTTTATAATAAACTTTACTGGCTTTAAGCACGGTAAGAGTCTGTAATGGTAGAAAAGCTAACTGCAGCTACAGAGGATGGGGAACGTGTCATTGCAGTGAGTTGCCTTAGTCTAACTGCAGGCTCACAAATCATGTTTTTCACAGGGTCACTGGGAAAAGGTACTTCATTTGTACTGAATAACATATCAGTTTCTTGCCTCTCCTCCTTCCAGAGGAAACCTCTGTAACTTTTCTTTTTTCCCCCTCTCTGGAGAGTGAATTGCCCTGAGCTGGTTGTCCTCCCCAGTCCTGCTGGGTGCAGGACTCAACATATGTTGCTTGGTTTAGCTCTCTGTGTTGTGTATGACCTCTGCATAAACTGGAGAAATTTCATCTTCAAAGAGTGAAGTGAGATTTTTCATTTGTGCTGTACCAGTTGAAGGGCTTTTCCAGAGGCTCAGTGCTCTGGTGATTAGAAGCCCTCCAGCTTCCAAGTTGTATTCAGGGCCGGTTTATTTCCATTTAGTCCTGCAGCAAAGTTGATTCCTTTAAAGGTTTGTTGTTCTTTGTTTTGTTGTGTTTTTTTTTTTTTTTCCCCTGGTGTTTACTTCTGATAACTACAGAGAAGAATTACAATCCCTTTCAGCTTTGCTTTTGCTCTGTTGAAATAGCTGATCCCTTAGGGTGTACACAAGCAAGGACAAGTAGGGAAGACAAGACCATCTGTGGCAGTGGAGAGTTCTCTGAAGACCAAGTTACCCCACATCTTTGTCATGTTTTCAACAGTGTCCATATCACTTTGCAATTTTCTTTCCCAGCACCAATTTTTTAAAAACATTGGAACTCAGACTTTTGTAAATTCCAAATACAATAGACCTACTCCATTTGCATGGAAATGGATTCAGGAAGAAAGACACCAGGTTAATCAGCCAGGGTCCAATGTGATAAATAGATGTTGCTTTTTATTCCGCTTCCCTTCAATTATTCTTTCCTGTGAGCTCTAATGCCTGGCACACTGCTGAGATCAGGCTAACGAGCTTCTACTTTGTACATCACTTTAGTAAAAGTTCTGTTTATGTTGTAGATCCCAGCTACTAGGCAGACATTTTTCTGATGATGATGTTCTGGGCTCCTTGGTTTAAGAGCAGTGTGATTTTGCATTTTCTTTCCACTTTCTTCTCCCACTTCCACCCACGTCCAATGCATGTTATCCATGAGAAAATTAAGGGAAAAAAGTTATTTAATTGGGAGGGTTTGGGGTGGAAAGGGATCCTGAAGGGAAAGTTCCTGAAGCTGTCACTTGGACCGAAGTCTGACAGAGCTGATCAGTTAAATAGCCCTCACTTGGCTAGCTCTGCTGGCAAAGGCAAGTGGAGCGATAAGAGGTGGCTACCGATCTACCCCAGGAGACAGTGAATGAGGAGAAGGGAAAGAAGAGCACTTGAGGTCCCTGTCATCAAAAAGCAACTAGAGAATCATTCCTCTTTACAACATCTGAGCAGATTTTAACCCCCCAAAAAAGCCAAAAAGGAGAAAAAGTGGAGATCTGATTTATAAATTACTTCTGTACTCAATAAAATTTAATGGTATATGCACAATTATTCCATGGTAGTCATAGATTTGTTTTCTTGCTCCACAAGAGATAATATATGATGCACAGTAATTTCTGTCTTCAGTCTTTGTAATTTATCTTGATCAAATGCAGTGTCAAATGTAGCACTTGGGTACAGGGGGCAGCATTGGCCCATGTAATAAAATGTACTTTGTGTATGAGAGACAGAGAACCAAAAATCTTCCCACTTCCACCTCTCGGATATATAAACAGTCATTAAAAACCCCTTTGAGACAACTTTGTTCTTATTTTGGGTACATTTCAGTTTTATTCAATCCCTTTGCATCTGAAGATGTGAAAGGTGACCTGGAGCAGGATACTCTGTGAAAGTTGCAAAGAGGCTTCAGGTCATCAAAATGGTCTATTTTGACCTCATTGGATATTTGCTAGTGAAAAAGGAAAAGACTAGAATGACAGTTTTTATTTAATCCTCTTAATTAGAATTTTCTTTTAAGTAATTGCTTGGACAACTACTCACATCTCACCTCTTTTTGCCAAGACCTTTCATAGCTGAGCTGTCAAGCTCTCCTCATTCTTTGCAAAGCCTTGTGTAAAGCTCCTCTTCCCTTAACTGTCACTCTTCTCTCATACCTCCTTCCTAAGCTGTCAGGTATAGTAATAGAGGTTTTAAGGCTTTCTAGCACTGTAGGGGTCATTAAAGAAAAACTGACTTTTAAAGTTGCCCTTCAGGAGTGCCAATGCTTTTGTCAAAGTTGCAGTGCTTGGAGTGAATACAGTAGGGATTTTTAGGAGCTATTGCAATGCCATGGCTTAAATAATAACTTCAAGTGTCATCAGCATGGAAATGTTCTCATTTTAGTGAGCCTCACAAGCTGAAAAATCTTTCTGCAAGTTTTTTCAAGTATGTCTTCACAGAAACTGGGGAACTCTGGGTCAAAAAGGACAGGGTCTGAAAGAGGCAGTCCCTTGTCTCGATGGTAATAGTAGTTGAAGGTATTTGACAGAAAATTTCTTGCTAGTTGCCAGAGCCTTTAGTCAAAACTGTTGTCTGGCTTCACTTGACTCAAAGTTTAAATGAACAGTACCTTTTCCATCAAGTTCATCAGCTGCAGGTTTTTTTGTGCTAATGATTTTATTGTTACTGTTGCAGATTTTTTTTTGGTCTGTTTGTTTATTTTCTTAGATGAAAAGCTAAAATTTTGCCTTCTCCTAAAACTCCTGCTTGAAGTTCTCCGCAGTTGGCCTGGTCCTGGTGATAGTCTGAGATTGAATACATTCTGAGAATGTAGCAGTAATCCTAATGTATCATCATTCTCTCTGTCTGTATATCTATCTATCTATCTATCTATCTATCTATCTCCATTTTATATATATATATAGTTCACTGTTTTTGAAACTTTCTGAAAGTGCAGCATTCCCTGGGTCAGCTGCATCTGTGTGCCTTCCTGACAGAGAAGCTAAAATAAAACTAACCCTAGTTACTGAATGGAGCAGAAATCACAATTCCCCAACCATGAGGGAACTGGGTAATTCTTGGAAGTAAAGGCAGTTAGCTGATCCCTTTGCTGCTCTTTGGTTAGCTTTAACTCATTGCAGCCTGGTCTTACATCAAGCCCTAAAAATCTAATTTTAGGTGGAAAAAAAGGTTGATTTTAATTTGCAAACTACAATTTGAGAAGTACTTAATCTAGTTTAATGGAACTATAAAGTAGCATTGCAACAAAAATCTGAAACCAACATACCTCACTCAAACCAGTGTAACTGCGAATGAGAACACATATGGTGCTTGTTCACACTGGAATAGTGTCTCATTGAATTATGACTCTAGAGCAGATTCACTAGACTTAGGACTTTATAGTGTACTTCACTAAATGGGACACAGGCATCTTTGCTTTGCTGACAGTTTTTTGCTTGCTTAATGTTTAAGTGAATATTAATGCTTTTTCATCAGACAAAAGCTGAATCAGGTATAAGGAATTCTATTTTGTAGTGAAGTGTGACAAAGTTAATTATGCTATTAGAGGAATTGTCTGATTTATTCACTTTCTGAGTCTCTTGATTTTTTTTTTTATTAACTTTTCATACACTTGCCACAGTGGTTACCTTTTTCAAACTTCAGTTATGTTTTGCTTAGGATGGAGGGCTGTAATTATTATGAATTTTAAAAAAATGCATAGAAGCCAGCTGAAATATCCAAATCTCTCCCAATCACTCTTTTATATTTTAACATGAAGAATAAATAGGATAAATGCAATGCAGTGATACAGCTGATCTCTTCTTCCTCATCCTAAGCCTCTCTCAAACAAAAAAAAATTAAGTTTTTTTAACTGAAAACAAGCAAGAAACTTTATTCTGCTTAAAGGCTGAGCAAAATCTGCCCAGTTTATTTTGGCATTAGCAGAATTAGCAGAAATGTCAATGTTTTACAAACTGTTTGAATATAGTATTAGCATAATATTTTGGAATACAGTACTGGCAGACTCATCACAGTGTTTGCCATAACTGAAGTTCAGAGATCCAGACTCAGACGTGCAATAATGAAAGCAAAGACAAATACTCTGCTGCAGTTTTGGTTGGAGGCGTTAGTGGTAAAAGAATAAAATATATTCTGGATTATTTATGCATGGACAGACATGTGAATACACTGTAGCTGTACTAATTATAGGACTTGTTATAACGCTTGAAGTTTTTACTCAGTCAAATCAGATTAACTGATGGGCAAAAACATGTGTTCATGCAGGGAGTATGTAGGAAAAGCAGTAGGCAATGCTTCACCACGCTTCCAGTGTCCCATGCAACTCCTTCAGCATGGGGTAACTTAGCTGTTTGTGCTGCAGTCCAGCAAAGGCTTCCGAAGTCTTGCTGCTTGAAATTATCACTCCCGTTTGCTCATGCTCATTGAAGTGGTTTCCGTCAGCCAGGCTGCTGCCTTGGAAGCACTTTTGGATGCGTTTCAGTGGGCCTTTTAAATGTTATTGCTATACCCATTTAGCTCTGGTGAAGTCTGCAAGGAGGACTCTGAACTTTTCCACTTTTTTTCCTAGTCTTTGCTTAAAAAGTAAAGGAAAAGAGCCGTAGGTTCCTTTAAGGAAAGTTGTTGGGGAGTTTAATCCAAGGACATCATGTGTTGTGTCAGAGCTGTCTCTGATAATTCTGCCTTGGACTCACATATGAAATACCTGTACCACCACCCTGAAGAAAGGCAGACTACTCCTGCACACTCTGGTATTTATTTTGCAGTGACACCTGCCTTCATGGAGGCACATTGTGGACATGACCCTCCTCAGCTGCTTTGTAACACCTCTCTGCTGCGCGTCAGCAGCATCCTTTTGCAGCAGCAGTCCTGCAGAACAGAGCAATTAGTACTGAAGGAGAAGTACTTGTAATTAAGATACTTCCCGCACAGGGCTCAATCAAGAGGCTTTTAGCATGAATACAAATATGGTTGTGGACTGAGGAAAGGGTGGTAATGAGGGCAAAGCCCCCTTTTGCCCAAATCTATGTGCAGGAGGCTGGTATAGGCTTGTTTGGCCTACCTGGGACCTTCAGCCTTTGCTATTGCTGACAGAGCTGCCCTAGGAAGGGAGTTTGCAAAAGCTGCCCACAGTGGGTGTCCCATCTTCTCTCCCCCAGGCAAGTGGAAGAGGCAAGAGAGCTGCTTCTGGGCCTCACAAAGGAGTCATCCTGCCCTGGACTTTGTGCCAGGTAACAGAGCAGCAGAGGGAAACACAGTCTTTCCCTTGGTCTGGACTTTTGTTTGAAGGCAGCATCCTGGATTTCTCTTGCAGCTTTCTGAAAGTCATTGTCGAGTACTTCAGAGACCTTCCCTGGATCTAGTGTTGCAGGCATGTGTTTAAATGTCATCACAAAGAAGAGGTGACCTTCGAGGCACAGGTGACTGGAAGGTCTGAGGTGCTCAGTGTCTGTGGTGCCTCAGTCCCAGTTAGGATCCTCATGCTGCTTCAGCTGCTGGGAATTCCTCATTGCCTCTAATTAGTTATTAGAGTTTCTGTTACCATGGGAGGAAAAAGAGTTACTGTAGTGTGAAATTTTGTGAAGGAAGGAAGGAAACTTTATTTCTAGAAAATCCTAGATTAGTGTTTTAGTAGTCATCTTCTATACAAAACCAAATGGAGAGGTTAATGGAGACGGAAGGGAAGAGGCTCTTGCTAATAGCGGCTTCTGTTTTGTTACCACACTGGTGCTGCTGTGTGGGGTCTCATTAGGGACCTCTCTCCTACCTCAGTCCCAAATTATGTCATAACACCAAATCAACCAGGGCAGGTTGTATCTTCAGCAGCTCTCATGTCAGTGCCATCTCTGCCTGCGCTGAGCAGATAAACTGGTGTCTTTGTCTCAGCTTCCTCGAGCTAAGTGTCACAACTGTAAAAATGTTTGCCTTTGGCAGAAGCAGCATCCTCAGACACATTCTTGATTCCTCTGTGACTTTCCATTTGCTTCCACAGGCTCCGGCACTGGTGCCACTCTTGCCAATACTCTTTCCACTCACAGTTGATGTTTTGTGTATCACCTTGTTTCCTGCAAACACTGCAAGCCCTATCTCTGCCCATAATTCCAAAAATAGCATTGCTTTGACGTATTGGTCTAGCCCTCTGTTTCCTCAACAGTTGAGTGCAATATCATTTTTATCTGCATTTTGACTTGGCCCCTGTCTCAACTTCCTGGTTTGATTTGTTTTTACAATAAGCTATCAGAATGCACAGTCCTTGTATTTGGTAGCTCAAGATCTCAAAGGCTCTTGGAGGTCAAAACACAATGAAACAAAAGGCCATGCACCATTCAAGGCCAGGAGGATATTTAAGTTCTCCCGTATCACATTTTTAACAGGATCCACTCAATTTAATCCGTCACATCTATGGAGGTTTCCCGGCACAGAGTCTCATAATTCTCCTTTTTCTTTTCTCCATCTTGCTATCTTTGCCTGCCCAATATCTTTTTGCTGTGTGTCTGTCTTCCTAACTATGACACTAGTTCATAACATTTTGGGTGTTTTTGTGGTCTGTAATAACTTTCCTAGTCTCATCCCTATTTGCTTTTAGGTAGCAAGTGAAAAAGAATTTTTCAGGTAGCAAGTGAAAAGAATTTGTTTCTTTGCTTTCTTTTGTAACTTTTTCTTTTCTCTCATTATTTATGTATTATCCAGTGTTTTCAATACATAATTTGGATAGTAAATAATAACATGATGAAGATGAAATATACCTGGGTTCTGCTAATCTCAACTTGCTGATTAGTGCTGAGGAAAAGAATGAGTCGGCATTTAAATACATAATAGATGAGTAAGGTACAGATACAAGTTACACGAGCATTAGATTGGTGTCGACTTACATTTTAGTCTTGAGCTGATGTGTTTATCATTTCGAGGGAAAATGCTATTTAAAAGGTGTATGAGTTGTGGCACATTGGTAATACATCACTGTCCCAATGATGATTCCTGGTAAGAAATAAAACCATGGAAAATGCTCCTGATGAAAGCTGACTGGGAAAAATGCATTTCTGTGCATCCAACAACAGAACTGAAAGAGTTATCCTGGAAAAAAATGAAGTGTAAGTGGGGATTTTTTTGTTCTACTAGTTGCTTTGTGTAAGTGTGGTAGGCCTTGTGTCCATGGAGTTGAATCCTGCTTCTGTTTTTTGCATGAGCTATGGTGTGTGGTTGTTTTTGTTTTTAACATTTAAAACAAATAGGAGCTAAGAGTGAGGGAGCTTTGCCTCCTACAGCAAAACAGAAATCTCAGTGTCTCTGATTTGAGTGAATACTAAAAGCTACAAAAGGTTTCCTTAAATGGAATGGGTTGCATTTGAGAAGTCTAATATCAAATGCATATTGTTAGCATTTTGGCAAAATGGTGTGGAAGTAGCAAAGGCTGATAATGCCTTGCTCTCAACAGTCTCCTCGTCATGAGTGTAACTCTCTGTCCTTCCCATAGGAGTAGGTGGTACGCTGTGCTGGTGCTCAGAGACACTGAGTAGGAAAATGATTACCTGTCACCTATGAAACATGTGTCTGAGCTTTCTGGATCTTACTGATGAATCAGTTAGTCTGGGTTGTCTTACTGACAAGGTCAGAAGTGCTACAAAGATGGTAAAATGCTAACAATATAAGCTTTAATTCAGTTTAGACTGTTCTCTTTCTGTCAGTATGATATAACTTTATATGGAACCATATCTAAACTCACTAGCATTAAAATGACCCTTGGTACTTTTCCTGCTTTGGAAGAAAATCTTAAAGGTTTGTGGTTTAACTTTAAAACTTTTTCTAACTCTTCTCCCCCTCTCCCCAGTGAAAACTGACTTTTGCATTACTGGATGCAAGGCTTCTGTTTTTCCAGTGTATTAAAAACACCTTAAAATATATAGTAATGAGAGAGAGAATTGGTAAATTGTTGCACAAAGTCAGCAGTACAGTTTCAGAACCTTGAGCCCAGTTAGATGCCCTTTTGTGTACAAGAGACCCCAAAAGCAGAAAGCCCACTGATTATATATAGACATATAAATCTGCAATTTATTGATTTTTCTTTTTTTTCCCATGAGGCAGAAGAGTCTCTGTGCAGGCAGGATGATCAGTTTTCACTTTGCCTGGGTGGATTTTGAAGTAGTCAAGTTATGTGAGTAAGAACTGATCTAAATCCTTTAAACAGGGGTGTGCTTGATTAGGCCAATTAATATATTCTTCCCATTTCCATGAGCTACTCAGTTTTGGTGTGTGAACTGGCACAACTGGAGGGGGAAGTCATCACCCATCAGCATATTTTCACCAGATACATGGCAACCTCCATTGTAGGCTCTGCTTCTCAGGATGCAACTTTTTGCAGTACGTTAACAACACGTGTCATAACAAAATGTGTGAAGGCTAGGACATTTATTTTCCCTCTGCTTCACTGACTTTGGCTGAAAGCACTGTGTCAATAACATTAGCTAAAGGGAGACATGTAGGAGATCTTGGCAGAGTTTCAGAGGTGATTGATCCAGTCAGTACAACAAAGGAAACTTCTGTCCTTCCCCCTGCCAAGTGCAGGAACCCTACAGCTATAGACAGGGTTGTCATGTATATTGCTCCTTGCTATACCTGGGGTCAGTATAGGAGTGCCCCAGGGGATCTGGAGGCAGGCATCCTATTGCAGGACTGTGTTTTAAACTCCATAGTGCAAACCTCTTGACTTTGATCCATAGGTCCTGTTTCCAACCTCATGTATTATGAATAATGTATTTATTCTCCTTTAATGTATTGTTTGTGGTTCCTGTTGAAAGGCATCGATGTATCCGTGACTAACACGTTGGGCTGGATCTCTTCAGCATACAGACTTCCCCTGCCATGTTTTGAGGGGCTTTAGGCAGTGGTACTTTACTGATTTATTTATTTTCAAAGTGTGTTTTGCCCCAGTTGAAGCCTTACAACCCGTGCTGCACGTCGTGCTCTGAGGAAAGCAGGCTGACTGCAGTGAAGGAGATGGCTGTTTGCCAGGAGTGAGTCGCTCACTTTCTGTAATTTACCCTTCTCTCTTTTTTTTTTTTTTTTTATGGTTTGGCTTGGTTGGATTTTTAATCAGAGGCAGCCTCTCTCCAATAGCCTGTTCTCCCTCGTGCGCCTGTGTGTGTGTGTGTCTGTGAGGGAGAGAGGGAGGCAGAGAGAGAAGCCGTGCCTGGGCTATGCTGACAGATGACTTTTTCCTCAGTTGTCAGGTTTCGAGCCTGTCGGCAGCGCCGCTGGTAAGTGGGAAAACAATAATGCCAGGATGGATGGTGGGGGGGAGTGAGGCTGACCCGCCAAGGAGCAGCCCAGAGGGACCGTGGGCTGCCACTCGCACGGCAGCGGGCAGCCTCGCAGCAGCCGCCCGACTCCCCAGCTGCCTGTGCAGACAGCTCAGTTGTCAGCAAGGGATTTTCCTCTCCCCCTGCCAGTGATAAAGATCCCTCAGCTGGTATTACTGATTCTATTCCTTGGTTGGTTATAACAAAAAAAACCCCAAAAAAACCACTCCAACAACCCACAAACCAAAACAAGGGGGAAAAGAGAAAATGCGTGTGAATTAGGAGTGTGGAGATGAGCTTCTAATCCCCTCAGTCAGCCTGAGGATGGTGGCACGCCGGCGCAGCTGCCCACCACGTACACCTGAGCGCTCACGGGCTGCCCACGAGGCCCCACTCGCGGGGAGGGGGGAGAAGCAGCTGCCAAAAATGTTGGCTGCTCCCGGGCAGCGTTAAAGGTGGAGTGTGTGCATGTGTGAGGGGCAGCATCTGTCCTCGCCGAGCTTTAACCGAAGCGGTAACCTGCAGCTATGGAGTCACCGACTAAGGAAATCGAAGAATTTGAGAGCAACTCTCTGAAATACCTACAGCCAGAGCAAATAGAGAAAATCTGGCTTCGTCTACGAGGCTTGTAAGTAGTACTTTTTTTTTTTTCCCCCCCCCATATCCTTCCCCTGTTTCCTCACATTATCAAAATTGCCATAGCACTTTCTTTTTCCTTTCTTGCTGGTATGTTCAAAATCAGTCAGGAGTTTCCACACCTGTTCTCCGTAAATGCAGTGACTTAATCTTAACAAAAGATCTGTTTGTTTTTGTCAATTGAACTGCTTGTTACACTGAACAAACATTTTTCCACTGGGAATGTAGAAGTGTCATTAATGAGGCATTGTAAGATATAAGCAGTTGCTGAGATGCTGATTACCTTAGCTGCTCTACTAGAAAAGTTTTGTTATAGCCTGAATGGTATTTAGTTGGATCCTGTGTTTTCAATAATCTTACCCTTAGATGTGACATATAGTAAGACTTTTCCCCTTGTAAATGTACACCACTTCTAGCACCGACGTGGTTAATAAGAACAAAATAAGCAGAGAAAGCACAATTGGAAAACATTTCTAGCAGCATTTGTAATGGAAGAAAAGTCATGTTCCAGAGATTGGATTGTACTTACTAATTAATGCATTAAGCCTGACTTGCCATGAACTGATAGAATGCTGTCTCCTGAGTTGAGGGGGGGAAGTATCTGTGCTTGAAGGAAAACTTGACACTACAGAAAAGGAGAAATTTATAAGCTGTAGAGTGAAGAGCTTATCTAGAGTCAATGTCTGGTGTCTTCAGAATCTAAGTATGTAAAATACTGTCTACCAGCAATAAGATCCATCACTGGCAGCAAAGCACTTATTTATTTGCCCGTTAGTTTTTGGCCAAAGCAAAGAGGAACATTACCACATTAAGCTGCATCCCTTCCTGTGTTCAGAACTGTTTGAGTTTTTTCCTTCAGCCTCATATGTTAGAGTTATTAAAATTTCAGCCCTCAAGGGAAAGGGGGAAGGGAAGGGGGCAAGGAGGCTAGGAAACAGCAGAAGCAAGGAAACATAGAACAAATAGGCTAATAACTGGAAACAAATGGGTCCAAGTTAAACTTGAGTTACTCTTTGAGTGTTATTTTGTGTGAGCAGAGGTGGCATATTTTGTAAAGCATATCCAAAACTTCTGTAGGACTCCAAGCAATCTGAGATGTGTATGAATATGTATTTCTCTCAAGGCATCACTCCAGGAAGCCTGTTTCGTGAAGGAACTTAATCAAAGTAGATGACAGCTGTCTTGTAAGCCTTCCAAATAGAACAGCCACACAAAACAAACCCTCTTATTTTCATGTCTATGCTATGCTGTAGTATTAGGAGTCCTTGCATTTCTCTGTCTAATACAGAGTTCAGGAGCAAGCTGATTCGGATTCCACCTGAAGTTCACAGGTAAATCCTTCAGCAGCATTGTAGTTCAAGATCTCTCCTGATGTTAGTGCAGGGCAGTGTCTACATATTGCACATCAAGCTCAGGTGTCTTCTGCCTTTTGAAAATTTGGGAAACTCTAAGACTGCTCTAGATATGCAATACCTAAACCTCAGGCTGTTTTTTACTGTAGCCCTCTCTGTTGGCAATGTGTGAGTGTAACAAACACATCATTTCCCTTTCTGAGTTTCAAGATTTCTTTGCCTAAAGAGGAGATAGGTTTTCTGGAGAATTCTTGATCACAAGACGATGACTGAAATGTGTTCTGCTCTAATTAAAGACTGTAGGAGATTTTCCATTCCCTGTCATTTAATGGAGGTTTTTAGTGTGCGCATACACACACACACACAGAGACACACACACAAACTGGTTGCAAACTGAAGTTTGGCAGCATGTTTCATGTTTTCTCATGTCCATTTTTATTCATGCCTGTATGTGTAAGAAGAATGATGAGATGTGCACAGCCATCTTAATTAACTCTTAAATAAGATACTTCATCTTTGAGAGATCAAATATTACTTGAAAAGACTCTTCTGTCCTCTGCCTCTCGTACACTGATGACTGTATCGCATAGGGGTAAGTTACAAGGCACAACAGTGCTACCAGAGCAGTGTTACTCAGGGAGAGAGAGCACACTGCTGGCTGAAGCTCTCTGGGGAGTTGTCTGCAGCAGGCAGATACACAGTAGGTAATTTGATCTTGATGTTGCTTCTTAAATGAGGAGATCTGTTATGATTTAAACAGTCTCAGGTGCTCAGTGTTGGGTTGAACATCTTGTTCAGACTTCACTCCTGGCAACTCTGCTACCTTCCTCCCTGTCTGCCCATCCCCAGTGCCAACTGATGTGTTTACTCATCATGACTCAGTGGACAATCTAAAATTTATCACCTTTTGCAACACCTGACTTTTCCAAGGGGCAGGGAAGAGAGGTGTCTTTTAATTTTCACTCTTTCAGCCTTCTTGGTTGGAAGGAAATGGGGAAACCCAAAGGCTATGAAGTGGTGGTTAAGCTGAGGCTCTTTTGAGACTCCTCTAACATCTTGTGTTTTCTATTTAAGCAAGTCTAGTGAGGGTTTTTCTATCCTGCAGGATGCGATGCCTTTGGAGGTTTTGGCGTGAGGTGTGTATTAGCAAGGGAGTAGGGAGGTCTTTTGGACAGTGTGCAAAGGGCAGGTTTTTGTGTGGTTGAAGCCAGGTGTCTGTTACAACATTGAGTCATGTTGCTGTAAGAGCCAGACAAGATACTGACTTTGCCTCTGGAGCAGAGTGGAAGGATTTCCTTTTCTTCATGTATCTCTTCAAGATATGTTTTCTTGGTCAGGACAGCGTGGTTGCTTTGTAAGCAAAGCAGTATGAATCAATAGCCCTTAGGCCATATACAGATTCCTTTTGCTTTTACTGTTTAGGAATGAGCTAATGTACTAATGTGATAACAGTTCAGTAATGTTTTTTACTTGACATATACATATTCATGGCTTAATGATTCTGTGCGGCAATAAGAGAATCAAATCAGTGGACCCATAGTGTTTTCTCAGGTTTAAGGGAGCATGATACATTGCCTCACTGGGCAGTAAGTCGTCTGTGGCAAAATACTTGGATGTTTCAAACCAGGGATCTATGAAATCAACATTATCTTTTATACATGACCTATTAGATATTAATTTAGGTTAAATCCTAGCTCGGAGAAGAATATTTCAATGGTTTATTATGAATAAACTTTCAGAAAGGGTTTCCTACTAAGTTTTTTCCTGGTCAAAGGTACCATTAGAGGCATATGAAACTCTGGGGGGGAAGTCTTGCAAGTTGAGAACTGCCACCTTTGCTCTTTTTTCTTATGTCATGCCAGAACGTCAGGGAGAGATTTACTCCAGATTTCTCCTTGTAGGAGCTCACTCCAGCAAAACAGCTGCATGCACTGGACATGCAGCCCTCAGGGTCCTGTCTTCCCGAGGAAGGAACACACCAGCTTTCCCTGCAGCAGGGACCTCCCAGAAGCAGACCTGCTTCTGAGTTCAGTCGTGGTCATAAGCGAATCAAACTGGAGCAACTTCACATTCCTTGACGGTAACTCAGATGAGGCTTTCCCTCTTGGGCTGCTTCCCTCCCTGGAGTGCTGCTGGGCATGAGGGGTGCCTCCTTCCCAGCTCCGTGGCTTCTGGTGCCCACAAACACCTGGTCCCTGGCTGCTGTGGGCTACTAGCCTCATGTGCACTGCTGATGTGTATGTGTGCTCCTGCTGAGCGTGTCTCCTTCAGGAGTGGATCTCCTCAGTTCCTCTGCTGCTGGTAGGCGGCAAGGATGTCCGTTTCTTTCCTCATGTAGTGTCTGCCTTTGAACAGTTACCCCTCATTGCCAAACAATGATCACCCTTCAATGCTGACAAGCTCAGCCTGCAAGAAACTGTTTCTTAACGATGTGTTGATTGTTTGCTTATGGCTCTCCATAGTTACTGCTGCCAGAAAAAGGGTCTTGAGCCTCTTGCTGTGTTCTGTCTTCCTTGCCCCATGGATCCTGTCCAGAAGGCAGTCCTTTATTCAGCCTTGCCTTACTCGTCTCTGGGCTTGGACACGGTATACATAGGAATTACACACAAGTCTGCCCTTTGCTCTCATAGAGTTGCTAATAACTCACTCTGTTAAGCTTGGGACCTTCTGCTCTGCAAAATGCAGCCATTACAAGGCCCTGTTAGCAGCAGAGCTTGGGAGACCTGATTTCAAAATAGGGCTGCATGGTTGCTTTTCAAGCTGACCGTTTCTCCAGGGAGGTATGAGCACTGGTGGCTGTGTTGGGGTGTTCTGGTTTTAGCATTTGGCTTCTAGCTGTGGGACTGTGAACTCCCATCTGCTAATTAGGACTCTTAAAGCTCCATGAAGTGGCTTCACTTACCTCTTAATTTCTCAAGAACAGAAAAAGCACTGAAGCCCTTTTCAACACTAGGATTAGGTGTCCTGCCTGATGGCACTGAAGAATGCAGAGACATAGTCAAAGAGCTTTGCTGGTTTCAGTAGGAATGTGATAGTTTGCGGCAGCTGAAGGTCTAGCTTGGAGATATTTTCAGTTTGAATTTGTTGCTTTTATGCAAGAAAACCTTGATTTCTAGCTGTTACAGTAGTACCAGCATCGCTGGCATCTGCTGGTACCCCTGCAATGCTTTAAGCATTGAAGGAGAGGCGAGAAAAATGGACTTTAACTTTCTTCCTCATAGCTGGGATTATAATATTAAATTGCAAAATACATAATAAATCCCTTCATTCTCAGTGTAGTGCTTTGCCATGCTGCCAAAGATGACGTGACAGCAGCACTCAGACAGCAGCAGCTGCAACTCAAAGGGCTGCTTGACTTGGAAATAACTTATTGGACTCTCCCGCTCAAACCTGTCAATATCAGATTGGTCTAAGAAACACGATGGGGAAAGATGGCAGAAACACAAGTAAATTAGTGTCTTTGAAAACTTCAGGTACCTCTGCAAAGCACTGTGCTTCTTACTGTGCCAGTGAAGAGGTCCCAATGCAAACATTTGTGTAAAGATCCAGATTTATTCATGAAGTAAATGGCAGAACAGCAACTGACTTCAGTGGGAAAACGTGGAGCCATGGTGACTGAAGATGAACTGGCAAGCATTAGAGTGCTTAGATACCTATCTCTCTGTCTCATTTGTGTGTGTGCTTTATGATATTTTCAGGTTTCCTTGATTGAAAAATGTCATACAGAGAACAGCTGGATCTGCCAGTGACAGCATCCTGATCTGCTTCATTTTCCTTTACGTGGCCATCATAAACAGGAGAACAGAGAGCTCCCTTCACTTCCAGAGGCATGCTCTACACAGTGGGCTTTATCCCCAGATATTTTAGCTGGCAGCAGATAGTAAAGTTAAGAAAGCCCCTCAAAAGGCACCACTTTGTTAGAAATTGTGTAAATTAGTCAGTTTTCAAGTGGAAAATATGAACATACTAATTAGTTTCTGGAGGTGAAAGACGTACTTGGACTGTCTTTGGTCTTGGTTTCAGTCCTCCTGAAACTCCTGAGAGCCTGGAATTAAAATGAAGCCCTCTTCGCCCTGGGAGCAGAACCAAGCTGCCTTTGACTGTGTTTAAATACAGCTGCTGCTACTCTATTTCTTGCTTGACTTTCCTAATGAGAATAGACAGAGTATTTGTCAGAGGACCAAGTCAGGAAACCTTTCTGTAGACCGCTTAGGCATGAATTATGTTTTTTCCTCTGGTTGTCACAATCCTTAGAAGAATTAAGAAGGTCTCCCTGGTTAGTGAGTGAGTACTGGGTACATGCTAGAGGTGACAGTGCTCCAGTATGGCCTGGAGATTCTTAGTTTGAGTGAATTATTCTGTGGCTATGAGTGACTCGTCTAGTTTTCAGGTTTGTCAGGGCCTGGCTGATCCATTTGTTCTCCCAATAGCGTGAAGAAGGGCTGAATTTTACCATTAGACTAACCTGTCACAGCTTGTTCTATACTGCCTGCAGTATAGTCCTTGAAGGAGCGAGGGGAACAGAAGTGCTGCCAGCTGCTAATCTCATGCCTGACAAATGGACAGAGGAGAGAATATATTCTAATAAATAACAGAACAGCAATTTCAGAAAAAGTTAATTAAGAAGTATGGTGTTTGGAGGTGTAGTAGTTCAGTGAATTGATACATTTTGCCATAGTCCTCTTATTTTGTTCCACCCAGTGACTTTTATTTGAACGTTGAATCACCAAGGGAGGACCTGTAGGTAACAAAAGAGAGAAGACTTCATGTTTAATAGTGAAATGTTGACTAAGAAATATAACACGCTCTCTAGTTTTTGCCATAACCATAAAAAAAAGCTCTAATTCTTCTGGGGGTAGTTGAATCATACCTGCAGCCTAAAAAGCCATTATTTATTTCAGCAGTCACAAAAAGACGACCACAGTCTGTTGCAGAAGAAAGGGGATCCCTCTGTAATACTAAATTCAGTGCTTTTTAACTATCACTGCTACGAAGGTTGCAATTGTGCTTAGGAAACAAGGGTATGAAAGGAATTATTTTGAGGAACATGAATTCAAGCCTTGGGTCAGAGGGAAATAGAGAATCTCTTTCTGGAATTCTTTTTTAAAACTGTCTCAGTGGGATAGGAACCTACACAGAAAGAAATAAAACCTTATGGAAGACAGCACTGAAAAATCCCCTCTGCGTGTGTATGTGTGTGTGTGTGTGTGTGTTTCAAAGGCTGCAAGGCCAGCTCATCTCCTAATCTGCCAGCTTTTGGTGGATTCAAACACTGTATTAAACCCAACTCAGCTCTTGAAAGGGTTTTTATTTAATGTGCTTCTTCTTCTTCCCACAATTCATGTGAGATGTTCCTGTTCCATTCTCTCTTGTCTTGTTTCATCAGAAAAAAATCACATCAACCCCTTGAAAATACCAGCAGTGGTCTGACTGATCCTGACTGGTAGATGAGAGAAGATTGAGGTTCACATGTTAGGGCTGACCCATTAAAGCATTGTAGCAGCTGTGAAATATACCTCTACAGATGAAAATTGCTTTCAAAACCCTAGGGATTTGGGTAAAGCAGAGGTTTTCTAGAAGGGCTTGTTTGGATTCATAAGGCTGGTTTTGATCTCCTGAACTGTGCTTCAGATACTGGAAAGAGCGACCTAACTGATATCAATGTGTATTTTTGAGGATAAAATTAGAATCTAGCTCCTGATCTTTGACGTGTAATGGGTTTTATTGTTGCATTTATTTTTGCTTTGAAAAGCTATGTTTTGCAAATCACTGATGGCTTGAGAAAAGTTCTTTAACTCTGTGACGGTGACAGTTTTTCTCCAACAGTGTTTAACTCCAGTTCGTGCTTAAATTTGAATTGTAGCTAAGCAGTAGTCTTTCCTCCAGTAGACTCAGTACTGCTTCAGGCCTCTGCCAAAATTTGCCTGCGGTTGTCTTGGATATTTGAAAAGCAGATTAGCTTTGAAGGTGTGATGATAAATACAAAGAAACCAGAATTAAAATGTTGCAGTAGGTTAAGAGTGCACCTCAAATTCTGCCGAAAGTGGTTATAATAAATTCAGCTGGTTGCCTTCAGGACCCACGATTCCTCTATAAAAAATTAGTAATGTCCCTTTTTGTGGAGTTTTGAATTTTCCTGGCCAAGAGACAGGATGCAGAGCTCTGAGAGTCACGGCTCTTTGGCTGTGTCTCTGACAAGGAGACACTTGTGCTGTGACAAGTTCATGTCACAGCAGCTTGCCTTGTCTGCTTTGGGAAGACCTCCACGCCTAGCAATTGGTGGCATTGAGGAGTAGAGGTCCACGTGAGCTCAGGCGTGAAGCAGGAGAAGATTGTCATAATCTTTTTTGGAGAGCTGTAGGAGACAATTTAATTACTAAGATGCCTATAAACATGTGTGATACGTTCCATGTTTTTCTTCCATATCTGTCAAACTGTGGAGTCATTTTTGTTATTAATGTGACACTTTGAATGGCTATTAGTAGGTCTGTGTCATCACTTCAGGAGTGATTTTTTACAATCCTAGGGACAGATACTATTCATGCACAAAACTCCTAGACAAGACAGAAAGTTGCACAATATCCATCTGGAGCATGAATCCTGGCTTGGTGCAAATCTCATTTCAACACCAAGATCAGCACAAATCAAATATAGGATTTGTGCAGTTTTTAACAGCTGAGTCTGTACGGAGCCCTTGAGCTACAGCTGTGGCATGCAGGGAGTCCCTGCTGAGCTCATGGCACAAGCTACAGCAAGCATCCAAGGGCAAAGGAGCAGAAGTAGAGCATAAACCCCCTTGCAAGGCTGAGCAGTTCAGATGGTTGCTGTAAATGATGCTCAGATCACACTTCCTCCCATGCCTCCTGTGGAGCAGCTGGTTTTCTGGGATTCACTAGCAGTAAGCAGTTACTGGTGTCTGCTAAGCAGAGCGTCTGAATACACAATTTAAATGTGCTCCTATACACATATTGATGCAGCAGAGACAGCTACAGTCAGATGGGAGAACTCTCTTTTTTCAGACTTGCTTGAAAAGTGAAAGGAGAGGAAGCTGTGGGGGTTGAGGCTGGGAGGGAAGAATTGGGAAATCATCTACAGAAAAGCGCACTGACTCATAGAAAAGGTGGAGAGGAGAGCCAGAGATACATTAAAAAAAGGTGATGGTAGGGAATGAGATAGCCCTGTGAATTCTTCAGGTCTCTACAGATAAACATTTGTTAGATTTTTATGTACTTGCAGATGAAAATAGCTCATGGCACAACATATATGCAAGTAATACAGGAGTTTGGGTTTTGCTGAGAATCAAGCATGAGGGCAGCCTTTAAGAGCACTTGGAAGGGATGTCTGATCTGTACTGTGGTATTTGTTGCTCTCTAATGAGAGACCTTGAAGGAAAACCTTGGTGCTGCAAGATCAGCTCTGTTTATGAATGCTGCAAAGAACCCTGTTGCATGTCCCCTTCTGAGCATGTCTTCATTCAGGCAAATGAGGGTCTCCAGGAACCCATTGCTTTGTTTCTTTAGAGGAAGACAGAAGTTTCTTGGATATCTTGGCCACATTCTTGTTATAACACCAGCCCAAATTTCACCCCCTCAGTGTTGCCATTAATGTTTTCTGGGCAGCCATCTTTCCCTCTTTGCACTATGTTCCAGGTGTAGGGAACTTACAGATTCAATGCAGTATGCCTGGTTGTGTAGATGAAGTCACTCATGTCTACATAGAGCATCTTTGAAGTGCTTTGCAGAGAAAGGCTTTTGTGTAAATGCTCAGTGATCTCTAGATGACCTGTTCCTAATTATCTGGACTGCAGTGAAGAGATCTTCTTGCAAATGGAGAAGAATGAAATTCCTGAGTTATGCAAATTTGCTGAATAACTTGGAGTGCATTATCGTGATGGTCCCACCTAGCCTCACAATCTGCAAAACGTCACATTGCATTTGGAATTTACCTGTTTACCTTATGGAGGCAGATGTGCTTCTCTTCTGGGCCAGAGGCAGGGTACTTGGCCTCCTCCCTTACAGCAGCCAAACTTTTAAGAATTAGAGTTGCTGTTGCAACCATGGCACCTAGGAGTGGAAAGGACAGGACTTGCTTATTTGAATGTGTCTTTATATCTGAGGCTTCTGAAGAACACCCTCCCCCCACCCCATAGTTGCTGTGACATCTAGATACTTGTGAGACAGCTGGTGACAGCATGGAGTAGGGCCTTAAGGGACAGCAATCTTGCACAGCCTCCTCCATTCTCTGTGTGCATGCTCAATGCCTGTTCCCATCCACCCACCCATCCCAGTTCTGTCTCCTGAAGTTTCCCCCAATGTGGTGAGGCATTTCCCACACTGAGACCACAGGGCAGTGTTTCTGAACTGCAGACTATAGCATCACTGCCTCTCTCCCTCTCTTTCTTCATCTCTTTCTCCCTTCTGCCCTCATGCCTAATTCAGTGGAGGCAGCTGTGTGCCATCACACCCCTGGCATTCATGCCTGGGGCTGTGGAGGAAGGAGAGATGAGCAGCCTTTGTCTGCAGAGAATAGTAGTGTAGTGGTGCAGAAACGGTGTTGATAGAGTAGAAGGCAGCCTGATGAAGGTGCTGAGTCCTGCTGCAACCAGCAATTTTGAGGACAGTGCCTCTGTGAAACCACTCTTCCTCTGCAAACAGGCTTGCAGGGGCTATCCCACAATCCCATCAATGTTCAGATGACTTCTGTCTGTAATGTCCCTGCTCTTGGAGGAACACAGAGTGCTGGGAAGCCCAGATTAAAAACACAGTCTCTTCAGGAGAAGTTTAAATGTTGCCTATTCCTAAGAGTGCTATGTAATAATGACTGTATTAAATGAGAAGGCACTGTCAGTCAGGACAATAGCAGCCCTGACTCACTACACAAAGTAGCGTTGAGAAAAGGTTTCAATAAATCTAAAACACTCTCAGTGTGCTGAAGGGAGGGGGTGTTTGAGGGGTGGGGATGGGGAAGCGAACCTTGTTTTGGAAAGGGAACACTGCATCTTTGTGCAGCATTTTTTTTTCCTTCCATGTTTAGGTTTGTTCAACAGTAATCCGAGTGTTTCAGCCTGTAACCCAGAGTCAGGAGAGGGCCTGGCACAAAACCATGAGATTTAGAATCCTGCGTCACACCAGCTGTCTACTAGCAAACAGAGGAGGTGGCTTGTGTTTGGGGGGAGGAAGGTTGGATGGGGAAACAATAACAAGCAGCAGTCTGATAGATTTACTAGAGCTTAGGGCAAGATGCAGATTTGTTTAGTGACTTCACGCACATGGCTGGGCTGGTCTGATGTAATTCCAGTCCGTGTTTCCTGTCTTGATATTTAATCCAGAGTATGAAGAATGATTCCCCCCGCCTCTCTCTGTCGTCGTGTGTGCTGCAACTAATCACAGAGCCGCTCTGCATGAAACAAACTGGGCAGCTGCCTGTTTGACTCCTGCAGAATCTGAATATGCTTGTTTTACATAGTGGCAGTGATTAAAATAAGTTTTTAATCCCTACACGCTTGCTTCTTCCAGGACCTGACAGTTCTTTGCCACTGGGGGAATGGAATTCCCACTGAACAGTATCACATGCTTCATAATACATCAATATTGCCTCTATCTGTGCCCTGCAAAATGCTGCTTTGCCTTATTCCAGGAGGAACCATTCCCTTGTGCGCTCCTTGTTGCCGTGGCTCATTTTCCCAAGCTCTTTTCTTGGGGAAAAGAACAGGATACAACTAAAGAACACACAGGAAAGGTTGTGTATACGCTCCCTTTTTTGAAGCATTGTAGTAGCAAGGGAGCAGCTTCCCACTTGTGGAGGTCAGTGTTACCCTGTAAACACAATGTGGAGCCTTCTGTGCTCAGAGCAAGGGGAGGTATCCTTCCCTCTCCACACCTCCCATCCCATTGTGCACTAAGTGCCACAATCTTTTCCAGTGGGAGAGGCTACAGAATAGGCGTGTTAAGTACCACCCATCCTGTACTTTGCAGGTCATCACCTTTACTAATTTTCAGAGCCAAATTTTCCCTACGTCATGTGGAGTGGCCAGTGAGAAAGTGACACAGTCAGACTGAGTATATATATGTATGTGTGTTTGTATATATATATGTGTATATATATATTTCAAATAGTAAATATGCAGAGGTCATACATTATGGTGATTTGACAATCCTTAACTTTTTTTTTTAAACATTAATACTGAGAACTGCTTTATATTATTTTCAGACCTCAGGACTTCATTTTCCTGAAATGTGTTTTCCTGTAACTGGTCTTTTATGAGCACACACTTTAGGGGATGTGATATGTGTGAAGGACAAAGGAATTTGCTTTTTGTGTGCTAAAAAAAAAAAGCAGAATGAGCAGTAGCTGATATTGTTTTCAAGAGATTAAGTTTTCAGAAATGGACTAATCTTGGTTTTACTTTGTCTTTTTCTTCAGCTAAATTCACACCAATTGCAATGGCAGGGTTTTTTTGTTGCTGTTTTTGTTGTTTGTGGGTTTTTTTTTTTTTTTTTTTCCATGACTGATGGAAAACTGAGAAAATACAGAGGAAGATCTGCAAGATTTCAGTAGTTGTACTGTCTCTGTACAAAATCTACGTGACTGAAATATCATTTTTAGAAATCTTTAGAAAAATATTCGCTTGCTTCTTTTGTAGTTAAGATGCCAACACGTCATAATCCCAGCCCAGTCTATTACCCAGCATGATGAAGTTCCAGCTCTGAATTTGAGTTTAGCCTTCTGAATTGGCTTTACTGAAAACCTCATTTGATAAGGAAGCTGGAGCACTCGTCTCTGCAAGGTTCCCAATGTTCCCTGCAGATCCTTGTACGTCAGACTGTCTTGCTCAAAACTTTCCCATACATACAATATTTAGTGCAGAGCAGATCAATTCAGTGAACTTTTCCTATGCTGCTTTTCCTCTTCATGTGGTATAGCTGTGTCATGCCAAGACACACAGCAGTTACCTTGCCTCTTCTGATAGCCAGTGGTGTTTATCATTTGAGCAAGCAATGACTGCCCTTTGACCTGAAGCTAAACCAAATCATGACAGTTGATCATAGATCATCTTTTTGTAAAATAAAATACCTTTAACTAATTTACCTCTTGTGCTACTACTTGAATAAAAATATTATAGCTGTATAGGGTCTTGCCCAAGGTCTACAGTTGGCTGCTTTTACACTAACCTTGGGAGGTGAGATCAAGCCATGGGTCACGTTTGAAGTGCCAGGTAGGTCAAGTCAATTATATCTTCATTATCCACAGGAGTAAGTCTCAAGAGTGACTCTGTTCTTACAACCCCCTTTCCACCTTCCTCCTACCTACTTGAATCTCTGTTTTGCCAGGGAGTTGATGCCGAGCCCTCTGGGTCTGTGACCAATGAAGGAATTCGGACTCAAATACAATCTAAGGTCATCAGCTCTCATGACAGCTTACAGTATGATAGTGTGGATAATGTCAGTCTGCTAGGATCATATCCATAACACCCATCTGTAACACCTCCAGGCTCTGCCCACTGTTTACTAAATGAGTAGAGGGAGTTTGCAGCTACCTTGAATTCAGACTTCTGAAGATATTCCTCACTGACTGTGCTGTCACAGAGGCTTTTCTGTAAAGAGAATGTGAAGACATTGCCTCTCCAACTGTGCTTTGTGTGGGTTTGGAAAAAGTATTAGACCCAAATGACCAAGTGGGAAACTGGTCATTAAGCCACAGGTAAGAGCCCTATCAGGGCTACAGGTCAGAGCAAAGTTGAGGCAGCATGAGACACTGATTGATTATGTCTCCTAATGATTGCAATCCGTTTTGGAGATGAAACTGTTTCACTTTTGCTCAGTTGTTTAGAAAACTCAGTAGCTAGACTTGATGAAATGCAGTGGTCAGACAGGCTGGTTAAAATCTATCAAAATAGCGTTTTCCTTGGACAAAACCAGTAAGGCTATTTTCTGACCTTGAATTACTTACATACATTATTTACTGTCTGTGAGGTGAGCGCAAGCTTCCTTTCCACTTTGTAGCAGTGCTACTTGTTTCCAATACGAGTGCTTTCCCCTCCTCTTTTTGGCTGGAAGTCTGTTGTGCCTCTCAACTGTCTTGTTTCCATTGCTACTGAAATCATCATACTTATTTCAAGTTGTGAACATTTCTTGTCTTTGTATCTGTGCCACGCATGCCTATGCTTCGCAGACTCTTCTACTTGAAATGAGACAAGTGACTACCTTACCCTCTCATGATTTCACTGAGTTCTCATGTAATTCAGAGTCCAGTTTAAAATGATTCCTCTTTTTAAAAATAAAATACCACACAAATCCTCCATCAAATTTCAAGTGCCAGCTGAAATCTTTCCTTCTTTCCTCAGCCACTTCATATCATTTCTTCTCCTCTGCTGTCATTAGTTTCTGTGATTGTACTTAGCAAAGTATTCTGGTAAACAGCCTATATGTGGAAAGGAAAATGACTTTTTTATGATCTAGAGAGTGAGTAAAGTGAGAAAGCTGGTCTTCCTGTTTCCATTAAGGAATGAAAAACCCAGCAGGAGTTGATGGCATCATAGCCTTTGAAGTCCAGCAATCTCAATATATTTCTGAGTTCTAGTCAGGGCTCCCAGGGGAGCTGGAACTTTGACAGATGCCAGTCCATAGCCTGTGCTGGGAGATTGTGCTTTTGTGAATTGATTTATGCATGGTTATTAATATAGGCTTTGGTAACGTAACGTAAATGCATCACTAATCCTGTGATGATGATGATTAATTGGTAATGCACTGCATGATTCAGAATATCAAGCTGCAGGGAGAGAAGATTTTCAATTTATTTAAGTAATCCTGTCAGAAAATCTAGATCTGAGCCCTCAGCCACTTCTTCCTGGGAGCGACTGATGCACAGAGGGATGGTGCCTATCTGCAGTGTGAGCTTCTGTGCTACTGGATACAGCTAGAGAGGGCATGTGGATGTGTGAGCTGGGAAATGCTTTTAATCCTTCTTCCTAGACATGGCCATCAGGGGGAAATCTTGGGGATTCTGGACTGATAAGCTGGAAGGATGTGGGGACAAAAGCAGTAAAGATGAATTGTTGTCACATCTAATAGAAAGAGCATGTCTCATATGAAGAACAGCTGAGGCATCTTGGGCTGTTTAGCCTGGACAACAGAAGGCTCAGGGGAGACCTTATTACTCTCTACAACTATCTGGAAGGAAGCTGTAGTGAGGCTGGGGGCAGTCTGTTCTCCCTAGTAACAAGCAATAGAACAAGAGGAAACAGCCTCAAGTTGCACCAGGGGAGGCTCAGGCTGGATCTGAGGAGCAGTTTCTTTCCTGAAAGGGTTGTCAGGCATTGGAACAGCTGTCCAGGGAGGTGCTGGAGTCACCATCCCTGAAGGGGTTTAAGAGACAGGTGGATGTTGCACTTAGGGAAATGGTCTAGTGGTTGATAGGGCTGGGACAAAGGCTCGACTCAATAATCTTAAAGGTCTCTTTCAGCTGAAATGATTCTGTGATTCTAAGAGGAATGGGAGGGATGTCATTCAGTAAGACCATAGATTCACTTGTGGGTAACAAAAGAGCAGGTTTGACCTGTAGACAAACTTACTGTTCTCTTCTGTGAATTTCATTGCGTATATCACTGTTGGTTAAACTACAGAACAGGCTTTTAATAGTGGTAACACCTATTCTAATCCAGGCTAAAAAGGGCTGGAGAACATGCGTGTTACAAGGTGGACGTTTCTCTCTGTGCTTCCGAATGAGCTAGTGAGAGAAGCCCTGCAGGGAAGCAGAGATGAATAGCCCTGGCTTGCGTGAGCTACAGACGTGGTGAGACTCTGGTACTGAAGGACAGATATTGTTGGGTGCTTTTGTTAACGGATGATTAAGCTCCCACTCACATCTTAAACATGTTAATTATAAAGCTTCTAAATATAGAAAAGGAAAAGTCCCTCTTCTCCAGTTGATGAATAACTAATTTAAAATATTTCCTTGTGGCGACTGTTTTCTGGAACGATTGTGGTTCCTCTGAAGAAGCAGCTTTTATAAAGCATTCCTCTTCAGGCAGGAGTTCCCCTTGTCTGTGCATAGCTCCATGTTTACTAATATCAGTGACAAAAATAATTGTATGGCTGGCAAGCTCCGGCAGGGCTTGTGGCATCAGTTGGAGAAGTTAACATCATGGTAGCTTCTTTTTCTTCTCTTCCTCCACCACAGGGTGGGCAGTGTGAAGCCTGGTGTCTTTGCTTAAAGCCCTGGTTAGTTGTTGGCAGTTTGAGCCAAAAGGCTGAACTCTGTACTGAAGCAGTTGGTGCCCAGGGATCATAGAATCATTTTGACTGGAAAGACTTTTAAGATCATGAAGTCCAACCAAGATTTCCTTCTTGAAGAACATCCAGCCTTCTTGGACTCCTTTGCCTTTCAGGACTGCCTCCCAAGGGACTCTGGCAACCAGCTTTCTAAACATGTCCAAGCCTGCCCTCTGGAAATCTACACCCACAGCCGCCAGCCGTGCTGCGAGGGTGCTGACCCATAGCAGGGCACTGCACACAAGGTCACTGAAGGCAATATCTTCTTAAACCATTGCAGTAGGTTCCTTTTAACTAGTCTGTGGATGCCCTAAAAAGTTGTTTCCCTCTTTCACCAGGAAGTACAGATCCACCCCAAAAGCACATGCTTGTGTTGGATCCAGGCTTGTGTGTTGTCAGATGGTGGTACAAAGGGGAGAACACAGACCAACAAGTTTTAAGGACTTCAGAAGATCCATCTGGCTTGCTGAACTGCTTTAACCATGTGTGTGCTTTCTGAACCCATTGCAATGGCTGAGCAAAACAAAAGACGTTAAGATTAAGGCACTGTGAGTACCAATTCTGAGCTTCAGCCTGAAAATGAAGTCAGGCTCATCTCATCTCAGTAGGCTGTCACCTGCATCTGTGTCCCTCAGGCTGTTAACTGCAGGCCTATCAGCTTGTGGCCTGAGGCTGCTCACTGCACTGAAGTTTTGAGCCTGCAGAGACCTTACCAAGGGCAGGTATCACCCTTAGTCTCTAGCAGCAGTGTGTGAGCAGAGTGTGATGCTCATGAACTTTCAGATTTTAGTATATGTTCCCGGGGATGAAGTTAGGCAAAGATCCTCCTGTTGCCTCTGCAGCACCCACAGTTTTATTCCATGCAGTGAAAAGATGTCATTTGAGGAATAAATGTGGAATAACACCATGTTAACCAAGCCACTATTATAAATCAGTGGTTTAGGTAATTCTTCAGAAGCTGTGTGGGAGTCAAAGAGGAATTCGTCTAGCTAGTTGATAGTCTGACTTGTATGATTATGGGGCAAAACCAGAGCAGTTGGCAGAGTTACTTAATTCCCTCTACGCCTCCACCCTCCCTCCTCCTTGTACCTACTCAGTCACATTAACTCACCTCTCTCAGAAGTGTAAGGTCTGAGAATGTAATTACCAACTTCAGGCACAGCCTTTGTCTGTTTCTGTTTTGCCTATTTCAATGGGAGGTGAATGTCCATATAGCTTGTAGCTAGCTACATCTTACTGGTGCTTAAATACATTCAAAAGTCTGTCTGAATTTTCTGCTGGGCCAGTATATTGTGTGGTTCCTCTGTCCTCACAAAGGATTCATTCCTCTCCAGAAGAGCAGATACTGAAACAGTGAGTTCAACTCCCTTGTTGACTTCATCTCATAAGAGTAAAATAATTTGTGCTACCCACCACTTTGAGTTTTGATTGTTACAAAATATTGATTTTTTTTTAAAAACCTCCTTCTTTGGTTTATTTTCATTAGACCCCAGCAACCATCTTGTACTAGGACTAGCTCAGTACTACACTCATGCAGGTATAATTGCATTAAGTTCAGTAAAGTTATTTCTAGTTTAGACTGGTAATAATAAAGGGCCTACCTAGCGTGAGTCACCTGCTAATTCTCTTCAGCGTGGAAAAAAATACCTGCCTTGTTCTAATTTGTTTTCTGATTGTAAGTTAAATGTAGAACTATGAGTAATACATTCCACAGCAGGTAACAGGAGTTGAATGGATATGGCCGTTGTAGCACGGCATGTGTGCAGCAGGAAAAGAAACCGAACTTACACACATTTGGTACTATCACAAAGCCACTTGCAGGCATGAGCACAGGACGACCCACGGATGTGGGAAGCTGTAACATCACCTCCTTTAGGCCTCTCTTATTCTTTCCCTCCTGGGAATGAAGGAGAGCTTGTGTTTGTTCAGTTTGTTCATATGTCCCTTGAGTGCGATTGGAAGGTGTATCTGTTTACAGGTTTATCCCAGAGCATCTGTTAAAGGCAATTTAGCAGCTAGTGCCTCTCTGCATAGAGTCCTTCAGGGGAGATAAACCAAAATACCTTATCACATGTTTTTAAAACAAACAACTGAACAAAAACTCACACAAAAAAACCCAAAACCAAGCAAACCCAAATCATCACCCTTCACTTTCCTCCTGTTAATTCACACAGGGCTGATGATAGCACCCAACTGCCAACGCTGGCTATGGTATGAAAAGAGGAACCTTCTAATTTCCTTGTTTGCAGTGATCTTATTTCTTGCAAGGCAGGTGTAAGTAGTGGTTTGTAAGCATCAAGCAAGTAGATGTTGACGTTGTGTTTCCAAAAAGCAAACTGAAGAAAAAACCACTTGGAAACAGCTTTCTGTAATCAACACCATCTTTTTGTAATCTTGGTGAAGAGCCTTGTTAAACCTTGTTTTTGAAATGCTGCAAATTCAGGCATATAGAATTTTTTTGCTAAGAAAAAGGATCTGCAAGTGGTGTTCCTTTTAATGCAAGTGCATGCAGTAGTGATGTTTAACCTATAAACAAGAGTTCCTTTAATTATACTCTCTTCAACTGTAACAAGCAAATTCAGTGCCTGTAAATGCAGTCACTAACTTGGTACATGTAAACATTGGACTGCAGGTGTGGAAACAACAAACAAGAGAAGTTCAAATATGTTAAAAAAGTTTAGATATGTTAAAACCCCTATGACTAGACAAATGCTTTTTTTCCTAGTACTGTTGTCTGATAATACACAGTTTTCTAATCCAGTAGAAATATTCTTGAGTAAAAGGAGCATTAAACAAAAAAGTTGTTGCTCAAATGCAAAGAGCTGGATCACCTCTTTAAAATACCTGAGGTTTACCAGTGAGTGACCGCAGCCACTGTGGTTTAATGTCTTGCATCATCTCTGCTCTGTCTTATCAGGCTCTCCACTGGTAAGGACATACTTATCTGCTGGATGGAAACATAAAAACTACTTCACTACTAATAAGTAGAAACTTCTGCCACTTGTATTTCCTACTAAGTCATTTAGAGTAGTAACTCATTCTTTCCTAGCTGCAGCAACCCTGTCTTACAAGACAAGGGCAAGATGTGCAAACACAAAGATGTGCAATATGGGCAAACACACACATTTTTTTTTTTCTCCTGAAGTTTGTGGCAACCACCACCGGGGGTGAGCAGAAGGGCACAGTTACATCAGCTTTGGAATCTTGTGGCAGAAGTGACTGAACTTAATTGCTCTTGATGTCTGACCCTCTCCTTTTCTCCTTCTCACCAATGGAGCCTTCTTATCTCAGTTGTATTTTGTTCTTTTCCTGCAGGAGAAAATACAAGAAAACATCACAGAGGTAAGAGTAAATCACGGAGGACTGGAAGGTATTTGTGAGTTGTCTGTCTCTTTTTGGTAGGGGGTTTGAAGGAAGATCTTCCTGTTACCAGATTGGTTTTATTCCCAAGTAAATGCCATTCTACTGATTGTTTTCCCCTTTGAAGGCCCATCTTGAGCTGCTGCTGCACCAAATCCCCTCTGCTGCTAGTGGTAGCCCTTCCCTCTGACGTTAGTAGTAGTTTTCCCTGCGTAAGGACAGAAATATTTATCCTTGAAGGTCAAACCCTAACAAACGTCACTGTTCCCTCTGCATGATCTGCTGGTTCTAAACTCTTATCACTTACTCATACTGTAATAACAAAATGGATTGTGGGCTTGTAGCGTTGCTAATGATCTGTGCCTTTGCAGGAGACTGAAGGAAAACAGGGATCCTGTTGATTAACAAGCCCTATTACAGCTACCTGATTTAGTTATCTCACCGTCTCCTTGCAGGAGGGAGGCCCAATGGGGGTCTTTGACAGATTCATTTTTCTTTCTTTCAAGCCCTTGTGCTTGGTTGCTTCAGAGCACTCACTCTGCAGCACAAAGTTTTTCGGTGCTGAGCTGACTCCCCCTCCCCTGCATGTGGAGTATTAATTGGTGACTTAATCTCATGACGTGCTGAGCATCTTTAGTTCATGTTGACTTTAACTGGATTTGAGACTCCTGCAGAGTGCTTCCTAAAGACTAAACCCTGCAGCTCTGCTGAATGTGCCCTTTAATGTTGTGTGATGGTGGAGAGAGCTGGCACATAAGCCAACGTGATGATGTGATGGGCTAAGACATCATGGCCACCCCTCCTTTTTGCTCTCGCTCTGTGCCAAAGATGATCACTCCAATGCAGCATTGGCTACGTGTGTGCTTGTGTGTCACAGCCACAAGAGACTGAAGTGTTGTGGTTTGAGTCACAGATGATGTGGGTTTGAGCTATGACAGTTCAGTGGAAAATACAGATTTGGGGATTCCTGTGCTGAACTATGCAGGTGGGCACTGAGTGGTGAAAGACACAAGAACAGGGAAAAGATGAATATGCTCCCACTTGTTTTCCTAAATGTGAGCCTGACACTATATTCTAATCGTAGTTCTAGTTTTCTCCCCATTTCCCTTGCTGCTGCCATGATTGTTAATTAATTATGGACATGTCTCTGGCCAGAGGTTCTGAGATGCTGCAAGAGGATTTATTCTGAGGCTAAGATGGTTTCCAGATGAATGGTTGCTCTGTATGTGTGTGTCCCCTGCACTGCTTATGGTGTCCTGTGTACTGTGTTTCATTTGGGTGTGTTTTCTGTGTGCATAACCATGGCACCAGAGAGGCTTGTGTTCAGTATCTCTTCTGTCCAGGACACTTTCTGTAAACTTCAGAGGAAAGATGAAGTATGTTGAAAACTCCTACAAGCCCAACACACAGGTGCATCAGTGACATACAGAGAATGGAATATGCCAGCCTCTTTTAATGTTCTGTTACAGGGTTCTGTGCCCTGTGGGATTTTGCACTTTCTTTTTTTTCCTCTTGCTGTAGGTCATGCCTGCTTGCCTGATTGATGGTGTGCATCCTTGCAGCAACTAGGCAGACAGGCCTTGTGGGCCTCTCTGTGTTTTACAACTGGTGTGAGCTTTGTGGAGGCAAGAGAGCACTCCAGGGACTGACAGACAGCAACTGCTGAGTAACTGCTCCTGATATCCTCGCTCAGCGGGTGCTGCCTGCTGGCTGGAGATCTGAGTAGTGCGGCAGGGTAGCTGCTGTGGGCTATGAGCCACACTTTGCCAGAACCTAGGGCAAATTAGCTGGTTAGTAAGCTTCTGGCTTGAATTTGCCACCTGCTGTGTGATTAAGGTGTGATGCTAAGCGGGAGACTGCTCATCCTGCCATCTCATGCAGAAGTGCAACGTCCAGCAAAAGGACAGCAGGTACAGGACAGCAATTCATTGAAAGGCTGGTTTTAAGTAGCATCTCTCTGTTGAATTGATCATTTCAGCAGTGAACATAAACTGATGACTTGGCTTGAGTCTCCACCTTTGTTTTCCACATTCATACATTGTGGGATTTTCTTTTTTCATTTGTTATGTTTTTGTCAAAGCAGTCTTAGCAGTTCCTATGTCACTGGGCTCTAGAGCTAAGATGATGAACTAAGATGATCTGCTTGCTTTGGCATCTTCTTCCTTTTGTTTCTCTTTGGGAAGTATGATCACATAAGACTGCTTAGGTGATAGTAAGCAGCACTTAGCTATGTAGGAGAAACATTGCTGTCCTCTGCACCTTACAGTGGAAAGAAACAGTGTCCCCTGAGCGCAGAACTGTTGGGAAGGGAGGTGAGGTATGTGCAAGAAGACTTGAGGCGAATGAGTCAGTAAACTCTGAGCCATTCTGAGAATGTTGTTGGAAATGGCAGACACTAACTGTTGCATTGATTATTCTGTGAAGTGAATTGTGTCAAATGCTTTTGTAATAATAATATATTTATATTATTTTCCTCATAAACTCCGAAGTTTCAACAGCTGTCTAGACAACCATAATTTCTTTAGTCCCAACCTAGTAATTGCATCTGAACCGCTGAACTGTGATGTAGATTAATCACAGCAGTACAGAGAAATGAGCTATTTAATCAGAACTTGAGTCGTCTATCATTCTCAGGTCTAGTTCCCCTTGGGTGAGTGAGGGAATTGTAGATGGCTTATTGAATAGTGACTGGAGAGATGGTCAAGAAGTGGTCAGCAAGAGGGAGAACTAGGCAGGAGACCAACACTGTCTTGAGCTTTCAGGTCCTGGGTTGGTTTTACTTTTTCTGGAGCACCAGAGACCTCAGTCATGTTTGATTTGACTGTTGGAACTCCAATTATCCTGAAGACAGCCAACTTGTGGAGATACATGGCGCCTTCACAGAATCATAAGGATTGGAAGGGACCTCAAAAGATCATCTAGTCCAACAACTCCCTGAAAGATTAAAAGGGAAAGGAGCCTTTTTAGCAACCTTTGGCTATCCCCTCCTAGATTAGGTTTTTCTGCTTGGGTGACATTCAGCTAGATCAGGCAGTTTTACTCTTGTAAGGACTTGCTGAAATCCTGTTTCTCTTCTCAATGTTTGTCAGATAAATAATCTGTGTTATTTTATGTGGTATAAATTTTCCACCCCTACAATCCATAGCTGTGCATTTTTGACTCGATCGGTAACACAGGAGTGTGTGTCTTGCTGTTTGAGTTTAGCTGCATGTTGGTTAATTGTACGGTTTAATGTTCTATCAAGTTGCAAATGCCTCTCTTACAGTGAACTCATTTCAGATAAAAGTCAGGTAAAAAGAGTCCTGATATTTTATCTGTCCATTGTGGATAGATGGATGGATTTTTTTTCCCATAGTACCTGCTGATAGTATACATAAAGTACAAAGTAGAAAGGGAAATGTAACCAAAATGCCTTTGAAATATAGCCGTGACCCTGATAGAAGTATCTTAACGGGCCCTGCAAAATACTAATGTGATTTCTTTAAAAAATGTTGTACTCTAATTAAAAAAGGTTGACATCAGATACAAACCACATGGCCAGAACACTGAGCCTTCCCTAATTTTCATAAGGGTTTGTTATTCCTACTTCAGACGATCAAGCAGGAAACTCATAAGCAGAGATCTTCTTTTGCATCTGTTTCCCACACTTTCCCATTCTTTCTCATCTATGTCTGTGCTTCTCAATCCCACTTTGCTTCAGCACTTAGTTAATATACTCTTGGAGGAAAATGTGAACATGAACATGTTCTTTCTGATAAAGAAGTGATGCATTTAGGTTAGTGTGTAGCACAAGAGGTGAAACTGTAAATACACAAGTGATGTGATGTATTAAACAGCTGGAAAACTGTTTTTTTTCCGCTCAAACTTTAGTTGATGGTCATCTTCAGGGTTGCTCATGCTGATACCTCCTTAGATTAAAGTAATCCACTGTCTCTTTTGGATTATTCCAAAATACAGGTAAATTTATAAACTTGCAAGTCTCATTCTAGCTAATTTTTAAGTTATCCTATGAGGAAAACTCTGTACTGGGATTAACCTCATCCTTTAGTGCTGTTAGGACACACTAAAGAGATCTTCACTGGAATGATGCATCAGTTCTCTCTCAAAGCTGATTGTCTAAGGAAAGGCACTATATGTGGTGGTAGTTGTCACTTGACAGAAAAATGTAGACAGAAAGGGAAATCTGGAGATCGTTTCTTCAAGCTCTTGGTGCTTGAGAACATTGCTGTGGTCCCGATTTGCTCCTGGCATTCATCAGCTTACTTAATTTGACAATATGCTTAGTCCTTAGGTCTGATACCATTTCATTTTCACAGCTTATCTACTGACCTTGCAAAGTTATCTTAATTACAAATAATAAAAGTACCCTTAATTCCTTAAGCTGTGCAAGTAATTATAATACTGCTTAGCTCAAGTTTTTCTTTATACATAGTACCAGAGTAACTCCAGCAATATAGGATACATTGGAGGTTGATATCCTAATCAGTAGCACACACACACAATGCACAACTTGGTCTGTCAAAATTCTTTGTAGTCTTTTGGGTGCCAAGATCTCCTCAGCTACCTGTAACTTCAGTAGAACTTCTTGAAACTCAGTGTTTCACGAAACTGATGTTAAATTTTCAATTGAAGGCTGCTGGGCATTGTGCAAAGAGATCTGCTGACATTTCTGTACTATTACAAGTGGAGCTGGTTCTGTTAAATTTAATGCACACTTAATTTCAGTTAAAAAGGTATTGATTTGTTGAGTGCTCTGTCTTCGTTGCACTGCAGAATCATGGATGCTTTGGGAAAAAAACTGAACATGGTCATGTAAGTAAAGCTTATTAATATGGATGTGAAGAGGGCAAATTAAAGTGACATTGGCAACCTTAATTTGGTATTTCCTAGCTTTCTGGATGCTTGACTTTGTAATTTGAGGGATATTGCAATGTGTGCTGTCAGATACTGACAGTATTATGCAGCTCTGAAAAAGCTGTCATTCAAGTCAGCAAAGCTGAATGCAGTTTGTGCTTTAATTCACAGAGGAAGTTTACATTATTTGTCTCTGTATAGGGAAACTTCATGTTGGAGAGGAGAGGAAACCTACCTTCCAGAAAATCCCAGCTTTTGTCTTCTACTACTTCTGTAAGACAAAAACATTGGAATGTTGGAAGTGACAGGGTTTTTACATACCCTCCTGCTCTCTGTCCTCCTCTGTCTTCCCTGTGTTTGAGAGCTGGAAGATGTGGTGAGATCAGACTCCATACAGATACACACATTTTTTAATTAGTTTGTTTTTCCACCTTTTGAAATGTTACTTAGTTTTCCTACCTCAAAAGGAAGCAGCCATATCTTAATATGACAGCTCTGATAGAGGAAGGTATACATTTTGGATTCCTGACATGAGTAGTGGGACTTACCTTCTTTATCCAGAGCAGAAGTAAGTTAAAGTTAAAAAGTTAAATCATGAAACATGATTAAATAGTGACCAAATCTTTAATGCTGATATGTAGTCCTATTATTTTACTAAAATTAGTTTTAATCTATATCTTCCATTATAAAATGATGAATAATTAACAAGAAATACAAGTCCCTATTGATTAATGACTATTAAAGAATTGAATGTATGGAGCATAGTTTGTCAGGTGATTTACGATACTTAAAATGCTACTGATGGTGTGGAATTTGTTCCAACAATAACACATCTTACTTGATAAGGAGTGGACTCTGCCAAATTTTAAAGTGGAAAAAGTAGCTTATGATTCTCAGATACTGTGATGACAAATGTCCTCCCCTATCAAAAGAAAGTTATGTTCAACTTTTCTCAAACGTGTTCATGTTTAAGTGAAATTCAGTCATAAACTTGGGTATCGTTTCAGCATAACTGAGAACATGCTCCTGCTTTCCTGCTTTTGCATTGGCCTCTGCCTGTACATGATGCTGGTTTTCAAAATGTCATTGTGACATCATCTAGATTCAGATTTTATGGATACTAGATTTGCAAGATTCAGTCCCTTTTTGCTAGGTTGGTGTGAAATGAAAATCACTTTCAAAAGTCATAGACTTTAATGAAAATAAACTGGCACCAAACACTATTTGGTATCAGATGTTCAAGCCAAAATAACTTTGTGATATATAGATGACTTCTTTTTAAAAATTCTTAGTACCTGTCAAGTTTTGCTGAT
This sequence comes from Urocolius indicus, assembly GCA_013401255.1. Classification (NCBI taxonomy): domain Eukaryota; kingdom Metazoa; phylum Chordata; class Aves; order Coliiformes; family Coliidae; genus Urocolius; species Urocolius indicus. Next base: position 89,911 of record WBNH01007068.1, read on the forward strand.
TTAAGTTTCAGGAAGAGAGCAGAGCAGAACAAGACTCGTGCCTTCCCATACTTTTCTAATCTTTGTTATGAAAAGTTGTCTGGAGTAAAGCTGCTGGAGAGCAGGTTTTTCACTGGCTATGCACCTCGCTGATTAACACTAAAAAATAAGTGATACAGATGAAATAAGCTTTAGCCTTACGATAATTTGATACTTCTGTTTCCAGCAATTGGAACCAAACATGATAGTGCCTGTATGAATCTTCATGGAGATGAAACTGAGTCTCCTGGAATTTTCCCATTGGGTTTGCTTGACTTCTTTCAGCGACATCCAGTGCTTAGCTAGCTAGAAGTGGCTTGCTTTTTGCTTTGAGGTTTTTGTAGTTTTAATTCCTTCCACAGGCATGGAATATAATTCTGATTGTGGGCAAAGAGATGCCAGTAAGCATTCATTTCCATTTTAGTTAGTTAGAGATCCTTTAGTGAAGCAGAGGTCGCTCTTTAGACCTTCTCTTTTTGTCCTTTTCCTCTTATTTACTTTGCAATGTCTTGATAATCTCTCAGTGTTCACAAAAGATCTGCACATGGATCTGAGGGGAAAAAAAAAGTTTTATTTCCTGAAAATAAATGTTAACACAAATGTTAAGACATTTGTCTCCAGGCCTTCCTTCTCCAGTTGCCATTTCCCGTTCCCTCTTTCGTAAGTGTATGTGAATTTTTCTGATCCACAGCATAAGGAAGACAGGTGTTAGTCTCGATTCTCCATATTCCACTGATCTTCCTCTCACACACACTACACACAGAAGCTCAGTCTTGTCTGTCAAAGAGCTTTCCTTCCATGGGAAGCCTTAAGTGGAAAACCATAAGATTTGAATTACTGCCACTTGCTGCTCCTAGACTGTGTCACTCTACCCTTCAGTGGAGCATTCCTGGGGGATAAAACACCAAAAGAAAGAAGCAAGCAAAAGAAGTGTTTCCATTGGTTGCATTTTTTTAACAGAATGCTAAATTGCATCTGGTCAAACAAATAATCCCAATGGCTGCTAATGAGTTGACTCCTCAGAATCAGAACTTCAAGTAGTAGATAGGTAGTCCATTGATTTTTTTTTTCCCCTTGAGCATTTATAATGTATGAGCTGTAGCAACTTGTCAATTTTCAGTACATTGGGTAATTACAAAGAGATGGTCATTTACATTGCCCCAAGATGCAGCATTTCCATGACTAATTCAGGACTCCTATGTCTTCAGCCATGTCTCAAATTCAATTTTAATTGATAATGAGTTGTTTTAATCCCTCCCTTTGATTTAGCAGACTGACCAAAGGACAGCATTTTGTAGCAGGTAAGAAGGAAAGTGAGAAAGAAAAAAATGTTAGTGACTGACATGATTTTGGCAGTTAATGTGGTAATGAGCTTTTACTTGGGGACCTCCTTTGGGAGAGGGTAATAGGATTGAAGTCCTGTGTAATCTTCCAGCCTTCAAAATCTTTCACTTCCTAAATACTCTGTCCCTTGCAAATGATGAAGAGGGAATCCTCAGGCATTTTGTTAAAAATCCTTGCTGAGATAATTTGCCCCAGGAGGGAATTGGTTGTCTCCTGGCAGTGTGGCTTTATCTCAAGAGACATTTCTCACTTTTAATGTGGATTACACTCGAGCCACTAACAAGTTTTACTAGAACTAGGAAAGCTTTAAACCCTCTTTCCTCACTGCTACACCAGAGAGTCTCTCAGATTTGTACTGATTAAGCTCTGCATTTCCTTTAGAACATTCTTAACAAACTATCCACGTATTATGAAGAATGTCCATTCTCCCCCCTCCCCCCCCCCAACAAATACATTTTGCTTGCCCTGTTGCCCTGCCTAGTGTGAGGTAACTTGGGGATGGCATTTTACTTCAATCAGGTGACGGGGGAAGAAGTCCTCCAGATCTTTATGCCATACACAGTACACTCTTTCTGGACCAGTGGTTTTGTTGCATGTGAAGGTGCCATCTCCACAGACACAAAGGAGCATGGCTAGTAATGTATCTCAGCAGGCTGCCTCCCAAGTGTTCACACCAAAAATGGAAAATAAGCCTTGAGTAGAAGCAGAGGTTTGGGCTTCCTTTGTGTGTGCGTTAGTTTAAAAAGGAATCACATGTTAATATATTTAAAGTGTATTTTAATGAACACTACCATAGAGAAAGTTAAGGAGCTGTTTACTGTAGTTTTTGGTTTGTGTGTCTCCCCAGAATCCCATCCATCTATTGATGAGTTGGAAGACATACAGACCCCATTGCAGAATTTCCCATGTACTTTTGCAGGGTTTCAATTAACGTTATGCTCCAGTGGATGTTGATGGAGTGTTGTCATGCAGAAGAATAATTGTTCTCCTGCTTGGGAGGGGGTTCTTGAGTAGAAACATCAAGTTTGATATGTATTTCTTTGCACATACTATGCTTCACAAGGGCTTCATAAAATATCTGAGATGTTTATGTTGTGGATTTGTTGTTTGACCATACCCAGAGATACCAATGTGCATGATTGTGTGGGGTACATTTGTAATAGCTACTTTATATGCATCCAGCTTATTAAGACTCATCCCAAGCTCTCAAGAGTAAAGTTTGGCTTAATTGTTTCCAAAGATGTGTTGTGGGTATTTTATGTTGTATTGGTTTTAGTGTTTGTTTCTTCGGATTTTTTTTTTTTCAGCCAGATTTTGTGAACAATCCTAGTAAAAAAGTGCTTTGTTTTCTCAAAAGGTGTAGGGGCAGGAGTTTGGACATCTGGGGCTCCAATGCCTGATCAGAAAACCTTTTTTTAAACTTTGTCCTTTTTCAGTGCAACTGCTTATTCCTAATCTTCATTCTGATTCATACAGTACTTAAACTCACCCTCACCTAGCTACAACCATACCTTCAGCAAGAAGAAATACCAATTGTCTGAACACAATATAAGCTCTACAGTTAAATCATGATTTCTTTTTGAGGTTATTACTCTTAACATGTTCAAGTATCTTTCGTCTGTGCTCCTGTTCATTCAGATTTAGTGGTGCATGTAATTAAGGTTCATAGCTTTGGAATCTTTCTTGACTAATATTTACATAAACCATGCTTCCAGCTTACGTTTAATTATTGTCTTGGCTATTTTTAAAAGAGTGAAAAAAATATTTCAGGCAAAAAAAGTTTGTTGTCAGAAACAATGCTTCATGCAGTGCAGAAAGCACTCTCTGGACTTGCTGATCAGTGATAAACAGTTACTCTAGGCTTGTAGATCATTTTCTTGCTGGGTTGCTTTTCAGAGTCTGAGACAGTAATAGCAAGGAGTGGATCGGGTGGAAGTAATTATTTCTTGAGTTCTTGATCCTCCTGAGGAAATTCACAGTAGATACTACAGTCTGACTTGTTTATTTAAAAAAACAACAACAAAAAAAAACCAAACCCAAACCTACTTCTTTTTTAAAAAAGAGAGATGCTGACAACTTTTCAAGGGAACCAGTTCTCTGCATGGAATCTACTTATTCTGTTTTCTTTGTCTGATAAAAGATGGTGCTAAATTCTAGGGTTTTCTTTTTCCTGTTTCTATCAAAGCAGATACCACTGTAACTGAGCTGGTATTTTAACCTGAGTGGATAATTTCCCTATTGGAGGTGTTTTTCAGCTACCTAATAACTTTGACAACAAATTCCAGCGGTACTCTAGTGTTTACTGGCTAAGAACTACTCCAGTTTTGCCTTGCAGTCCAGACAGAAATACTTATCCACTACCAACTGCAGGAGCTGGTGGGATCCACATTCCAGAACAGCAGTGGTTCTGTTATTCACTTCTCATGGTTTTGTGGAATAAAGTTATTAGCTGTGGAGCATCTGGTTAAACCCCTCCAAAATGAAACGACGTGTTGATTCTTATGAGAATGCCTGAGGCATAATGAGTGGGCACAGAGGCTAAGCTACTGTCCAGCTGCTGCTGAACTGTGCTCATGTAGGTCATGATTAAAGCATAGCCATGAAATAAAAAATTGAACTGGGAGTGCTGACTGTGTTGCATATGGATAAGTAAGTGAGTTTGATCTCCTAGGCAGCCAGTCCAACACCTTTTGCCAGGAGTAGATTTACTTAGAAAACCAAAACTGTCGTAGAAATATGTTGTTCACGCTCTGAAAAGCTTCTTTTTCTTTAGACTGACTGGTTGTACTTTCTTACAGATTGCAGTTGTGATTTTTTTTCCCCCCCCTTCCCCTGGCACTACTGTCAATGTTTTCAGATTGTGGTGACAAACACTCCTTCTGGGAGTTTCTGCGCTGATAAACAACGACAACAACAGCTTGCTCTGTTTCATGTTATAGCTTCAATTTTAATGAGTCATGAGGCACGAAGAATTTGATGACCGATCTGTTTATTGACAGAGCTTAAAGACACCAAGGACTGAGGTGACAAGAGGTGTCATTAATCAACAACCTTGTTGCTATCTCAAGCAATGCTTTGTTTTGATGGTTATCTTAAAGAAAACTGTAAAAGCTGGACCAGATTTATTTACCTTCAGTCCAATCTTAAAGCTTGCTAAGATGAGAGGCTATAAGGCTGACAGACACCGAGGCTTCCAGAGGTGAGAGCTTTATCCCCACAGCCTGAAGGACTTTGCCCTCAGCATGCACAGCAGTTTCCTAGAGGAGAGTAGTGCTGGAGACCATTCAGTGTCAGGGTCCAGAAGAATTGTCACAGCTACCTCACATTGCACATTAAGCTGTGACTATCAGTGTGGAGTTACAAGGACATGTGGAATAGATGCCTCTCTCCTGTTTTTAAAGTGAGATGTGAGTTAGCTGGAGGCCCCATCAGTTTCCAGAAGAGCATTCTTGTCAGGAAAATCCTAAATACCTGAAGGTTTTGAGTCTTTTGGGATGAAACCTAAAGAAATTTGATGATGGCAGGAACAGCCTCTCCCAAATCTCTTGGGATTTCCAAATGACCATTCCCAGTGCATGTGATTTAGTTCTGTTTAATTTCATCCTAGTTCTCAGCCAGATGGTTGGAACACTGGAAGTGCAGAGTCCCAGTTATTCTGTCTATGAGATCCTACAGGCAGGCCAATGCTATTCTTCTTGTCAGTGTCCTTGAGAAGCAGTGAGAGACCAGTGTCAATCAACATCAGCTCTCACCTTTTTTATCTCTAGAAAGCAATGCTCAGCCTTTATTTATCAGTGTAACCTTGACACTGTGCTGTCATCTGAATTCAGAACTGAAACATCTTTGAAGGAAAATATGAATAAAGCTGGATTTACTTCATCATCGCTTGTCCAATAACCTTCACATGGGAGTAATTTAAAGAACAGAGGTAAAGGTATTTCTGAATTGCATCTTTATTATCCTTTAATACTTCAATTGATACTAACACGTGAATAAGGGTTGCTTAGTGGTTAGAGTTGGAGACAGGGCTCTGTCTCAGGTGATTTGAGGCCAGTTCAGGACAGTTAAAAAAAAATAACAGAAGATGGTACACAGTCTTGTTTGAAACTTGCAGGAAGTTTGGCACATCACTAGCAAAAAGCACTTTCCTCTGCCACGAGCAGCTGGAAAGTTGAAGTTTGCTCTTATTTGTCCAGTGGTGGGAACATGGATGGCTCTAAGAAACTATGGGCATTGCCTATAGACCTGCACATAGAGAAGTTGTGTCCGTAAAAGATGTAGGTGGAAGAAAAGATGCCAAATTTCTTCAGTTTTTTCATCTGAAAGGATGTGTCAGAAGTTGAGAGAGAAGCAGAAGCAGGAATAACATTAGCTAAACCATATTAAACTGTCTTATCTTCTAGCATAACTCTTCAGTAGGGCTGTGATTAATGTCTGAATTGCCATATATTGAGAGTGGATGAGTGACTAGCTTGCTGAATTAACTGCTGAAGGTCTGTGGACTGAAGAAAATGGGGAAAACAGAGTAACCAAATGCATGGCTGGGTTTTTCTGCTGCAGATTTTGTAATGTCTGCATATATGTAACTGCCCATTCTTAATATGGAAAACTGTGTTAGTATAGTAAGAGCACACTTTACAGCATTCACCTGCTTATTCTTCCAGCTGTTTGTTGAAAGGATGTAATTAGGAGAGCACGTTTCTTTAAAGCATCAAATGCACGTCCATATTCAGCAAAAGCTTTCAATCTGAATTAAGAATGTTCTACCCTGGCATCGGGTTTTTATGAGGATATGACAGGTTTGTCTCTGTGGAAGGATTTCAGCTGAAGAACAGAGAATAAGGAAAGCATGAATTCAAGAGCAAACAAAAATGTGATACTTTTGTTTTGAACTGGCACTAGTGTTTAGAAATGCTATGTATTTTCAGTGGATTAATAAATTACATCAATATTTTGGTCAGGAATACACAGAGATGTCTTTCAACTGCTGCTGGATTTGTGTCAAGGGAAAACTGAAAGACACCGAATGAAGTTAGTTTAACTATACTGTTATGCGTTACTCTTTCAAAAGAAAGATGTCTAACAAACATTTTGAGTAAGAAGGCTGTAACATGAACAGTTATAACTATGTAATACAGATTTTAATACATTTGTGTCTCAGTTTAGCAGTGTTTCCCTGCCTAGGGAGGGAATGAATACAGCATTCTTCTGAAGTTGAGTGGGAGCTCAGCTCACTTGAAAGCAGAAAGGCTGTTATTTGATTGGGAAAATAAGTATCAAAGTTATCTGAAGAAGGATTTTTAAGTCTGGAAGTATGTCTTCCAGCTATGTCCTTCCTACACATTTAATCTCAGAGGACTTAATTGCTGACATGTAGACGTCCTATGTTGCTTCACAAAACTATATGGCCTCTGGCTTCAAAAGATCGTTACTCTTCTGTCTGTCTTTTGTGTTAACCCACTGCAGATGCTCTGGATGCAGAGGACACTTCAAATGTCATGACATAGGTTTAAGTGGCTTGTTTTTCACTCTTGTTGCTGTGTAAATTCAGGCTGAAATAAAGTTGCAAACTGGGTTTTCCTGAACAACCAAACTTCTCTTGGGTGCTACGGAGACATCTTAGGTCACTATCACGACAAAGGTATTCTACTCTCTCTTTTCGGGCTCTTTTGGACATGGATTTCAAGATAGAGCTCTTCCAAGGTAGCGTGAGGAGACACTAGCACAGTATTTTCTGAGACAGGCAAGAAATCTTTATTGGTGGGGATACTTAGGCAATTACAATGACCACCACCTTCTCACAAAGTGAAAAGATGACTGAGCATATAAGTGAACGTTGATTAAACACTGTTCTGGCTAGGAGTGATTCATCTTTAAAAGCTGATGTTTTTGAAGCAGAGCTTTTAGGAGAACTATAGAGTAGTAGATAATTGCTGAAGGTCTAAATGTGGCTCTGTGACTGTATGCACAGAGGTCTTGTGGCAGTTTCCTTGCACACCAAGCATGTGCGTGGTGAGAATGCTTCTTGGAGATCATCTCCTCAAATGGTCTTGTTACACATTTACAGTCATCAGTGGAACTAATGGTTGTGACTGAAGGTAATCTGTTTTGCCTCTTGCCCTTTGAATAAGTTCACTGTTTTCCTTCACACTGACTGTGTCTAAGCCATTCTGAAGCACACTTTGTAGAAAGCACACGGCCTGCTTTGTAGCGTGTGGATATGGCTTGGTAACTGCACAAAGTCTCTGATTAAAATGATCCTCGGTGAGAAATGGAAGAAACCTTGCAAAGACTGTGACATATGCAGCACTTTTCCCCTCCCTGTGAACTACTTACTCTTGCATGGGACTGCAGCACCTCATTCTGTCACTTACTAAGAACAGCGGTGACGTATTAATTTTTGCAGTACAGAGACATAAAATAACCTCATTGTGGTAAGTTAGCTTGAATTGTCACTTCACGTTGCCATTCCCGAGACGTTTGTTCAGCATCTGTTTACTGCCCGAGTCTTATCAACGCTTCCCAAGCTGTGCTGTTTGGAAACCTTAGGCTTGAAACTTTGCCAGTACTGCTGAATAGTTCCAGTAATTATTGTTTTATTACCTGCTTTTTTGACTGAACATATGCCACAGGCCACGTGGAGAATCTTATAAGGATTGAGTGACTTAATGCTGGTATCCCATCCAAAGGGTACAGCTGCAATAAAAAGGGGAAAACAACCTAGGCACCTGAGTAGATTATTAAACAGAGCGACTGGGTAGGTCTTCAAAGGATCAGCAGCAAATCAACTTAAACTTACAGTGTCCTGAATGGAAATCTGTACTTCTTTTACAGTTGCACAGGTTTTGGTTTTCAATAGGAGTGTTATTGTACGGTGTGAATCATCACAGAGAATAATAACCTACGGACCTTGCAGAAGGGAAGTTATGTTTGCCCTTTCTGCAAAAATACATTTGCAAGGAAGTACTATGATTTAGGTAGCATGACCTTGCCTGAAAGTCTTATTTCCCCTTTGCTTTGTTTAATATATTGAGCATTCCAGTGCTCCTATTTGTTAGTTTGAAGATAATCAGCAGCTGCTTTGCAGATCTGTGGAGGCTTTTTCAAAGGACCCGAGGTTTGCTTTTAGTGTTATTTCAGAGTATCTCTAAACCTTAGCTAAACAGTCCGTTACTTTTGACAGGTCACTTTTTACCCTTGTTTTTTTGTTTATTTTTAGTAATTAAAGATATTTATTTCCTCTTTTCTCATCTGATATTAGAATGACTTTATTTTAAATGCCTCGTATCTACTGCTAATCTAGTAAGACGCCATAAAAATTGGTCTGCCTGATGTTTTCCACTTCCTTGCCGGTTACATTGTAAACTAATGTTACATAACAGAAATAAATTAGGGCAAATATTTTGTTGTTTGGCACTCCTCAGATTATGAAACAATGTTTACTTCACTTCAAATACTGAATCCATTCCAATCATGAATAAAACTTGGGGAGGTGTCGTTTATGGAAAGAAACGGTAAGAAGGATTTTTAAAATGGTAAGAATCATCAGTCTAAGCTTCACTGAAACATTACAAGGGGTTTAAAAGACTTTGTTTGTTCATTATTTGTCCCTTGTACGAATACACAAGGAAACCTAACAGTTGGCATTCAACTTGTTAAGAGTTACATCTTGAACTAAAGTACAATATGTGCTGTCCTCCAGCCTTTATAAAAAACATTCAGATTTCAAACTCTTTTTCTTTACCCTACAGAAAGGTACCATGGTAAATGCCACAGAGCTGATGGATTTTCTTTATTTCAGGAGCTTGTTATGGGAAACAGTCGTCACATTTGAGCGGCTCCACACTCTGATCATTCACATACGGTCAGTCCTGGTGTGTGTGTGTGGGTGCAGAGTGCAGCGGGGCCGGCCGAGGCAGGCCGGCCAAACTTCTGCTGAGGTTTTTGACAACGGCTTATGTGCCTTTGCAGAGAAGGAAATAAATAGACAGGGTGAAACCCTGGATCTTGAAGAAAAGAAAAATCCACTTATTTCAATTTGAGCAACATTTCATGTTTAGACTTTTGAGCTGATTGCTAAATGCCTAATTCGTGTTAAACGTGTGCAACCAGCTCTCTTAGGTTAGGCTTTTGGGACTGGGGCTCTCTCCTCATCTCTTCTTTCTGTCCTCTCCCAGGTCCTCAGCTTCCATAGGCTATAATTAGGACTGGTTGGGACAACTGTGAGGATGTGAGCTCCCATACCATGTGTATTACAACTCAAATGCCAGTATTCTCAATTGGAACAATTGTATTTTGAGCCTTCATTTTGGCCTCATGATGAATCCTGCCTGTGAAATAAACATCCAGATTAAAGGATATTTTAGATCTCAACTGTGAAACAGAGATACTAATGAAGGCTGGCGTACTGAAGTGTGGGGATGGAGCTGAGGCTGGAGCTGGGGCCAAGACAGGAGACAATCATGAAAGCTTGCCTGTCTTGGAAATACTGTCTTTGGTTATTGTCAGTCTCACCTTTTCTGTGCACAGCTTGTCTCACACTTTAGATGTCATCTTCTCTCTCCTCTCAGTTACATCAGTATATGTACTGAGTTAATTATCTCACAGAGATGATTGCTGAAAGGTAGAGTAGCTTTCAGGGTGGAGTTACAGGCAACCAATACAAGTGTTTGAGATCAAACTGTGGCACAAGTACTGGGTTAGATATGGAACACAAACAGTCCCCAGCCCTGAAGAAAATTAACAATCTAAGCAAGACAGGTCTAAAACATCAAGACACACTGGGAAACCCTGAGGAATAAATAAGAGGAATTGGAAGAATTATTGCGTGCCATGCACTTGCAATGTTCAATTGCAATTTGTTTAGTATTATTAGGGAGGGTTCTTGTCAGTATAGTGTTTGGCTTTAAGTGCTTAGTTGATTTTGTTAAAAGGTCTTGTTAAGGGTGGAATTAATCTTGCTTAATTGTATCTGTCTGCCAAGGGGAGATTTAGTGGAAGATGACTCTTCTATGAGTGACCATAGAGGGAGTGGAAGGAGAAAACTTTGGAGAAAAGAGTAAACATCTGTTTAGGTGGCTAGGATTAGGTGATGTGTCTTCAGCCCTGCTTTATTATGCTTGGTTGTACAGGCACATATATATATGTAAAAAAAAATAAAACAATACAGTCTGTGGGATCAGGACTATGAATCTGAGTGTTATTTCATAAAGCATGTTATACATTTATTAGGAAACTGTTTTTGTGGAATCACCTACGTGTAGGAGTGTTATCCTAATTTAGCTAATGGTAGATTATCTGGAATTTACTTTTGTGCTTACTTGTCTTAAATATAAGCCTCTTTAACACCCGTGTCTCATGTAAATGCATGTAATTTTTACTAAAAAGGAAAGAAATCTGTAACTGCATGCACACGGATAAATTTATCTACCTCTGACTACCACCTTTTCCTTGCAGACAAATCTATGATTGCCACAGAATTACAAAATTTCTTTTTTCCCCTGAAGTCTCAGATTCCCTCAGGTTAGAAGGGACCTCAGGAGGTCCTCGCTCCAGTCTCTTGCTCAAGACAGGCTCAGCAATGAGCTTGGACCAGGTTGCTTGTGGATGTATCTAGATGGGTTGGAAAATCTGCAAAGATGGATCCTGCAGAAACCCTCTGTTCTGTTGCCTGGCTGTTCTCAGGGAGAAAAAGTTCTTCCCCTGGTTGGCCCTCTACTGCTCAAATCAAGAAGTTATCCTTTACACTGGATGGCCTGAGTCCAGCCATGTTGCCATTTGAACCAACCCTGTTCTGCACTTTCTCTGCCTGCCTTTCCTGAATACTGTGTATACGTGTCTACCACAGCGTGCCAGTTGTGCAAGCCATCCTGCCATGTCTGTTACTTTATCTGGGCTGCAGTTCTGGAACTGCATCTGGAACTTTAGTTCCTCCTGTTTGTTTATTTATAATGCTCACATGGATGAGCGTTGGAGGGTAATAGTCTGAGGGCTGGAAAAGATTCAACCATTTCTTTACCATATCCCAGGTAAGCAGTAAATCCAAGAACAGATCAAACCAACAGCAGATTTCCTTTCTCCCTTGCAGGAAAGAGTCTCTAACAGCCATCACTCTCATTTTCTTTATACAGCTACTTGGTTGAGGCTCAGCTGGCTTTGTTGTGTCCCCTGACGCAACATGGCCTTTCTCTCCCCTGTTTCCAGAACTAGAAGTGGAGAAGAAGCCCCAGTTATCTTGCTAGAAGTGACAGGTTTCAGTTTTGCCCTGTATTGGGGGGTTTTGATCCTTTGAGGGCAGTCTCTAGATTTCCCCCATGCTTTGCAGTGCATGTCTTAGATTCTTAGCTCTGTGGGGTCTCTCTAAAGGATGCATTGATGTCATGTTCGTACTCTCTGATGATGCGTATACTTAACCCTTCTTACAGTTCCTTCAGCTGGCAATTGAGTGCCACAACCCCACCATGCTTCCCGTGGGAGGAAACCACTGTTCCCAACCTCTGGGAGTGGCACCAGTCACTTCTTGGAGCCTGAGATCTGAGCAGTGGCTTCCTTGCCTCAGTAGTGCTTTTTGGGCCAAGGCCTCTGATGTGCCAGGGCCACTTGCTACTGTTGAAGACCACATAAACACATCACTACAGTTAGTACGGAGTCCGCAGCAGAGGTTCCAGTGTCCTCCTCATTCCTGCTGCAGCATCTGCTGGGGCAGCATTAGCAGCACTTTGCATGATGGTCATGCAGCTCCTGCCAAGCAATGATTGCAATAGGTACTTGGCAGTCTTTGATCAGCAGTCTGTAGTAGACAAAAGCTATGGATATTCCCAAGTCAGAAAGCAGCCAACAGAAGCTGGCTGTTGGAGCTGGTAGAGGCAAAAAGCATATTAGCCGACTGCAGAAGTTGTACCCTCAACAACAGCAGCAAGTCACTGGATGTTTTCTGAATATGTCTGGAAATTCCTACAGGTCTCTTAGTTGCCTCTGTGCACACTTGCAAATATTCTGTTCTCTGTTATCCTGGAAAATGTCTTGGATGCAAAAATAAGCAGCTAAGTAGCTGCAAAAAGTTGAATCTCTTTAAAAAAAACCCTTGTTCTCGGTACTTGTATCAAGCACTATTTATAACAAGCTGTACCAGATTATAACTGGCAAGTAGTGAAGATACTTTTGTGAGGACAGTATTTCAAAATGATAGATACAAACAAGTTGTATGCATGTAGTGCTAATGGTAAGATATTTCCATATACCATACCCAAGACCTTGAGTGTCTCACTGCATTTAACAATCAAGTGTCTTGTAGCCTTTAGCTTGATCAGTTGGGACTTTCGGCTTTGGTCCATTACAACTTTTTGCTGCAGTTACTCTGCATTAATATTATTTAACTGTGGTTGCGTCTGTGGTGCTACAATAAATACTGCAGCGTGTAGCACTTCTGGGTATGTGCCTTTGGCAGGAAGGAGTGGGTCTGATGTATTGCACATTCCCTATATTACTTGTAGACATTTATAGTACAGGAGATTTATAGCGGTTTTTTTGAGGTTCAGTTTCCTGTTCTAATACAGCATGGACTCCTCTCTTACTGCTTAATTCTTGCAAAATGTCATTATTAATACCTTTTCAGTAAGCCTGTGGTATGTGTGAATGCACATTTATCGTTTTTCAGTACTCCACCACCACTCAGAACAACTTTGCAGCAGCAGAAATGATGCACGGTGTTGTTTTCAAACCTTTCCTCCCACTTCAGCCACAGCCTGTTTCTAGCATGTCGCCTCTGACTAGATTGCTGGAGTACTTGAACTTTGCTCTGAAATGATAGAGAACTGTTTTCCAGAATCATACTGGTTAAAACTTCTGTCAAGAAGGTTTGGGAGAGCTCTGGGGAGGAGACAGAGGAAAGGCGAGTTAGACGATAGTGTCACGGTGGTTGAGTTACTCGGCTGACATCTAAGAAACTCAAGTTCAAGAATTTGCACTAGGTTGCCATTTTCATAGAATCATAGAATGGCAGGGTTGGAAGGGACCTTTAGAGATCATCTAGTCCAACCCCCCTGCAGAAGCAGGTTCACCTAGATCAGGTGGCATAGCAACATGTTCAGGCGGGTCTTGAAGACCTCCAAGGAAGGAGCCTCCACACTCTCTCTGGGCAGCCTGTGCCAGGGCTCCCTCACCCTCACAGTAAAATAGGTTTTTCTCATATTTAAATTGAACTTTTTTTGTTTTCACAACATCTTGAATGGGGCTCGATTTCATTCCTTGTTGGCATTAGAAGTAAACTTCCAAAGCCTTGATGTTCTCTTTTGTTTTTCTTTCATGAGTCAGAGTTCTTGTTTTCCGAACATCTCAGTCCATGATAAGCTACAGAGATTTTCTAGTTGGTACAAAATGGTTGCATCATCTGTGTGTCAGTCTGAGATACAGACTATGAATACTATTTAGATGTACACAGTGTAATTTCTTCTGGAATGCAGTGGCAATAGCTGGAATATAACAAAAGCAATAAGGATCGTCATAACCTGAATATCCCCTTACACTGGCAAAAAATGATGGAGTTACTTTTGCAAAGACTTTTTCAAGTCACAAGCTAGCTAATTCTTTTTAATGATGGAGCTAGGCCTTTCCAAACACCTAGTATTAAGGACATACTGTGATGCCTGGTCAGGCTTTTGCCACATAGTAATACCAATAAATGAGGTGAAATAACCTTTTTTTGATTGGCATTGAAGCTATTTGCAGGGAATATGCATCTTGCATGGAGTATGTATCTCGCAAGTAGTTCATAGGTTAGAGGCCTTATTAGTGCCTTGCGTTTTGCCCCTTTTGCGTGGGCACATGGGCACTGGATAGAATTGCTAGAAGAACAAGTTCTGCTTTGTGTGCAAAGGTAGTCAGAAAGCAAATAGACGATGGGACATAATATTCAAAAGATTGCAGAGCAATTCTGGGAAATTATAGGCCTCCTGGCCTTGTGACTATTGCATTTCATGATAGCTCTCTGTGATATAAAAAGTAGAGCAGATGGAGGAGGATTCCACAGCTTGGTGGGAGAAATGATGAGGCTTCTGCATGAGGAAAGAGGGAGAAAATTTTATTCAAAGAAGAGATAAATAAGAGTGGATATTTTAGAAACAGCAACTGAGATATAGCAGACATTAGCTCTTTACTGTAGTATAATGACCAGAGAGAAGGAAAGTAACTGAGAGAGGCAATTCTTTTAGTTAAATAAATGTAACTGTGAACTATCAAACTGTGCATTTGTAAGGCAAAAAGTTCATTAGAATTTGCTGTGGTACTTGCTGCTTCTACAAAGAAGGAGAATAATTGCAGCTAATTTATACATAAGGAGTCTTTTCAGAAGACTGTAAAGTCTGCCCATCATCTTACTGATGGGCTCTGTGTTTTGCTTTATCAGTGATTTTCGCCACAGTTTGTAGATATTCTCCTATCTGAAGGACAAGATGTGCCTAGAGAGAGACAGCTAAGTAGTTCAGTAGTTGAATAATCTTAAACCTCTGTCTGAAAGTGCTGTAAGACAGCCAAGTTGTTAGAGAAGTGAATTAGGAACAGCAGGATTATATTGTACCAATGTTAATGTTGCATTAAGGTATCCAGAAATGCAGCATGAGAATGCAACCCTAGGGATTGTTAAAACCTTTTAAGATGATGGTAGAGATAGTATTAATATTCCACACATTTTATCTCAGAGTATTTTTTTTTAATCTCTCTGTTAAAGACTTTTTTTGTGGGTTTTTTTTTTCCTTTTCAATATACAGGATGATTAGGGAAAATGAACTCTTCAATAACTGTGTAATCATTCGTTGTCATGCAAATATGAGTTTGATTCAACTGAGTGATTTTTCAAAGAACGCATGTGTGAATTCCAAAGTGAAATGTATTATTGCAGGCTGGTCTCAGAAATACTCTTATTTTTTTGTGATTGGAGAAAGGGAGAGAAAGTGATGAGATAAAAGGCTGGCAGCTTGTTGAAAATCACAAGTGGTCCTACACTATTTTGATTGAACTTCAGTGCTTGGAAACTTTTTTGTTTAAAACTTTTTAGAAAGAAAGTATCAGTCTCTGAGTTGAATGCCTTGTGTATCTCAGTAGCTAATACTGGCAGGCAGAAGGATAAAACGAAAAGAGAGTGGAGTCCAAGAGAAAAAGAGGTTGTCAGCAAGAAGAAATCTGTATGTGTTTGAATACTTAACTCAATTTTTCAGAGGAGCAGTAGATTTCTGGATATTTCATATTAAATCCTTAATTGGGAATTGATTGGATTGTGTTGAAAAATGCTCTGAAATGTCAAAGCTAGTCACTCCTTCCAGACAATGACCACAGGAGTCACTTTGTTATGGTTCTAATACACTGGAGTCAGACTGAGTTCCTCTCATTCCAGCTCCCTGACACCTTAATACTTGTGTAGTCCGAACACTATAAAAGGGGTTTCTTGCAGAGTGAGGCCTTACGTATCCAGAATGAACAGACAGCAAAATAGCAGAATCTGGCCCTTACCTTTCGCTAAAACAATGATTTCTGCTTAGGGTTTTGATCTGTAGTTTTGTAATGGATTCATTTCCTCCAATCCAATTGTCATGATACAGGCTTGGGGAAGAAAAGCAGTATTCTTCAACCTATTTTGTGGGTAAAAGGCAATTAGAAGCTCATAATCAGATTGCATTGGCTTTGAAAGGAGGTTTATGAAAAGACATTTTGCATGGTAGGTGGTCTATTAATTTCCTACTTAGAGATGTATCAAATGAAATATTTACCTGACAAATAGGCTCAATGTGTTGGAGAGAGGTGACTGCTAAGCTAGAAGTCAAGTGTAAGTGATACTTTATTGTGCTGATATAGACAGAATGCCATACATAGTTGCAGTATTGACTGTGCAGTAACAGGCAGAGTCTGGAGGGAGCGGTGGTATATTGGACCAAAATGTGACAGAAAATTAAGAAACCTTAGACAAACAAGCCTGCCTTTGGCTATGTGTCTCCACATTACTCTGCCTTTTCCTCTAGCCATTACAGCTACAAAACCACCATTTGTGCAATCTGGAGTAATAGGGTAAGGATAGACAACTTGTTTTTGGCATGGAAATAGTTACTGGGCAGAGGAGCAGAGGTTGGAGCCACTGTTGAATCTCTCCAGCTCGTGTGATTAACGTTGCACGTGTCACTCTTTATTTGCGTCACCCACTTGAGTCTGTCACGTCCTCTTGTGCCAGAGGTTCTGAGATCAAGGTTGACATACAGTGTGCGATAGCAGATGGTCAGCTGAAGGAACGGGCTGGGAAAACATTTCAGCCTTCCTTGAAGGGTGCACATTCTTTATCTCCAGACGTTGTTTGCTTTTTCCATGATTGCCCACGTGTTTGTAGGGAACCCATCTAAGTTAAGCTGTCTAGAAGATTGGTACAGGACTGGGTGTTCAGCTCGTAGCTCTATGGAAAGCTCATCTCTGACTCCTCAACTGAACCCTTTCTGCTGTGCTTGTCTCCTTCTGAAAACTGGAGATGAGTTGTTGCTAAATAAACTCCATGTTTGCTGTAGAGAATGACCTATGGGGAGCCACAAAGCGCACAGACCCCGATGTGCTATTTTTGCTCTTCAGCTCTTGAGAACTTGTCAGACTAAATCTCATTCATTTTTTTTTCCCCTTCAAATGCTGATTTTTTTTTTTTTAAACAAATTACCTTTTAAATATTTCCAAAGAAAAAGAAAGTTTAAAATGTTGTTTTCCATGAGTGTTCTAGACAGGAAGAATTTTTTTAAACTTCAGTACACTTTGTAGGGAGAAAACAAGAGCATGCTGGAGAGAGAGAGAGAGAAAGTTGGTTTTACAACACGTGCATGTGACTCATTTTAGGGTTGTCTGAAGCCTCTATACTCAACATCCCGTTTGTACTCTGTTGTGCTGGAGTTTGTTTAGAAATTACGTTCTAAAGGCTGTCCAGCTGCGTCATGGCTGGACAAGACAAGTGAGAGAGTGGCTGATGAAAAGGGCGGGGAGGGGGGAGGAACGGGTAACCGAAATGGTTGCATATATACAGTTTCCAGGCCATTCCAGTGAGCCTGCATGTGTACAAATGTTGCAGTTTAATCTTAATGCTCAGTGAGGTGAAATCTGGAGTCACACAATACCTCAGTCTTCTTCAGAGTGTTATGTCTTGACTGGAGAGAAATTGATTTGTGTGGGCTTTAAATAGTGTTTTATGGCATAAGTGTCCATTAGGGTAGTTTTATATATGTGGATGTCTGCTGTAGACTGCCTTTGAAGAGAGATTTTAAATAGATTTGGACACTGACCTATATTAAGATCACAGTTCTTATTTTTTTTGTGGCATTTGGAGAGAGGCAGTTACTGATGCAGTACAAAAGCAAAGTGGGTGAGTGAGGATGTCTTTTATACCAGCAAGAAACTGTAGTTTATAATGAGCAGTAAAGGGAAATTTAACTCTTCTAATGCAACAAAATAGTTCTTATATGCATAGGATTGATTAGGAGATAAAAGGTCATGCTTAGAATGAGTGTTTTTATCAAATGACCCAGCATTACTTTGTTAATTAGAATCCCTGTGAATTAATATCACATAGATCCACCCAGCATCTTATTTTTCTTTGTATTTATAGAAAATCTCTTAGTGTTGCTGTCTTGCATTTCACTTTCTTTTTAGATGCTTGACTCGTTAAGTAGCCAAGCAAGTACTTAACTTGAAAACAATGATTTACATGGAAGTTAGGTCTTCCAGACTGCCAAGGTTAGCTTTTAAAAGAAGAAGAGAAAAAAAAAAAAAAAGAGTTTACTCTCCATGGAGAATTTAATTTGAAACAGAACAAGAAAAAGGTAGTTTGTGTTTAGAAACTGTTTTCTTCCCGTGGCTGTACCCGTTCTCTCTTGCAGTTAGTTACTTGAAGTGTTTAAGCTGTTGTTCATGGCCACTGTTGAGAACCGTAAGGACAGATCAAAGCTACTGATGACATATCCATAGTCCTATGTGTTTCATGTGAAATTTGCATGATTCAAAATTGCTACCAATATTCTTTTAAGTTGCCTCCTTTATTTTCAAGGTGATTTATAGACACGTCTTTTGGTCCTACAACTTCTTTTGAGATTTCTTTCCCATTTAATACTCTCCATTTGTTATGATTAGTAAGAGAGTGAGTAGGCTTTGTGGTTTTCTCTGGTTTTAAATAGAAAGCTGAATTTGATGCTAAATATATTTTCACCAAAATGTCAGTGTGCTGTGGAAATTAAAAAAAAAGCCCTGAACAACACAACAAAAGAACAACTCTCCAAAGATTTAGGCCAAAATGATCTTTTGAGTTGATAGCTGAAATTTCCAGGTTTGGATCATTTTTTCAATATTACTAGAGCTGCTCTTTGTTGTTTTTAACATAGCAGTGCCTGGGGGTCCCAATTAAAATCAGGGATGAGCAATGCCAAAGCAGCGACAACATGTACCAATGTGTGCTCTTCCTTTCCTGGTGAGTTTACAATGCAGTCTCATCCTGCAAAACCAGCTGTCCAACTTTTCTTCTCTCTCCTTTTTACACCATTATACCCTTTGAAAGAAAAAGGTAATTTTAAACAGTCATAAATATTGCACATGCTTGTCAAAGCTTAAAAAAACCCCTAACAAACATTTACAAGTTTTATGTACAATATGACCGTTAATTTCTGTGACTTCATCCTCCTTTCTGCCTTACTTCCTCTTTGACCTACCTTACTTCCTCTTTGAAGATACAGGCTTCCACAAGTGTTACCTGATAAGCAATCCAGCTATAATAAAGTTGCAGTGCCATCAATTCATTGCATTATCAAAAGGCCATTTGCTTAATGCACTTGAATTGGAACTTGCTTCAGGCATAGCAAGGAGGCAACTAAGTGAGTGATGAATGGCATGTGGAGTTGAAATTGAATAGACTGCTCTAGAAAGGTACGTTGATATTTGCTTTTTGCTTTAGCTGCAGAATTGTTTCATGAAATAAGAAAAGATAGAGAGGCTAACAACAATTGGCTTTGCTTTGCATAATAGTTTCTTATTCTTCCTATAAATCTTTGCCAATATCAGATTCACTGCACAAAAGGCTCACAGACTCTTCAAAGCTTATTTGTGACGATACCAAACTTTGAGATTCTGAAATGGGGCTGGTGTTAAAAGATGCTAAATAAGCTTCATTTTTGATATTATTACAACATACCTTCTTGTCTCTACCTGCTGTCTTTAGGGATCATGCACTTAGAAGGTGTAGTTGCAAGGTGTGTTGGAAAATGAAGGTAGTTAATTTTCAGTTTTTTTTTTTTCCCACAGATAAATATAAAATGTCATTTTGTGAGGAGCAGGGTGTTCAGGTGAATAAGGTGTGGAGCTAAGAGCCACAGAATGTAGGTTTCACTGTCTGTCCTCAAACCTGCTTTTGGTTCGTGGCAAGACTCTAATATTAAAAGAATCCTAATATTAGTCACCTAAATATTTTTGTATATAAATGAACTAATGTTAATTTTCATTGATTTGACTCGTAGAGCACGTACTGACGTGAGCACTGTGTTTTAATGCCCTACAGTTGAAAACCATTGATGGCAGCATCTTTCACCTAGGAGCCTCAAAGACAACCATAAACCCCAGAGCCCTAGAGTCCTCTTTATGGGACGCTGCTGGTGGTGTGTCTTCGTGAACTCGGGGAGATTGCTGTATGACTTTATCACATTCGTTTAATGAGGTAGTAAGAGACTCAGGAATGTGTAAGTCCTGATCACTAGTCAACTAGTCTAACTATTAAGCACATGCTGTCAGTCCAGCTTCATGGAGTTTATAGGAACCACCATAAAAACAGAACAGAACTTATTTTTATGAAGTGACAGGCTCATACTGCCCACTCTGTGAGAATTCACGTTGCTGCTCGTGAAATTTGCCTACAAAAAAATCACAGGCTGCTAGTAGTAAAAATAACAAAATCTCCACTCAGAGAAAACTGGGGAATACTTTTTTCCTACTTTCAATAAATGAAAACACTTTACTTCAACTGAAAACCTCATGATTATTCTTATCCACCTGCGTTCTTATTGATAAAATATTTGTTATTGCTGGTTGTGCAACAAGAAGAAATAAAATCAGTAGTATTACTATTTCAGTTAGTTATGTAATAGGGCTTTTAAGACCAAAGTTCTGTATCCATTCACTGAAACTGATTTCTGGTTTTTATATGGAAAGTGTATCTACTGCTAATCTAAAGTCTCATGTAGCTTCTGTTGGGAGCATCTTATGGTCCTCAAGTGTAGCACATCCAAATGTACTGTCTTTGGTGAACTTTTGAACTTTGTTTTCTGTAGAAAAAAACACCTCAATCCCTATGAAAGGAGTTAATTTGCTTTTTTTTTGTCTGACTTCATTCTGGAATAGTAAAATCTTGTGGAATTTTTTTTAACGATAGTTTTGTATTCAGATAGGCACATTCTTGATATACTTAATATAAAGAAGGCTATGTTGACCCTGTGGAGCTTGAGGATGCTTTCTGCCTCCTAGCTCTGAGTGTCCAGCGAAGTCCTGTTTCATGTAAAGATAAGACTTGCATACCATCCTTCCCCTTGTGCCTGGGCTTCCGTACAAAGGCCACTGGTGTGGGCCAGAAGGTATTTCCTTGTGGCTGTGGTGTGCATTGATCTGGCAGTATGTGAGAATTCGTAACTCTTGTAGTCTGAGTTTCTCCTGCTGATTAGACCCTCATAGTCTGTGTTATTTCTCTGCATCTTTCTCTTGACTCTTGGGATGTGGGCTGTTGTGCACATTAGCAAAACGAAGACCAGCAAAAAGGTACTGAAACAGGTCAGTAGTAGCATCGTCGTTCATTTCACTCCTTCAAATATTAGCTGTCGAAAGCACTGTAGGAAAAGCCTGTCTTCAGAGACAGGAATGTTTCTGTACCTTTTCAGATGTTTAACTTTTATCTATGTATAGTGTTTGGTGTGCTTACACGTATAGGTAGGCAAATATCTTCTTTCTGATGTTGGAGCTCCTGTAAGATCTGTAGTGAGTACGTGTGATGAAAGGCTTGTTCACTGCAGCTCAGAGCCCTTCTTATCAGTACTGATGATGAGCAGTTTGTGATTTGCTTAGAGTTCCAGGTTATGTGAAATCATTCTTGAAGTGTGCATGCATGATTCATGGTGAGGTAAATGTTCACAGACTTTAGATACATAGATTTAATATCTTCATTGATTATAAACTCATCTGTCCAGTTGGAACTTTCGAAGCATATGGATTTGGCCCAAAGCTTCAGCACCCTCGTGATGTGGTAATGAGAGAAATCCCTGAGAAAGACGAAGATTTTGGCACCTGATTGTGAAAACAACCAAAACAACCCAAAACGCAAGTCTCAAAATGCTTAAAACCTAAAGCAAAGGTTTGAAAAAGAAATGACAATTTTAATGAGGAAAGACAGTGTTATAAAACACGTGTGGTTTTTGAAGAGTGGAAAGGCTTCCAGACAGTTGGTCTTCTTTGGATCCTGCCCACGTAAGGATGATTCTGCATGGAAAGGTCTTCAGGCATGGTTAGCAGTGAGGTCCCTGGATACAGATTCAGAAAAGTCTGTGTAGCAGAGAAGGGCATGGGGGAGACTATCTGCTCCCTTGTGTCACGTGTCCATGGGAGGGTCTTTGAGCTGCTAGCTCATGGGACTGCTTTGTCCCCGGGGAAGTGCTAGAGGAGTAGCTTTCCTCATTGGTGACCTTTTCCTCCTCTCATGTCTCTCATGCTGCCTGGCTGGTGTAACTGGTCTTCTCTGCACCTGCACAGAGAATTATGTACTCTCTCAAAAAAAGGACATCACCTTTGACAGGGTGCACAGAGCAACCTTTTAAGGATCAGTGTGAACTTGGTAGCTGCTTGTTTCACTGCAGGGTTACAGGGGTGAAGGGTCCGGGTATAAAAAGTATACCTCTTTTTGTTATGTTTTGTTTTGATACAGCTGACTGACAAATCTAAATTTCCACCTCTTAATGAATGCCTTCCCTCCTCCAGCCCTGGCCAGCATGCTTGGAGGTGGACAGAAAGGAAAGCATATATGGAGAACAGCTGCAAACAACCCTCATAGTTTATTTACAAGCCCAGTCCTGAAGGAGTGACACAGTAACTTTGTCTGTGACCTTCCTTCTTCGTTGCTGCTGGCTATTACATAGGCCATTTCTAGAATTAATCTGGTGCTCTGACTCAGCGGTGCTGACGTGGTAGATCTGCATTAATCACTGGGGGAAATCTGCACTCACTTGCAAGCTGGTGTGTAGGCTTTTCCTCTTAATGTGTTCTGAAACGTGTCACCTCTTAGCTCCTTCTCTCGTGGAAGAGGAAAGCGCAAGGATTTTCCCTGCAGGACAACTCAGCAGACCCTGAACGTAGAGGACCTTAATACTGTTAATTATGTCTCAGTGCTAGTGGCATCATTTAAATCATGGAAACTGCACTGCTTTTTGGTAGTTACCCTGCACTGGCTGATGAGCATGGAGGTACACAAGGTTTGTCTTTTATATAGTCCTTGAAGGCTTATTGCACAGTTCACTCGCACAAGAGTGTGCAGAGCTGTGTGTGTAAATGTAGCCGTAGTATGTTTGCACTACAGCCACATCTTGATTGCAGAGTGATTATGAGCTAAATATGCCATCATATCTCTAAGGGTCATTTGGCAGATGTGGTTTGCCTGAGCAACACCAAGAGAAAAGTGGAATGCAGTCCTGCTTTTAGGTCTTCAGTCCTCCATTAGAGACTCTGCCTTGAAGAAGGAGAAATCAGGAGTGAAAAAAATGAATGGTTATTTTCTAAGGCTTATGAAGGGCTGTTAGGAAACCATCAAAACAACCTCCTCCACGTGAACTGAACCAGATTTCAGTTGGCAGAAACCAAATAACAAACCACAATTTACTCAGCTCTCTCACCCATCCCTTCCTCCGCACTTTGAAAACCCCTAATCAAAATATTTGAAGGTAGTTGACAGAGCTGAAAGTGAGTAGCTTCAGTTAAACACGAAGAAACTGGTATGATGTTCCAGATCCTTTGCTGCTATAAATGGACAAAATATCTCAGTAGACTGTGGTGGAGCTTAGCTGTTTTACATTGGCTGGAGATTTAGTCTCAGACTTTTTACATTATACTAATTGCACATGAGGGGCTACCTTGTGACTGTTCCAGCTCTTTGATGGAAACAGATGTTAGGGTTTTGGTTTTGAAAGTGCAAAACACTGCAGATGAAACTGCCATTGTCAGCTCAGTCACTGATGGCTAGAAAAAGGGAACTGGCTGCATTCAGGAATAGCTGCATACCACCCGCAGACTTGAAATACTGGAAGGAGTTGTCTCTTCCAGAAGAGTTTACATTTAGTGGCTGAACTGTATGTTCTGGTAAGAACCTTCCTGGCCACATCTCTAACTCATGAACAGGACCAGGACCCAGGCCTAAGCACTTGGGTTTTTTTTGCACCCAGTAAATATCAATATGATTCATGTCTGGTAGTCTTAATCAAGTAAATGGAGAAAATTAATATTAATCTAATTGAATGGTTACAGTCTGTCTGATTTAGATGGGCTACAGTTGGAAACTTTTTAAATTCATAACTGTTTGTGTAGCTGCTTGGCTTTTTTTCTACTTTGTGCCATTTGTTTCTTACTGTACTGTGAACGCTTTTGTTCTAATTACCCATTTCTGATGGCAAATGTTGAGTCGTGGGGACATGTTCAGGATATATTTCATGGATGTAAAAGCAATGCTGATGCAATAATGATCAAATGTTAGAAATATTTATCAAAGTCATATCACTATACCTTTAAAGTTAAGGTAAAAGTCAAGCATGCTCACTGACAGAAGTAGCCTTTAAGTTTCTCCCTCAAAACAATACCTGCTAAATAAAGAAGGAAAAAAATCAGTTCCTTTTTCCTTAATAAATGCTCATCAGAAAACCATCATGTTTCTCATGGATCTTTTGTCCTACTGCTTCTGCTGGGAAACGTCTTCAGTTATAGATGTCAAAATAGAGACGCAACCTGTGCTACTGGCTGTGCTCTGAAGGTGCAATAATGGAGTGTTACTGAGATGAGGGATTCGTGGTTATTTTTCACCATGCTTTATAATGTGCTGTGTGCATTTTTAATGGACACATGTGGCTTATTTTCACCCTCCCTTTCTCTCGAACTGCCTCAAACACTGGGTCTGAAAATTTCCTGTAGTTATGACACATTTTTCCTTGGGCAGCAGCTAATATCTAGTGAATGAAAAACGACCACATCATGGACAAAGTAGGCAGGTGGCTTTTTCTCATATCTTTTTATATCCCTCTATCTTTCCACTGGCAAAACATAAATATGCATGTGCAGAACTAACGTAGGCTCAATCTATCTGAGTTGGGGGGGCGAGTAGCACTGCGCCGTCTGCAGATATGTGGTTCCTGGACACAGTGATTTTCTCTCTTGAGGAATTCTTTGTCGCAGTGAAGCGATGTTGCTTTCAGCTTGTTGCTGAGAGGGAAGTGAGGATCCCTCTGGCCAAAACTGTCAACATGCAATGAATATTATTTGTCTGCCCTCAAATACTGTTGCAGTGAATAGTTCTTGTGTAAAATCCATCTCTTCAAAAGATATGATTCAAAACTGTTGTCTAATCTGTAGTTGTCTCAGTCCTGTTCATAGAATCATAGAAACATAGAATCATAAAATGGTAGGGGTTGGAAAGGACCTGCAGAAGCAGGTCCACCTAGATCAGGTTGCATAGGAATGGTGATCAGGTGGGTCTTGAAGATCTCCAAGGAAGGAGACTCCACACTCTCCCTGGGCAGCCTGTGCCAGGGCTCCCTCACCTCAACAGGGAAATAGTTTTTTCTTATGTTTAAATGGAACTTTTTGTGTCCCAGCTTCATCCCATTACCCCTTGTCCTGTTGCTAGATACAATAGAAAAAAGTGCTGCCCCAATCTCCTGACACCCATCATTTAGATATTTATAAATATTAATAAGATCCCCCCTTAGTCTCTTTTCTTGAATGCAGCTGCAGAAAACCCTGTACTGAGCAGAGGGTCCTTTTATCAGGTAAGAACAAGGGAAAACTAGGTGGGGAGGGATGAGTGTCCTCAGAGTTAGAGCTTCTTCTCCCAGTGGATGAGGGAAGACCTATATATAAAAAGAAGGCAAAACTCCACAATTTCTCAGCAAATTCTAGAAAATATCTTTCAACTTTGCGGAGAGATTTAAAGCAAACGTGGGGAAGGTTTGGGGAAAGACAAATGTGTTGATTTTGGCTGTCATAGGCTTTAGGAGGATGCCTGACAGCATGATGAAAATAAAGTGACCCCAGGCCTCTCTGCCTTCCATGCCAGCACCCCGTGCATCGGCTGCGCACGTGCCAATAGGTGCACGGCATAAAGTATAAATAACCACATGGCACTGCAGAGCTGGCACGGAGCGGGAGTGTCATGCAGAGCGGACGTCACTGGGAAGGTCAGGGCTGCAGCCCACTGCTCTGTCCTTGGCATCAGCCTTTTGTGCTCAGAATCCTCCCATCACACCTGATGGCAGCACGTCCTTCCGACAGATGGGTGTAAACGTGTGCGACTTGGAAACCTAGTGAGCATCACTCACGTTTATTTGAGAGTTGCCACACTGACCGGGAAGGGATCGAGAAGTTACTCTGCTCTGAGGGTATTTTTCTTGCCTACAATTTACCTAAAAGTTTTTCAGCTTTGTGTGTCTTCACCCCCTGGCCTCTAGTATTGTTCACAGCACTCAAGGTGGTTGACTGTTGCCCAAGTGGTTTACTCATGGATAACAGAAGTTGCTGTGTGTAGGGAAATAACCACAGCAGGGTTTATAACCAGCAGTAGCACTGCAAATGCGCTACGTGCTTTCCAGTGTGGATCCAGCCCTAGAGACCCAAGGAGAAGGAGGGACAGGGACCGCCTAGAATCAGAAAGGTGGCAGGCTCATGTCTTCTTCGCCTTAGGTACACAATTTTCCTTGCACAATTTAATCCTCTGTCTTTCTCAGTTTTGATTTCAGACAAGAATGCATATTCATTATTCATGGGGTGAATTAAAGGTACCGATAAACAAAGGGCTTAATACATACTGCCTTCTGGAGTTGTAAAACTAATGCTAACCGAGGATAAAAGATAATGGTTGTGAATATGGTCGTAGTCCTGCTGCATTCTGAATCATCATGCAAAGCAATATATGCTGTTGTTCTAAACTTGCTTGTCTGTCTATATTGTTTTGGGAAAAAATAGGATGTTGGAGAGCCTCTGAATATGCTTAGCATATATTCTGCATTACACATTCAAATGGCCTATTTCTGTTGTAGCAGGATTTAATTCATGTTTTTTTTTCCTCTTTTCTCTTTCTTTTCTCTTCACTGTTGGAATGTGATGTAGCAAAAGAAAGACCTTTTTTTGGACAAAGTGTTTGTAAATGGTAAAGGACAAAATGTCTTACAAATTAGCATGTGTTTACTTTAGGTGAGTTGTTTGTATAGTGCTTTGTCAACACTGTCTCACATGCTTCTGTGCTGTATTCAGACTAGATGATTGTACATTGGTCTCTTGGCATATTTCACTACAGCAAATGTTTCTCCTGAATTTATTTCTTATTATTTTCAGAGCAACAAATATGCTCTTGTAGGATTCACTGCGGCATAGAACTCCAACAGATTAACAATGCTTTTGCTGAGTCACATTTATTACATTTCTTGAACTTTTCTTTCTCTCAGTAAAACAGTACTTCGGCTGCAGATCTGTTTCTCCACCTTTACAGGTCATGTTTGCTGTTGCTCACCTCTTCTCAACTGTCTGTACCAAACAGTTCAGTCTAACAGAGGCTGCTAAAGATTAAAATGTTCCTACTGAATAAATGTTGTGCAGCTGTGGACATTTCATGCTCAGAAGAGTCCTAAGGCATCCTATTTAGACAAATGGTGTTCTGAAAGCAATCACAGCTACTCTTTGCCAACACCCAGTTCTGAGAGGTAACAAATAGCACTTTGATGCTGCCGGGATCAGCCTGTACGATGCCATATGCCAGCCAATTATCTCAGTGTCATTAGGCACAGAACTAGTGTTTCCCACATGCCCAGATCATGCAATTAGTGTACTTAGGTGAAATGGGATTGCAGTGTAGCAAAGAACAGACAGAGGGTAGACCTGGCTTGTCCAGCCAACTTTCAGTTTGCCAGGAGAAAGCAGCTATGCTGATGGTGGCTACCACAACCTGAAGTGGAATTCTTAACTCTCTGTTGATCTGCGTCCTAGATTAAAAGAAAAAATTAGGCTGAAAGGGACATCTGCAAGCTAGGTATTCTAAGCTTTTTCAAATCTCCTGCTCTGCAGATCTGATGCCATCCCACAAACTTAGAAAGGACAGTTGCATCAAATGATTCAAGTCAGTGATGATGTGATCTTCAATAGCATCATCACCTCCATGCTCTTGGTGTCTTGGACCAGCCATGTCAATGCAGCACTTGGGCTAATTTCTTCAACCTCCTCAGTGAATTTATAGCTCCTTTTCAGAGAAATGTATCATTGCAGCTGGACTGTAACCAGTACCCAAACGTAAAGGTAGTTCAAGTAGATCTACAGCAGCACGAACACAGCTACAAGGAGTTGAGGGCTGATGCACAGCAACTGGAAAAACATGGTACTTTTCTTGAAGAGACACAGTTGTATAGTTCTGAGCAATACCCACTTGCATTCTTCTTTTGAGTTGCTTTTTCCTCATCTCCTCTTGGATACTACCTGTTTTTTAAAGAGACCAAGTTATTTGTGTTTGTAGGGACTGAGAGAGGATATAAGGGAAGTCTGGGGATTTCTGACTGCTGTCAGTGTTAGAGGAGAGGAAGCCAGATTAGGTGAAATCCGTAGCTGAATGACTCCGAGGTGCAGGAAGTGGAAAATTGAAACATTGGTTTGGAATGTACATGATGAAATACAATTTCACATTGTGAAATACAATCTCCGTCAGTGGAGCCCAGGTCTCACCTAAGGATAGCCAGTAGACTCAGTCCTGCCATGACCAAATTTTGTGCTGAAAAGAGTTTCCGACAGAAAAAGTTGCTGAATGTGTTTTGGTCTTTGCTTGCCTCCATGATCAGAGTGAGACTGTTGAGGAACCTTTTGTGTGATTCACTTAAAAGTTGCAGCAAAATGTAGCTATTATGAAGCTCTTGTGAGCTTTTCGGTGAATTATGAAAGAGAAGCAAGTCACCCTAATCTAAAACTGGGAGGATGGGGGAAAAGGAGCTCTTATACAGGATGCTTTGAAGAGCTCCATTAAGTTTCTCCTGCTCTGATTTGCCCTTCTCCTTCCCACTGACAATGGATGGTTATGGTCATGACACATTTGTTAGTCCACCCCCAGCCCTCATGATGGACAATTACTCTGTCATTGGTCTGACTGAGTTGCAAGAGAAGGCCAGGGCTCCTTGTCCCTCCAAGGGATCCCTTCTTTATCAGGCCTTGTTGGTTTTTGCTTTTCTTTAAGCTGTTTGTCTCTTACTTAAATGTTTGGTAATTGAAGGCTGTTGTGTATAAATGAGTGGTTGTATTATAATTATTTATTGCATAAAGCCCCATTTATTCTCATGTTCCCAAAGAACATCTTAATTTCCTGTTATGCTTCTGCATCTGTTGCTTATTATAGTGATTTCTAGTCAGATGTTTTGGTTCCTGGAAATGTACACCCTTGAGCAGATCTCTCCCCACCCTGGGGAAGGTGAACTAATGAAATCTTCTGGAGTTCTGAAGATGTATTACATCACATTGGATGTTTCTGTGAACATTCCTAACACCAAGTAACCACTAACCTTTCTGACTATCTCTTTCAATGATAGCTGTCAGGCACAACAACCTTTTAATGGGGCTGATACAAGTGTCCTCTCCGTGACGTTTGAAAGTAACCTTTTCTGAAAGTGGTGATATTTTAGGACTTGCTTGACAGAGATTATTTTTTCAGAGGCTTACTCATGCAAGTAACTTCAATGCTGTCAATAAATGTAGTTGTTTGAGACAGCTTTGGGCTGTGGAGCTACCACTGCTCTAACAACTGCAAGAAAAAATGAGGCTTTCCTAGAAGCTGAAGCTTCTGTGTGTGCTCCTGGAGTGTTTCTGGAGAAGTTAGGTACAGCCTTGTAACAACATAAGATGTTATTCCCTTCCCCTTTACTATATAGATCATTGTCTCCATTTATGTATTTCTAGGGAATGGTTATTATTTAAATATCTCTCTTCCTGCTCATCTAGTTATGCCTTTACAAGAAAATAGCACTCATTATTGCTTGTTCACTTGTTGTAAGGATTGGAACTCAAGATCATTACAGAATTACTCCTGTGCTTTCACAGAGATGTCAAACCAGTATTTCTCTCACCATTATGCAGTGAGAGGCTTTTGCAGGTTGGTCTTTTAAAGCTGTGAGAGCAACTTTAACAAGAATGTGAATGATATAAAACATTTCTCATTTTTTCTGTAACCAAGAGAAGCCCACATGCGTTCGTATGTACTGCAAACCTGTTTTTGAATCTCTTGTTCCATCACCTTGTCCCTATAATAGCATTTTTTTTCCTGAGTATAATCTTTTTAATCACTTAGTGTAAATTAGAAAATTTAAGTTTGAATGACAGGTTTCCACATCTTTAGTAAATCACTTGGTCATTATGTGCTACAGATACAGGAGAGACCAGCAAATGTCACAGACTCTAACCTGACAACAAGTACAAAGCAGAAGTGTTGGTAAAGGAATACATGACTTTCTAATGAGTTGATGTGAATTATGGCAAAGCAGTCTCTTCTTCACATTAATTGCACATCCCTGCCCCTCCTTATTGCTTTGAATTCAGCAGTCTCATCTTCTGTTGCTGACATATCTGCAATCCTTTCTTTCTGGCTGAAGTCGTATGAATAATTAAGTTATTTTTGTTTTGCTTTTTAAATTCCATTGCTGAAGAGAAGTATTTGGGGATGGGAAATGATTTCTGGTGCCAATTGAAATCTTTTGCTTAACTCAAAAACACACGTTTTGCTTCTAGACCTGCTTTGTTCTTCCAAAAATACCACGGACTCTTTCAATTTTCTATTTTTTTAAATGTATATAAGCATTTTTAGCTTTAGAAATAAGATGGTTTTGACTTGTTAGAAGTTTTTAGTTGCATTTTAGTTGCATGTGCTAAATTGACCAGAATTTCCCATCAGTTTTCTTGCTCTGGAACAGTCAGTGAATTAATTCTCTTTTCCCTGCTTTTCTCCTAATAATTAACCAACACACTTCTTATAAAACTACCGACAGGTTGTAGAGGGCATTCTGCTGTGTGTGCAGCTCATGCTTCACTGCACCTAACTTCTTGTTTGGTGATGTTTTGTAAGGATGGCTCTTGTAAGGAAAGCGTTCTCTAGTGAAGCAAAAGTAAGACCCATTTCTGTAAGCTGTTGAGAGAGGACTCCCACTGGAGTCCTCACATCTGCTGCACCTGGGTTTGCTGTAATACCTTGATATTTATCTGTATCGAGGCATGCAATATTTTCCTTTCTTTTGTTCTGTTTCCTTCTTTTTATGTTACTAGGCAGTCCTTCTAACTAGACTCATTTTAATATAGTTGTGTATTTTAACTGAGAAAGCAAACGTATAGATTTTTCTAACATTATGGCAACGTGTCATTTCAGCTTTTAGTCAGGTATTGATTTAGTGAACTTTATATATTTTATTAACCAAGCCATAATCTAGCTTCTTCCATCACTTAAATCATTAATCTTGTTGTTTGGTACTAAATAGAAAAATTTCTTCCTTTCTCATCTTAGCATTAGCTCTCTAATAGTTTCTGGGCATTTATTACTTACGTATTCCCTTTTCTAATTTAATTACTTTGCTTTCTAATTTTCTGTGATGAGCTCCCTCTTTTTAATTTGTCTGAGTAAATTATATAGTCCTCTGTGAGGACAATTTCTAATAAGAGCTTATGATCAGGAAAGGGACTCTGAAATGAAATCACAATTTTTCTTCATTTGCTCCCTGTCACTGTCTTCCGTATCAAAACCATTCCACGTGTAAGGTGAAAGACTTTTTCTAAGTCAAACTGTGGTGTTTTAGCCTACTATCACCAGAATAAAACTTAAAGATTAAAACATCTAATGTGACAAAACATCTTACTCTGGTTCTGATGACAAATGCGACCCCAGCCTCGTGACCTTGAGTATGGTCGGTCATTCCCTATCTGACACAAGTACAGCTTTCTTCTCAGAAATATGTTGTCTTACCTAAACTAGAAAGGTGGTAGGTATTGATTAAAATCTGTTTTATCTACCACTTAAAATACAGTTAGCTGAAACGGCCCATACCTGCTGCTGAAAAATATTTCAAATATTTATATCTTTGGAGAGAGTGTCTGCAGAGATGAGGTGCATGTTCCTCTCCAAGTCTTTCCAATATCTTTTCAAGTAAAAGAGATCTGATGGCTAGAAATGGATGAGTAGATGAATTAACCTCAATATATTTAAATTAGTATACATCTGAAGTAAATATAAAAGTAAAAAATGCTGTTGCTGTTTTTTTCTGTCAGGATGTGTCAAACTCCTGCCACAAAATACCCGTTAACTTTGCACATCTCTGTAAGGAGGTATCTCAGCTCTGTTACTCCCTTGGTGACTATCATTTGTAGTCTTATGTTATTGTACTGTCTGATGAACTGTTTATGGAACCTCTTCTTTGGGAAAGATCAGAAGAAGAATCATGACACGTCTATTGAAGTCTGTTTCCTCAAATATCATGCTATAAAAGGAACAGACTTTCTTTAGGTAGTTGAGCAATGTGGGAGAGCTGAAAGAAACATTAACCGTGCACATGCTGGGATGAGGACCAGTGCAGGATGCCCACTGAAGACTTGCCATGCTCTGTGGGTGCTCCTGTGGCTTTTGGAGGCACTTGTAGCTCCCCCATATCTCACCTGCTCCTCAAAGCTGTGTCTGTACCTCATAAATAGCAGTGTCATCCCTTCATTTAGGGGAGGTGTTGTGTTGTTAAACTGTCTGTAAGTAATGACACTTCTGCCTTGTAGGTTACATTAATTTGTCTTCCTGGAAGCCCTCTGGTTTCTAAGAGTTATGTTACTGATGTAATAAAACCTATGAGCTGACTAGAACTGGAAGTGAGAAATGTTCATTGTGGGACTTCTGAAAGCTATACAGAAGCTTGAGATGGAGGTGAGGTTGGACAGACAGCTGTATAACCACGCTGTGGAATGGCAGAAGCTCTGCTTGGTTGCTATCAAAAAGTGTGCCTCCACTCACCCTTCTTTTGTGGTATTCTCCTGCCTTTTATCTTTTTAGCACAGATAAGGCTGAGCTAGGCTCAGTGACTGCTTAGTAGATGAGGGAAAGATTGTGCATGTGACCTTCCCGGACTCTTCAGTAATGCTTTCAACACAGTCTCCCAGAGCATCCTCCTGGAGAAACCGGCTTCCCATGGCTTGGATGGATAGGCGGAAACTGGCTGGATGTCGGGCTCAGAGAGTTGTAGTGAATGGAGTTAAATCCAGTTGGCAGCTGGTCACCAGTGGTGTTCCCCAGGACTCGGTGCTGGGGCCTGTTTTGTTTAACATCTTTAGCAATGACCTGGATGAGGTAATCGAATGCATCATCAATAAATTCGCAGATGACACCAAGCTGGGTGAGTGCACAGACCTGCTTGAGGGCAGGAAGGCTCTTCAGAGAGGGCTGTGAGTGATGGGCTGAGGCCAAGTGCATGAGGTTCAACAAGGCTGAGGGCCGGGTCTTGCACTTGGGTCACAACAACTTCAGGCAGTGCTGCAGACTTGGGGCAGAGTAGCTGGAAAGCTGTCCTGCAGAAAAGGACCTGAGTGTTAATCAACAGCTGTCTGAACATGAGCCATCAGTGTGCCCAGGTGGCCAAAAAGGCCAATGGCATCCTGGTTTGTGTCAGAAATAGTGTGACCAGCAGGCCCAAGCAGGTGATTGACCCCCTTTTACTTGGTGAGACTGCACCTGACTGTGTGCTAAATGCTTGAATGACTCCAATCCACTCAGTGAGGCTGATCTCTGAGTGGTAGGGCTGCTTCATGCATCATTTCCCCATACTCTCTGCTCTGTCAGCCCATTACAATCCATGGGACAATGTTCTCTGGTACTTGATGTGAATTGTTTCCTGGGATTCTTGTCCCAGAGTTTGCATGTTTCAGTTGCTGTTACTGAGGAGGACTCTGTCAGCTCTTTCTGAATTGTGAGTCCCTCAGGGTACATGTCTGCCTAAAAGGAGCATGAATTTTCTTTAAGAGCATTACTCTGTTCTTTCAGAAATCAAGGTAAAGTGTAAAAACCTTATTTTTCTGAAAAATATCCTGTGCTGTTAACTCTACAAGACTATCTTATAAAAGTATCAATTCATGTAATGAATGAGGTGATTATTTAAATGGATTTGTTTCTCTCTGTATTTTCATTGCAATGTGAGTGAAGACATCAATAGATTTGTTTGTTGTAATAGAAAATATTATTCAACCCTTTATGCCATCTATTATTTAGCACACATCGTGAAAAAAAAAAACCCTATAGTCATTAATAACCTTGAAAGGGCCTGTTATGTTGAAACATACGGCATTAGAATACATATTACAATTACCTTGAAGTCCCAGACACAGATATCAATCACTCAGTATCTTGTCATTACTCAGCAATGGCACAGTTTTGTATGTTGACTTGTCGCTCCTGCTAGAGAGTGGGTGCATGTGGAAAAATAATAGCATTTCCAATGTGTGGCAGAGTTGAAG
The DNA here is from genome assembly GCA_013401255.1 of Urocolius indicus. Classification (NCBI taxonomy): domain Eukaryota; kingdom Metazoa; phylum Chordata; class Aves; order Coliiformes; family Coliidae; genus Urocolius; species Urocolius indicus. The sequence goes on from WBNH01007068.1 coordinate 124,051, forward strand.
TGACATCTGATCAGACGAAGGGAGCATGAACCTTTGTCTGTGCTGCAATTAAAACCAGCTTTTGTTTGTACTGTATATAAAGAAAGCTCAGTCTTGGGGAGAGTCCAAGTATTCAAAGGAGTTTTGAATGGCAGTGTTTCTACGTCAGTCCCAAGAACACTCAAAGAAAGCAAAGGAATAAAATGTGTTGTTTTGAAACCTTAGTTTCTTGGGTCAGTCTGAACTCAAACATTCAAGACTCTCTTTATGAGATTGCAGCTGCATCACAGTGCTTTTTTTCTCACCTCGCTGTTGGCACTATCAGTGATGAGCTCACCTGCAACAGGTAGCGTTTGTGTGTTGGGAATCCTCAGTGTAATGCAGCTTGTTGGAGAAGGCGCTTTGCTCTTCTCTTCCGACACCTCCAGCACTGGTGCTGTGTGTTCATATATGCCACTTCTAGTGTCTGTACACCCTTTTTTCCTAAACTTTTACCTATTTTGTCAAAAGTTAAAGCCACAGAAAATATTCTTTTTCAGTCATAATTGTTGTTCATGGTCTGATTTATCGGAGTTTTGATTCCAAAGGTTTAGCCTCATTCTGTTGATTTGAAGCACGATGAACTCCACTGATGTGTAATGCAAACTTATTATATCAGGGTAAGGATATTTGCATGATGTTACACCATTTTACAGGCTGTGGAAGTAGCCTGCATCTTACACACAAAGATGAGAAGCCACTGCAGTTTTGTTTTGTTGACTTCTGCTCCCCAAACCACCAAATTGTCCAAATAAACTCCTTTGTTTAGTTAAAGAAGCCAATGCTGTGGCAGGAGAACAAGGGATGAGTACTCACCCAAAAGGAATTTTCATGCTTTCACTTAAACAGCAGCATGAACAGATGAACTTAACCCACTTGGTTTGAAGAAACTAGGTGTTTTCCATACCAGAATACCTGGAGAATGGAAATTCTGACTCTTATTTTCAGAAACCTGAAACTCCAAATTCAGTAACAGATTTATGACTGGGCTGGTGTGTTAGGGCAAAATTCCACAATAAGGAATTGTTTATAGTTGTTGTTTATAGTGTACAGTGTATCTGTAAGGGGGTAAAAATAGCCTACAGAAAAAAGAATTGCTTTTTGAAAGGTATAGGTTTTAGCATGATTTTTGAAAGAAAGAGTAGCTGGAAATATGGAGGGAAGCAGCAGAAAGATTTAATACGCATTTGCCAGTGGTGGACTAGATCAGACTACATGAGAGTTTTCTGGGCTACAAAACTAATGTTTTAGAAAAAATGAGGAATGGAAGTTTTAATGTAGTTAGATTTTGTGACATCATGGTGTTACATGAGAAAATATTTTTTAGCCTGGAGGGGACAGGGATCAAAATTAGAAAAGGAAAGTGGCATAGGGAACTTGCTGATGGAGAAGCAACAACAGGCTGTGAAGAAGGATGAGTTACAGAGGATTGCTACCAGAGTTCATCACAGTCTTTGGGCTGATATTATTAGTGAATTTGGAAGACAAAATAGAGCAAAACAAAGAAACAATTACAAACATTCAGAAAGTCCCATCAGTGCAGAGGAGTGTAGGCCGATATAAGAAAAACATGTAATGACCGAGGGTTGGAGTAACTACAGTGGGATGAGGTACAGCAGTGTAAGAACAAAGTTGCATATCTGTATGTTTGATAAGGAGAAAATATGCCATAATTTTGTAATGTGGCAGTGACAGAAGAAGAGAAAATCTTAGGCTTCCTGTTCATTCATGTGAAATGAAAAGTAGAGTGACAGAGCAGTGGAACAGGCTGCCCAGAGGAATTGTGAAGTCTCCTTCCTTGGAGGTCTTGAAGACCCACCTGGACTTGTTCCTGTGCCATCGGATCTAGGTGAACCTGCTTCTGCAGGGGAATTGGACTTGATGATCTCTGGAGGTCCCTTCCAACCCTACCATTCTATGATTCTGTAAGTAATGGAAAAGGGCAATTGCCATCCTTGGAATTGTCAGGCATGACATTTTAGAGGCAAGATTTTGAGGAAGCCATTGCTGGAGTCCCCATGTAGGGCACTACAGCATTCATATTAAAAAAAAATTAACCAAAGGCAGAGAAGAACTGATGGATTGACTAGGGACTAAAAGATCAAAAAAAAGAATGCTTAGAGTGAATGTGATTGCTGCCAGTAAGTATATCAGAAAAGTAAATGCAAGAGAGGGAGAAAAGCCATTTGAGCCGATGAACAGTGTTGTTGAAATGCATGATTTTACCTGGCCAGGAATGAGTTTTGGCTGGAAAAGGGACGATGTTAGCCATCACAGTAAGGAGATTCAGAAAGTAGTTTCTCAGAAGATAAAGGAGGGCCAGACACACAACTAGTTTTCAGATGGACTGAACATGTTTGAGAGGGATCATCTGCATCTGGTATCTGATTTGATATTTCAGAAATGATATGATTGCTTGTGGCAGTGGCTGACTGTTTCCAGCTCAATGATTTCTTTCTGTTTGATGTCTACACCGATATGTTTGATTTAGGAAGCAGTTAAGAAGTGGGAAAGCACTCTGATGTACACTGATGCTACTTCACTGCTGTAAAATTATTTTCACGACCTAATGATTTCACAATTCCCCACTGGAGGGATAAAGTGGAGCCAGAGTGCTTTTGTGTACTGTCATCTCGTCTTACTGGGAATACAATAGTAATGACTAATGAGAAGGAAAACGTTTGTTGTTTTTCATTATGGGCCCAACATTTTCAGTGATGGGAGATAAATGAAGGATTACACCTGCTGGAATCTGTGTAGGCAGAGAATGTTTTGAAATCGTGTCTGACTTACCCATTCATATGATATCATACAGCCTTTTGCACTTGAAAGTGGATGCTATTGCTTCCAGTATGGCTTTTGTACAGGAGCATTAGATTATAGAATCCTAATTCTTAGCTATAGCAGCTATCATCTTGCAATTTAAAACTTCAGAAGACAATGAAATGTGACTATTTCAACAAACTTAATAATCTCTGAGGCATCAGAGTCAGAAATTAATGACTCATTTGATAGCACTTCAACAGAAGAACATATCACTAGCTAAATTCCGGTTAAATACTATTTGAATTGATACTGTGACTTCAGGTAGACAAAACTTCTGTTCCCATGAGAAAATTTATGGGTTTTACTGGGTTATGTGTTTAAGCATCTACTTGTACAGCCAGATTACAAATTCTCTGACATATTTAACAGATAACTGTTTGTTCTTTGACCATATCTGTGTTTATATAAACCTATTAGGAGTACAGTGGAGTTAAGTTTACGTATCAAGAAGAGAATGTGTCCCTTACTGCATCATATTGGACTAGACGATCTCTAAAGGTCCCTTCCAACCCCTACCATCCCATATTAAAAACAAAGTGAATGAGAGCAAACTGTGTGCTGTCTGTAGAACTCTTTCTAATGGATGTTCTAGGTTTCAATTTGCCTTCACTTGGTAACATTCTCCCTTTGTGTTTCACATTGCTGGTGATGAAGTACAGAGCCAAGGATGTTCTTGCACAAATGCTGTCTCTCTGAGGTTACAGATTGTGATTTTACAATGACTGGTGGAATAAACAGGAGTCACTTGAGGCATTATGTTTCCTTTCAAGAATAGTTTTGACTAGAGAACATTAAAACCTAGTTTTTCAAAATTGGAATACTTTGTTCAGTAATCCCTGTGTAATCTCTGTCTGGGAGCCATGGGATTGCTCAGAGTATGAGGGCAGGCTGTTTTGTCTTTACAGAGAAATGGAATAACGTAGGTTCTGTTAAAAACCTGTACTATTTACAAGAGAGTTGCATGTGCAGCATCCCTCCCTCCTCATGCTCACATTAGGTGTTTATTACTGTGAGACAAGATTGTTCGAATAGTCATTTCTATTAGACTTGCAAAAGTTCCTTGTTGTTTTTAGGTGGTTATTAGTAGTCCGGATCAGGTCGATTTTTATGATTCAATGGCTGCACCAAAGGCAAGAGGAAGAATGTGGAATGTGTTCAACCAAAGGAAAAGTATTTGTTTGGTTTGTTTCTTCAAGAAGCATTTTATTACAGTTAATGATTTCATTGGCTATTGGACAACAATTAACGATTTCATTAGCCATCAGTCAACAGAGGGTTGAGCATCTGTCATGTAAGAGGAGAAGACAAGAGCTTGACTTAAAAAAAGACTGAAGATTGAGACCACATACAACCAAATGCTATCAGGGACATAAAACCAAGAGAGAGTAAAACATGTAAACTGAGAACTGGCCCAAGTGCAAATAAGAATAAGGAAACCATGAACTAATTTAGGCTGGAATTTAGAGAATGGTTTGCAACTCCCCAAATAATGAACTTCAGAAGCAGCTTTTCTGCTTGGAGCAGTAGAGACAAAGAACAAGATAGGATGAGTTTTAAGATAAGCTTGATAAATTTCCATGTAGGATGATATGATGTAACTGCATAACATAGCATAGGAATAAGCTACATGGCTACACATCTCTTGCTAGTCCCATTTTCCTGTAAACAATTTTTATTTGAATGGCCATTTTGGAAAGAGAATATCTGAAAATTTCTAGTGGTGACTAGAAATGGTCACAGATGAAACAGTGGTGTGTAGGTAGGTCAACGACAAAATGCCCATGGGATTGGGATATGAAGATCAGAAAACTGCACAGTGTAACGTAAGGAATCTGGGTTTAAATCTTTGGGCTAAATAGATTGTAATTAGCACACTTTATTATAGGATTATAAAGAGAAACTGGGATACAGAAGTTTATGATATGCACAGAAAATGAGTGAGTTGGGAAGAAGCTATTTTCTCCATGGTTGAAGGTGGTTGATTAGACTGCAACACTGCACGATAGAAAACAATTTGCTGATAAAACTCTGTAGTGGGGACACTACAGTTCCAGATAGGTCCTGAACATGGCAAGTAATTTAATTTTCAAGGAAAAATAATATATTCAGAAAGCTAAATGGAGGAGTGGGGAAGTTTTTTTCATTTGTTCCATTGTGGAGTTAAGTGCAGAAAAGTCTGAGTACTTTTGTGTTGAGGAGATTCAGGAAGAGGAAGAGAAGGGAATGGAGAGAAAAGAATGAGTGTGCAGAAGACCAAGGGAAGGAACATGGGGAACTGGGCATGCAGAGAAGCCAGAAGAGGAATATCAGAGGTCCACTGTCAACTTTTCTGACAGGGGAAAAAAAGATGAGAGAGTTGAGTTGAGTGAATCATAGAATTCTGTGAAATTCATCTGTCCCTTTTCCCTCTCATTCTTCTCCCTTCACTCTTTCTGGGGATACCACTGAAATCTCTGCAAATTATAGTGGAGGCAGGGAAGACTCAGAGAGGTAGTGAAAACGATAGCTGAGATTACAGGCTGGAGGTTCAACTACACTGGAGGAATGGAGCTATTTGTGTAGGTGGCAGCCTAGAAGGAGGAGATGGCCAGTGTTCACTGGAAGAATACTTTGGGATTTCCCTGAGGGATACTGGATGTATCCAAGAGCTGAGATGGACAGTGTGGATGTGAGGGGAACCAGTGAGGACTAGTGACTGGTGGGACAGGCAGTGTAAAAGGATAAAGATACCCTGTCTGTGTGAACAGACTTTACAGAGGGTTGTTGTCCAGGATATAGTAATTCTAGATGGATGTATCCCAGTGACAGAAAGTATCTGCACATACTGCAGGTACAGATGCCAGACACTGTCACTCTTTGTTTACCATGTGTAAATGAACATTGTTTTCTGAATTGTTTTTTACTGCCACTTACCATGAGAAGAAATAGATGAATTTCACCTTGCATGTTGTTTAGTTACTATTAATGTTATACTTGAGATACCTTCTCTAAACTTCAGTTTCATGAATGGCACATCGTTCTCTTTTATTCTGAAGTGTGAAAGGGTATCATAATCCCTCTGATCACTCCCCAGCAAGTGGAACTTCGTATGATCTCTTCCATGCATTGATTTGATCTCATCTGCGGACCCATTTGCTGTTGACTTGCCAAGAAGAGATTCTTTGTCTTTTGAGCTTTCTCTGAGGAATATGTTTTAACCTTGTTTTCTGCACTGCCTTTACATGCCCTTTTTTTCCAAAGTGACTTTTACTCTCCAAAGGAACTGCTGTTGCAGTTCTCTCAAGTTTTTTTCCATGACTTTCTATTTTTAAGACAGAAATGAAAATTTGAGACTTTTTAGTTCTCACAGATAGAGAAGACTTGATTATCTGGAGAACTCAGGAGTGAAAAAACAATCAAAACTAATTCCTGAATGTATTTTGGTCATGCACATGGCTATTTTTCCTATGGGAAGGAGCTGAGTGGTCCTTACCGTCAAATTCTTTGGGTTATCAGTACTTGAATCAATTCAGAAAGCACCATCTGTGCATGTAGAGCATCTATGCAAGTAAATATTATCTTCACATGTTGAGAGACCACGAGTAAAACACTAAGGGAAATAAACCTCTAAATCTCATTCTTCAGTACATTTATACAGAATGAAGAGATTTATCCTGACAATAAATCCAAAAAAATCTTGTCAGGGTTCTGGAAAATAGTCAGAGTTGACAGATGGTGTACCTAGCTTCAGATGTGGATGTAGACAAAGGGAATCCACTTCATCACAGGGAGAGGGAAGCAAATGAGATTAAAGAACCGCTCAGAAACAAAATTTGTTTTCTGTGAAATTGAATGATTAATTTTCCTTAATATATATATTTTTGTGTGTGTGTGTTCTTCAAATGCTTTCTCAAGCAGAAGCAGATAATCAAAAGGCCTTAAGACAGACAATTCAGACTGTGATGTCTTGGCTCAATTAAAACCAGAAACTGTGAAGAAAAACTCCCCAGTCGAGTGCTGCAGCATTTGTAGTTGCCAGCTATCCCTACCTGGACCATTTTCCCCTTTCTCAGCCCCAATTTCAACTTTCTACTCCATGCTTTTTCTGCTCCAAGGGTTGCTTATTGTTAGCCAGTCTTGAAAACAGTTTTAATTGTCTATCTTCTTTTAAAGCATGATGCTGCTCACTAATGAGGAATTGTGATAATAAAGGGAAACAGTGTATCTCCTACAAATGAGTGAAGGTAATTGACCTACATAATATCGATGAAATATTAGCTGGTCACTCTGTTGGTAATGACATAGCAAGATGAATCCTGGGGTCTCTGACATCATCATGTCTCTCAAAATATTGTAGTTGTTATGCATTTGCATTGCTATACTGCCTATTTTCTTTTTAGTAATGAAATGTTAAATAGAAACCTGTATTTCTCACATAAGCTTCTGTCTCTATGGAGATATTTTCTTTGAACATCACTCAGAGAAAAAGCATCAGCATTGAAGTTTAATGAAAATGAATACTCAAAAAATGCTTATTGCTTTTGTGATACTTAATAACACAGATTTATTTGCTCTAATTACATTGAGTACTTAAGCTCTATAACAGCTTTATTCAAAAGAATAAAAATATTTAGACTTGCAGGTCCTAATATCCATAATATGACTGTGGTGGAGTCTGCAATTCCCCTGTTCTAACAAAAGAGCACTTGGCTTAGGCACTGGAATTAGATAGATTGAAGCTTTATCTGTATAGTGCATTTATGTGACAAATACTTGACAGCTTGACTTCACCCATAGGTAGCTGTTTAGGAAAAGCTGTTCTAAGATGAGATCCTCTTCAGATATGATATAAATTCCTTAGGTATTTATCTATTGATTTATTGCAGGGGGGAAAGAGATGGAAATTGTTCCCATTTTGAATTTTTGTAGTGTAGTCATACACTCCCTGTTGAGTATTTGAGAAAAGAAGGGAGACTTTGAGGGACACTCAGTGGTTTTGGCTCCTGCTGTACTCCACAGAAATAGTGGTAGTTTTGTCATATATAGGAACACTTCATTTGAGTCCTCTGAAGAGGACTTCCAATCTTCAGAAGTGTTTGATAATGAAAGTACATGTTTTAATGTAACAGATTTGAGAAATGAAGGAATCTTCTCTTCTGCTCCCTTCGTGCCTCCCGTATTTTTGTTGATGCTGAATATGGTGTGGTGCTTATTTGCTTGCATTTTAACTGCCACTGCTTGTTTTCTATACCTTAATAGCATTGCAGAACATCAAGATGGGGGAGGAAAGTGAAGACAGATTTCTTTATGGCCATTTAAAAACACCCTTGGCATTTGTAAAACACCTTTGGTATTCATCTTGGGCCAATTTACTTGCTCTGGTTTCATGTCACTGTTGTTCTTGTAGGATTTTGGTGTTTTGTCTTTAGTTTTCTTCAAGTTTTCTAGTCAGTCCCGTCCTTCTTTCTTACCATTCTGCCCAACTCCTCCTCTTGAAGTTGTACTATAACAATACAATTGCTTCACTCTGTACTTGCTTTGTTTACTTCTTTTCACTAATGATTTTCTGCAGATCATTACTATAACCTGGAGTCTTCTTAAGGTAGCAGGTCTGGATCACTGGATGGGTGGGGAACTTCTTTGGCTTTCCTTCATCTAACTGTTTCTTCCTGTTTCCTTGCCACTGTGACTGGGAGATGATTTGGGATACAACCTGGCAAGACTGGAGTACATGAAAATAAACAACTTGCTTAGCAGAATGTAAAAAAAGGGCAAGAGATACTCAACTCTACTTGTGCTTCTTGATAAAATGCCATGTTTCAGTCCATCCAGTTTGAATGTTTACTGATCCATAACGGTCTGGAAAAAAAATCTGTAATTGAAATTAAAATGCAAGACCTGAGAGAGAACTTCTAAAATTGCTTATCTCTTTTTCTACTTATTTGATTTCCACTACTGTGATATCCAGACAGTGTGCAGTCTCGGCCTTTAGTGCATGTTCCAGAGAAGTAGGTGTTTTATTTCTATTTTACACATAGTTACTGAGAAGAAAGCAATTTAGGTGACAGAAGCTGCAAAAAAAAAAAAAAAAAAAAAGAGTTCAAATGACCTTAAAATTCTACCCTACAAGTGACACAAAAAAAATGTGTAAAACGGATTCATTTCAACTTTCATGTGCTTGGCTTAAAGTCTAAGGTGTTGGATTATCTTTTTTGTTGTTGTTGTGATGAAATAGCACCATTATATTTGTGCTATTACTTTCACTTTACTCATGTAAGATCTATAGGATTGAGAACTGGCTGAATGACAGAGCAAAGAAGGTGGTGATCAATGGCTCAGAACTGAATTGGAGGCCTGTGGCCAGTGGAGTTCCACAGGGATCAGTTCTGGGGCCAGTCTTGTTCAACATTCATCAATGACCTGGATGAGGGGACAGAGTGTACCCTCAGCAAGTTCCCTGATGGCACCCAACTGGGAGGACTGGCTGATTCCCCAGAGGCTGTGCTGCCATTCAGTGGGACCTTGACCAGCTTGAGAGTTGGGCAGAGAGGAACCTCATGAGGTTCAACAAGGACAAGTGCAGAGTCCTGCATCTGGAGAGGAACAACCCCATGCACCAGTACAGGCTGGGGACTGACCTGCTGGAGAGCGGTTCTGCAGAGAGAGTCCTGGTTGATAATAAACTGACCATGAGCCAGCAACGTGCCCTTGTGGCCATTGGCATCCTGGGTGCATCAAGAAGAGCGTGGCCAGCAGGTCAGGGGAGGTCAGAGGATCAGAGGACTGGAGCATCTTCCTTATGAGGAAAGGCTGCAGGAACTGGGGCTGTTTAGTTTAGAGGAGACTGAGAGGAAATCTCATTAGTATTTATAAGTATATAAAAGGTGAATGTCAGGAGGTTGGGACATCCTTTTTTCTATAGTATCTAGCAACAGGACAAGGGGTAATGGGATGAAGCTGGAACACAAAAAGTTCAATTTAGACATAACAAAAAACTATTTCACTGTTCAGGTGAGGGAGCCCTGGCTCAGGCTGCCCAGGGAGAGTGTGGATGCTCCTTCCTTGGAGGTCTTCAAGACCCACTTGGACGTGTTCCTATGTGACTTGACCTAGGTGAACCTGCTTCTGCAGGAGGTTGGACTGGATGATCTCTAAAGGTACCTTCCAACCCTACCATTCTGTGATTCTCTGATAACACAGGTTATATGAGCAATATGTTAAAGGTAAATGGATAGGCTTAATGTGAACAACAAAAAAAAAAAATCTGGGGCTTCGTTTCCAGGTTTCTGCAGACTGAGTTGTTAAAATGATGTGAAATCACTTTTTACTCACAAAAAGTGGATCTTGAAATTATATCAATTTCATCTGAGTTGACTTTGTTGAATGATGTGTTAGAAAAGACACTGAAGATTTGACTTTAGAATTCTTGCACTTTCTTCTGGTTGTGAGGCTGGAAACATCACATGAAGAGCTGTCCTTACAATGCTCAGGCCAGTTTTTAAAATGCAGAAAGAAAGTGAAAAGGATGGCAAGTTAGTAGTTGGTTGGTTGTTTTTTTTTTTAAACTCAGGCTTTGTGTAGTTATTCAGGTCGTAATTTAAATGGTTCCTATGGTTTGCCTGGTCTGCTTTGTGTCAGTGAAATTTCATCTGATCCTGGTTTTATTCCCGTATGCAGAGAAAGGGAAATATTACACTTCAAGAGTAGATATGCAGTAAGAAATTTTTTTCTCTTCTTCACTAAATAAATGTTTAATCTGAGTTTATGCTGCTGCTTGATTGTCAGCACAAGATCATGTCAAGATGGAGATGTGTCATTGAGCTGAGTGCAAGAGCAGAGATGAGTGTTCATCTAGTCTCCATCCTGTGACAAGACACATTTGCAGGAAACCATGATTCCTAAATAAAATAATAATGGGACTGTATGTACCTTGTCTTCCAAATCACTGAATTACAGAATTTTGCATGTGAGTGGTTTTAGGGGCTAAACTGGAATTTTTGGCTAGGGTAATTAAAAGGCCAAGTGGACCTACTTTAGCAGCGGATTGGACTAGATGATCTCTAGAGATCCCTTCCAATTCCTACCATTCTGTGTTTCTGTGAAACAGAAAGCTTGTCTAGAGGCAATAACAGTGAGAAGAAATTAGGAAAGCTGTTAAAACCCAGGTTGTGCAATTTTATGGCAATGTTAGTTAATAAAATAGCAAAAAGATAAATTTCGAGGAAGAGGATGGGCTCATCTTAGCAATGATTCTGTAACAGTTGAATTAAAAAAAGAAGGTTTTGTATTGTGTTCACTTACATATCTGACTTCTGACATGATGAACGTGTAAGTCTAGATGGAGGGTACAGGAATGAAACACAGCTTATTCAGCTGAACACAGGCATCTCTCCAGCCTTTTTTTCAGAAGGCTGGTGGTGCTAGTGATTAGATCAAATGGGAAAAATGCTCTCTTGGACAAAATGTACTGTCCTTCCTTACATTGCTGTATAATAGACGGACTCATATATGTGGGCTTGGGGAAATCCCCTCTCTCCTCTTCTCAGAGCTCTTATTTATGTCAGTCAGAAGCCTTAAAATGCCACTCAGATGATACAGTGCAAGGATTTGGGTGTCACCCTGCTGTCTCTTGCTGTGTTTGGTTGAGCTACTTTGGGTTAAAAGATTGAACTTAGCCATGGAGTTGAAGTGAACTATACTCTCTGTGTGGAGTTATGTAGTCTGTTTTCCATTGGAGTTGCTCCAGGACAAGCCTCAGTGGAGGCGGAGAGGGGAGGATGTGGTGCTGCCGAAGCACGGACTGTGGGGCCTCCAGTGTTTCCAGCCCCCTCGTTGCTGCTGCACAAAAAACAGGGAGAAGCAAAGCAGCATCTGCTGGTGGGGGAGGTGGAAATGAAGCAGAGGACAACAGTTCTTAGCAGATAATTATTAGATGTCTTTGCCCCCTTTTCTTCTGGTTCTTGAATAGTTAGTGAACAGAGTATGAATTGTGCTCACTTGTTCAATATTTATAATAATTAGTTGAATGGTTTATATGAGGATGCCAGTCTGTGGATTTGCTTCTGAATGACTCACCAGAATTACTGCTTGGAGAGGTGTTTGCTGATTAGTGATGCGCTGTTTCTTCTGGCTCACTAAGGGCATGGTGTTTTATTCCTGGACTGGTGGACTTCCATGTCTTTCCAGATGATACAGCACCTCATGTTCAAAGTACACATGTGCACATACCATCACGTCAGTGCTCTTCCCTTTATTCGCCACCCCCTCCTTTTTTTGTTGTTCAATTTTCTAGACAACACACACTTTCTCCCTCATAGATATGTATCAGAGCTAAAAGAGTTTGGAAATGTGATCTGTTTCAACAACACTTCATGTTTGTTGGTTTTAAAAACCCCCATTTTTAGTGCTTGACTAGATCTAGTGAGTTAGTACCAAACAGCATTTTACCCAAGGAGTAAATGGTACTTCACAAATAAGTTCTCTGGAGGTGGTGGATGAGAGGCTATTTTGATCCATTTATCAAATAGCTTGTAGCTTTCATTTCAAGGCACAGACAAATTACTGAGAAAAGAAAGCAGATTCTCACCTAGACATCTATTTAGCAAATAAAAATGGGGGGGGAAGGGGAAAGTTTGATGCTTTTGCCTGCTTTTGTTAACAAGGATTATTTTCTCTTTAGCAAGAAATTATTAGATAGAAAAACATATTCTCTTGCGATGTGAGAAGATCTGTCCAACTCTATTCCTTTATTCTTATGTTCACAGGAACGTTTCTGTGGATTTTTTTTCTGAGAAACTTCCTTTCTGTTTCTTGTCAGTAGAAAGCAACAAATAGCACTCTTTATATCTTCCTCAGATACTGATTGTCTTTTTCTTTCCACAGATTAGTTTTATGGGGTTCATTGATATCTGCAAAAGTATTCCTGATTTACACAATTACAAGTGGGATGTGAGTTAGAGCCTAAGGAAACAGGTTTTTGATGCTGAAGAGAGTTGTGACACGGGAATTAAGTTCAGTCATTTAAAATGTTAGTTAAAATATTGACTTTCATGTTATTCATTGTGTTGGCTGCTTCACAAGTCACTTATTTTCCATGTCATAGAATCATAGAATGGTTTTGGTTGTAAGGGACTTTCAAGATCATCTAGTTGCAACCCCACTGCCATGAGACCGGGACACTTTCCACTACACCAGCTTGCTCCAAGTCTCATCCAACTTGGCCTTGAACACTTCCAGGGATGAGGCATCCACAGCCTCTCTGAGCAACCAGAAACATGGTCAAGATGAATTTTTCTATAACAATTATATTAATTTCTAAGTTTGGTTGGTTTTTTTTTTTTTTTTTAAGAGGTCATGTACCTCCTTCCCTTTATTTCATTTCCCTAGGGGTTAACATTGGAAATAGAGTGTCAGAAACAGGTTATCATTTGAGAAAAAGGGACTACTTTTTGTTCATCATTGTAATATATCAGGAGTTACCAGTGAACTTCTCACTGTGCTATGGGCCAGGGAATTTTAGTGATTTCCTTTTTGTTGAGCGTTCCTGGGGTTTTCTCTTTAGGCTGTTCTTCACAGCTGGTGCTGTGCAATTGCAGAGATTGCTCCAGTATCCTGAAGCACGGACTTCTGGCATTATAATTAGATTTCACTTGGTGATTTTGTTTTACTGAATATATAAATGAAAAAGCATGAGCAATTGCTTTGCTGTGAGCCCAAAGGCATTGACCAATATGCAGTGGTATAGCTGGCTGCTCATTAGCTGATGTGTATGCTTCATGCAGTGCCAGTCATCATGCTCTTAAGCAAGCTTAGAAAATGAAAGTGTCTTATTTCCTGTAGTCCTTGCAAGCTGCAATTAATCAGAGGCTGTTCTGAAAATGCTAAAAGCTTTGCTCTTGCAGTTTTACTTTTGCACTTCCCACTTCTCCCTCTCCCTCTTTCCCTGGCTCCCAGCAGCTCCATAGGGAACGAGGTCTGCTGAGAAGCAGAAGTGAGTCATTTCTCTCAGCAAGTGAAATATGCCTCCCATTTCTCCCAGTCTTCTGTTGAAGGATTTATTTTCTATTTCAGCAGGCATCTGAAATGCCTTTGGTTTCCAACTGATGCAGAGGTCTAGAAGGGCTCACCATAGTGTATGCACAAGTGTGGAAGGGCTTTAAAAAGTGATCTAGAGGGAAGCTGCTGAAGTTAAAATGATCACATTTTCTTTTTTACAAGTATGGCAAACTGCAAACGCAAAACTTGCCTTTGGCTGCAGTTTTAATCTGGTAAATGTCACTTGAAGCAGCATTTTCTGTTTTGCATAAAGTGAAGGCTCAGGTGGAAAAGAACGAACTTTTTCACGCCAACTTGCATGCCACCAACTCTTCCTCAGTCTTAGGGGTTCTAGCTAGCCCAGGGATCAGGACAGAGAGCAGCCGAGGGAAGTGGCACAGGTCTAAACAGCTGCTGGTCTCTCACTCTTTGAGTGGTAGGAATAACAATCCTGTGTCTTTGAGGTCAGAGAGTCCAAGATACCTCAGCTGCTGATGCTTTTGGCAAAACAGGTAAGTCTAGGCAGAGTGTGAAACCAGTATAAAACCCCTATTAGTCATTTCTTGCTCTTTTTCACTCATAATGATGTGTGAGAGTTGAACTCGAGTGAGAGGTCTTGCCAGGAGTCAGTTGACTCTGAGGAATAGGTATTTGTGTAGGCTCAGGTTTTGCATACTGGTGACCAGTGAGCTCCGATGGCATGAACTAGAGGAGAACTGGATGAAAAGGGTGGGATTTTAATACCTGTGGTGACTGTCAGAAACACTTGAAAGCAGTAGATTTCTGTCATACAACATTCATATGCTGTTTTGCACTAGCCATGCTTCTCTTCCACCAACATTACCTGGGAATCTAAGTATTCAAGAGGGATTCAAGAAGGTATTCAAGAAGGAAAGAAATCTTGGAGTTTCAAGCACAGTGCCAAACCCGCCATCTTTTTATTGATGTGATCAATGATCCAGGTGTTTTACTAGCAGCAGTTCTGGGAGAACAGGCACATTATACAGCTGAGACTGTGAAAACAGTGGGCGGTGTGGATCCCAGTGGGGAAATTGCACTAGCTCTGCATCTAATTATGTAACGGGAGATGTTTTTGAGCTCCAATTACTTGCTTATCAAACACATTAGCTACACCTTTTGTAAGCCATTCGTGTGTATGTAATTCTTACTCGTTGCTGAAGATCTTATTAGGTTGGTTTGTTCTGATTTCCCTGTGAGAAGGATCAAAGTCATGGAGTGTTTGTATTTCTGAAAACAAGAGAGGCATGAAGATATCTTTTTAAATATAAAAAAACTCAGAGCCTGCTCTTCCTCTCTGACTGCTTTTTCAGAGATTTTTGAGATAGATCTATCTGCATTGTCAGGTTGATCCATCACATACCATCTTCCTAAGCTGCTAGTCAACAGAATATGTGCTGATGTGTCCATGGACTGGACTATCAAGCGTTGAAGGGGTTTTAACTCTCAGTAACCATCCAGCTTTATTCTATACAGCTCATAATGTTCAAAGCAAGGAACCCTCAGGTTACTAATGCCAGTGTGTTTCATTTTCCTTCAGTCATCTCTGTGCAATAAATCACAATGCAGGGTATTAGCTAATGAACTTGGCATCAGTGACAATGGCTTTTGTATTACAACTGCCTTGTCACCAGGGACTGCAGCATGAGCCACGCATATCCTACTGTTCACTTGACATGAAATTTATATCCATTAATTCTTGAGGAAGTGCAGGTTACTGGATTGCTTAGTAAGAGTTAGGTATTACGAGTTATGGGTTTACACTTAATAGTTGCTGCTGCTGTCACAGGTTAAATTAACACCCAACTTCTGCTCAAGCACATTTTGTATTAAAAAAGCTCAACCAAACAAACCTAACACAAGCCTCAGATATAGCAAGGAGTAAATAACATCACCTTTAGACAGCTAATTCTTTCGTAATGCTGATAGAGTCTAGTCTTTCTGCAGCTGAGGGGCTGAAAACCTGGATCCCCATTCTGTATTTCTAAACTGATAAAAATCACCTTGTACTTCATTTTCTTGTTGTGTTCCCTGCTGAGGGAGGTGCAGAGATTTCTTTCAAAATGCAAGAACTTAATTGTTTTTTGTTTGTTTTTCATTAAGATGTTCCCTAATGAAAGACTCTTTGCTAAGAAAAAGAGGCAAAAAGATTTATCTAAGGGTTTATTTTTTCATCCTGGGACCTGCTCCTTGACCCAGGAAAGTTACTTGCATACCCTCTGCTCTGTGGAAGACTGACTCACCAGCCCCATCTCATCGAGGTTAGTGGCTGCCTCATGTTTGCATACTCATGCATCCCCCTGAATGGGGGTCAGCAGGGACCAAACAGCCTTGGTATGTGGAAGGATTCAGTCATCAGGCAAGAGAATTGCAATGGGAAGCAATTGGAGGCTACTTAGTGGTAAGTTTGATGTACTGCAGTGATCAAAAGTACTAAGCTGTTGGCTCGCATCAAACACATCAAACAGCAGTGTACATGGAGATTACTTTTTTTCCTGCCTGTATTTTTCTTTTTTCCTTATTTTTAAATAAATTGTGCATTTTTGTTCAACACTTCAAGTGAAAATAAAATATGAAAACAAGTGTCTCGCTAAAGGAGATATTTCTGTGGAATTTAGAGAAAGAAATGTTAGGTTAAATCTGTGCTCACACTTGCCTTAATCCGGTGATTTCAGTAGTGTCCTTCTGTTCTCTGATGATTTGTGGAATAAACAGCGTTTCATGTTGTGGATAACTCCAGCTCAGAGCTGGGACATGCTGGTTTTAATAAAATGCATCTAATCCCCAGAGCCATTTAACATCTGGAAAGCAAGTTGTTAAAAACATAAAGCACATCTAATCCTGTGAGCTGCTCAGAGCCTAGAAGAGGAGCTTTTTCTTGATGGAATGCTTTAAAGCCACAGCTAGGACATGAACTGCTGAGACATTCAGTCTGGTGTGCTGTTCAGGCTGACAGGGTTGTCTGTCAGGTGCTGGATGAAAAATCATGATAGCATTGCCTATCATGTTCTTCATCTAACATATGCATAACTAATAGATACTTAGAGCAGTGACAATGAGAGTCAGAATGCATACACATTCTTTGTAAGAGTTCCAATATATATGAAATGCAAGGAAATGAAGTTTTTCCATGGATGTATATTATTTTCCTGGATAATTAAAAGGACTTTGATCTTCTCAGCCATACATTTATAATCTGTGGATTCAAGCAAGCTGATCTATTAGTTGGCTGGCACAGTATTTTTTATTCTGACCTTAGTAAATAGCTAAAAAGTTAAAGCTCTTTGGTTTGGCTTTATTAAGCAACAGAAACAATAGATTTTTTAACAAAAAACAGTGAATAAGTGATATAGCAGTGATACAGTGATATAACAAAAATAACATTTTCTTATATCACTAGTCTGTACTTATAGATCTGTTGTGTTGGGCTGATATTTCTCTGAAAATAATCTGTAAGAACTAGAATGACATTAAATACTGGCTTTTAAAAAGCTCTGTTAATGAAACTAAAATATTTCATGAATTCAGACACCTTCTAGCTACTTACAGTCGAATTGGTAATCTCAAATACTTAAGTCCTGTCCCTAGCTTTGCAAAGTGCGCATAGTTTTGCAGTATCACCTCGTTAAATCTTTACAAGAGAAGCTGCCATATTGAGACTTCTGAGTATGTTCACACAGAACCCGCTGGTTTGATTTTAATGCAGCCCAGAGATGTTTGAACCATTTCTCACCAGGCTTGAAACCCAAAGAAACTGAGCAAATACTTGGGCAGATTTTCCAGTATGTTTTAAAAGATGAGCTCTCTGTCACAAGGGTGAAAGGGACACTGATGTTAGGACTAGATTGTGTAGGCATTATCCTAGGTCATTATAACCAGAGCAGCAATGCCTGCGTCACTGATCTGAGTTTTATTGTTTGCCTAATGGCAGAAAGCCAGGGATGTCTTTATGGCTAATGAAGAGAAGTACTTGCACAGGTGGCTTCTCAGTCTTCTTTTAGCTATACAAAATGCTTCATCAGCTTAAAATATTTCTCTGTTGCTTTCAGTAATAAAGTAGCCAGGCTCACAATTCAGGAGAACCTGTAACATCCCTAAAGTTAGGAGGAATACAGCCCATAGAGATGAATGAAGTGGCATCAGCCACGTCAAACACAGCAGGCTTAACTTACTTGGGAGTTAGGGCTTACCTAGATATTTACAAACATCTCCTCTTTCTTTCTCTCTTTCCATCTTCTTTACAGTGAGAATTTCTCCTTACCTCTTTGGCAGCTTGAAGTTATCATGTTTGCATCTCCGCTGGCAGTGGTGTTGATGGGATTAGAAAGTACATTAATGGCTGTTTCATTAGGCTGTGCAAATGAGATATTAAATAATGTACTCTATTAAACCTAACTATTAGCAAAAGCTTGCTGTAGTTACTAATTTAATAAAATCTGTTAGGAGATTGTGTTCTTGTTTGTCCAAACAGTCTCAGACAATCTGGTCAGAAAGTCAATTAATGAGCATTCTCTCCATTATAAGAGAGCTTTTCTTCATTTTTAAAAATCAAAGTCAATTTGTTTCAGTTCTGGTTTTGAAATGTGATAGTGATAATGTAGTTTTTTAGAACGAGAGGCTATAGGAAGGATTGTTCATAGCTTGACGTCAGTTTTGCCACTGATTTCCTAGGTGACCTTAGGCAAGTTTGTTTTTTTTTTTCCTCTGGAAAGCATCTCTAAAAACAGTGCTGTCAAATCTATGGTTGTCTCAAAGATTTATGTACCATATGTCCTATCAAACAGAGAAGGGAATGTCAACTCTGGTTCTGAAACTCCAGTGGGATCTGAGTTGTCACTGGTAGTTAAGCTTCCATGGGATGATTTAAACCCTTATTCGCACCACTGCAACCACGCTGTTTGCAAAGACTTTTGAGTACAGGTAAGGACTATAAGTGTCCAAGATAACAGAAAGGAGAGAAGGACTTTGCAGCTTTTCTCTTTCCTTTTTATGACTCTGTAGAAAATACAGCAAAGCTGTAGCTACATACGTATGTGAAAAAGCAGTGGCTTGTTTTCTGCCCTGACCCAAGTCAATGCAAGTGTTGCTCTCAGTTGCATCCTAGATCTATGAAGACAGATGCTGTCATGAGGGTGGTTCAGAGGGAAGATGATTCCTACATTGTGTGTCTCACTTCAGCTCTGAAGCTCATCTCCAGTTTACCTGCTCCTTCACTTTGTTGATGATGAGGTAATTCTAATACTAGTGTTTTTAGCTTAGCATTTGGAAACATGAGTTTGAAGGTTGGGTGAATTTTGATGTGATGCTGAAGAGTTCAAGCTTGAGACATGTCAGTGGCAACAAAGCACATGGCAGAATGTATTGGAACTGATAAAATCTCTCTAGAAAGGTGCAGCTTTGCAGAGATGCTTGAAACTTCCTGTGCAAGTGACCCCTTATTAGTTAGAACTGTATTTAAAGCTTTTTTATGCAAATTGAAATGTATGGTGACTTCACCTTGGGTAAATGTTAGTTGTTAATTGCATGTAAGGGCTGGTTGTCAATGCTGTTGTGAGGTTAAGAAATTGAAAAGCTATGATGAGATTAAAAACAAAAAGGATTATCCACTTATCCCTAAAAACTAAAACATCCCCTGTTGCATTAAGGAGGTTTAAAATATGCAGAAGACCTAAAACTCGTGTTGAATGAAGTTCAAAACAACTTCTGTGATTCTCTCGCACGTGCTTTATTCTCTCATAGGCAGTGAAAGCATTGATTGTACATGATTCTATATTATAACTGTCTTGGCTAGTATGGAAGCAGCTATACAATCTTAAAACTTGTTCCCCCTCTGCATTTGCACAAGTGGATGTGGTTGCTTTCCAGAGAGTCACAGAATGGTTGAGGTTAGTAAGGAGTTCTGGAGATCATCTGGTCCAACCTTCTGTTCAAGCAGGCTGCCCAGGACTATGTCTGTACAGATTTTGCATATCTTTAAGGATGGAGGGTTTTTTTTTTTAATGAATTTTACAAGTACCAGTGAAAGTACATCATGACAGATGTGAGAACTACTCATAATACTTGGGAAACATCTAGCTACAACCAAAGACAATGGCCACAGCATGGGTTTATTATGGCAGTCCATCTGTTGCTGAAAAAGTCAGGGTGTTCAGAACTAGAAATTTCTATAATACTCTTAAATGGACACTTTTGCTTGTTGTTTGCTAGTTAACATTTAAAAACGGACACCAAACTAGAGGAGTGATATAACTAGTTGTGGCAGCATAGAAAATGTTATTACATTGGAAAGCAAAGGCACAGGCACAGCCATAGGAAAGTAAGCACTGAGTATAACACCGTAGCTTTTACTGGTGTCTGAAACATGGTTTGAAAAAAGTCTCCTTTTATAGCAATTTAGCTGTGGAGTTCACAAAATGCTCCACACAGATGAAGCTTCTCCCTGGTAAACAACTGAAAAAAAAATCTTTATAGCCATGACCAGACACCTTAAGAGCATTCAATGTACCATGTAGTCATCTCTCACTCCTCAGTGGAGCAGAAATAACTTCATGGCAGTCAGTGAAATGACACAAATAAAACTGGTGATGAGGAGAACCTGGCCTATTTTAGTGTGGTTTTATGGATCTCATTAAAAGCAGTACCTCAGTAATGCTGGCATCTAAAGTTGTTACACTTTCTACTATTTCATGTAGGAGGCAAGGGAATTAATCATTGAATCCCCAAAATTTCATACTGAAGGAACCTTCCAGATTGAGTGTAAGGTTTCTGGTTATGTTTTCAATATAGATCTCTGTACTTGAAAGTAATCTAAGGCTTTGTGTCATTAAAAAAAATCTTGTGATTATTTATTATAGTCACTGGAGAAGCTGACACTTTTCTGGTTTGTTGGGAAAACTTTGTTGTCAACTATGGATTGTTCCTAAGATGGCCTTTGTCATGCAAAAGTCTGACTGACCTGCTTCTGTGCCTGGGAGGGTAAAAAGTATTTCACTGTCTCTCACTTGTGTTTTTCAATACAAAATGCTGGAAATAATATGAAGACCCAGAAATTCTCACAAGAGGACTTCCATGGCCATCACATACGGAATTGGATTCATCCAGGGGTTTTGATCCCAGAGAATTTAGGATAAAGGAATAAAAGAAGGGTTCATACTTGGTCTCATCAGCATATGTCAGACTCTCTTCAGCCTTGTCTGAGGATCCTTGGAGGTCTTCAAGACCGAACTGTACATGTTCCTTCCTATGTGACCTGGTGGACTTGCTTCTGCAGGGAAGTTGGACCAGATGATCTCTAAAGGTCCCTTCCCACCCCTACCATTCTATGATTCTATGATACATTTAGGATGGAGTTTTCCCAAATTATTTTAGAAGAGAAGGAAGAGAAAAAATGTTGCATGGAAGAGAGTTTGTTTTCACCTTCGATATTTTGAGACCAAAAAAGTCTGGGACAATACATAGAATAATACTGCTGAAAGTCTTTTTGTAGAGCCAAGCACGAAGAAGTTAGCTATATTTTTCTATGCAATTTAATTTCTTGTCTACTTGTATGTGTCCATTATTATTTTCAATTTCATACTGAGAAGAACTTGAAATCTTTTTGTCAGAATCCTCCCTTAGCTGTACCACTGCTTTACAGGATGAATTTGAAATGAAAAGTTTAACTTTTTCTATTATTTCCTTTTTGTTGGTAGGATAGAATTATGAGTTTATACAAAACTATATCCCAAGCATAAAAAGGAAAATAAATTCCTCTGGTATTATCACCTGGTTTCCACCCATTATTAAATTACATATATTGAATTAGCATAGAAAGAAGCTACTGTATATTGGAAGTAGAAAGGATTAATGAGACTTTTGTCTTTGCTTTGGCTAAATGTCTGTATCCTATCCTTAGCCTGACAGGTTTCATATGAATATCTGCAAGCATATGTAGGTTTTATGATGAGACTCCTACCTTATCCTCATTTCAGCTGGGTCTTACATAAAAATGTCCTCACTTCATCCATGCGCTATGAATTGGCAATTCCACAAGTAATCTTATGAGAGAAAGGACCACAAATTTACTTCCAGAGGCAGTCTTGTATAAGTGTATGGTGTATTAGCTGCCTACAAATCATTTTAATTTTTTCTGCTCATATGTTCTGTGTGTAAACATAACCTGCCAATTTCCAGGTCTTCCTGCGCTATGCTTTGACTAGATCTATATTGAAATCTAACAGACTCAAGAAGGGTAAACGTCCCACACATCACCATTTTCAACACCTATAGCTCCAAGTCATGAATTTCCTTCTTGCATTCTTGAAGGAATAACTTACCTTGCTTCCTCTGGCAAATGCTGTTAGATTTATTACGTGCTTGCAGTGAAATATTGCTCTCAATTACCCAGCCCAGAGGTATCTGGAAATTACAGCAGATAAAGTGATAGGCAAAATCAAACTGAAATGGGTTTTCATTTGGTGCTGCAAGCATGTCCTTTAGCAGCCCCATTGAATTTGAGAATTCTGTGCTGAAAAAGTGTTGACTCCCTGATACAGTAGTGATTAAATTGAATAGCATTTCTTGGCCCATCTGAAGATTAATATTTCTTCCTCTAGAAATGATTAGCCTTAGGTGTTGTGCCACATATCTTCCTAAGGCTTAAAGCAATCTCTCAATTAGAAGCTTGAGTACCTTGTCCTTTCAAAGCCCAAGCACTTTGTTTATTAAACCATCTGAAAATGGAGGTGTTCAAAATCCTATTCCCTTCCTGACAATGAGATTATCTTTTGGTTTATATAGTGGGGTTTTAAAAAAACGTGGGCAACTTGCTTAGAAGGAAGAAAGCTTTTGTGTGGAAGGTTTTAGGGAGTCCTGGAAAACTGGAAGTAAATAAGCAACCTCACGGTTGGTGACAGTGGATTAATTCCAAAAGTATGTGTTGAAAGATACACACATCTTTCACATCTTTTTTCATCTTCTTTGGTCAAAACTGGTTTGTGTCTCCTCCCCCTTACAGGTACTGTCCGAGGACTATAGAGGAGGATGAACAAGAATCCTAAAAGGGACCAAGTATTTCAGTGTAGCAAAAACATATTCCTAAGAAGGCAGGAATTACATGATAACTCTTTAAGCCTCTTGTTGTATCTATTAGTCAGTTGATGAGTCAGTCCCACCAAGCAAATGTTTGAATGTGAAAGAAAATTGTGGTCATATTTAATGTATTTGGTTGCCGCAACAGCTGGAGCTGTGGCAGTTTGGTTGTCTGGGTAGTTTGTAGGGCCTCCAGCACCACTTCCTTGGGCTGCCATCAGAAATTTGTCTGAAAGCAAACAGCCAAGACCTGGTGACATTGTTTTCTCTGCACATACTCATCCACGGCAGAACAAATCCCTTCCTTTCCGGCAAACTAAACTGAAGGAGGCACAGTACATGGACAAAACAAAGGGTTTTTATGGTGGACCTGCCTTTAACAAGCAACATAGGCACAACAATATTAGTATGTGTGACTTTATAAGAGCCAGCGCTTGTGTTTACTGAGTTTACTTGTGGGCTGTGAAGGAGTCCAGTGAAAGTGTGTGCTTCCAGAGGTGTTAAGTCTTACTGCAGAAGAGAGGGCAGTATAAGTGTTGAGTGGCTTCCAGTGGCCATGTTTCATGAGCATTAATCAGGAATAGGTAACAGGATAATGTGAGTTTTGCATGAAGAGAGACCATGACATTATTGCAGTACAAACCATTGTTTCAAGTAAAAATTGTTTCTCTTTTCTAAGGTTTTTCAGATCACAGGCATGTGATCCTTACATATTCTCTGAAGAAGGTAACATTCTGCAGGTTTCTAGTTGCTCTTCCCCAAGGTATTCCAAACCCGTCTGAAATGGCTTGGTGTGCACTACTCACAGTGAAGGCTAGAAGCAAGCAAGGAGGAGATTTTGGTTTCAAACGGGAGGAAGTCTGTTTCAAAGAGGCTAAGGAGCGTGCTGGGAAGAGAGAGGCAAAGATCTTGCATATTAATTTTTTGTTGCATTAAAACTTCTATGACATGAAAGAGACACAACACCTCTTTCCTAGGTCTTGTAAAGGAGTTAAGTGATTTGTGTGTGCATACCAAAAACTGACAGTTTACAATAATTTTCCCTGTGTGATGATGTTCTTGAGGGAACCATGTGACAGGAAAAGCAGGCAGGAGTTTATCTCTTATAGTTTTTTATTTTATTCAGTAGGGTCAATCCTCAGAGAACCGTGACTATTGTGAGGATTAAGAGCAGATTTCCGCTGACCCACAGTGACGTTAGATTTCTGTACACATGGAAGTACTTGTCCCTTTGCTCTGCTGACATGCTTTGCTGTCAGTGCTCCAGCATGTGTTCAGGGTCATATGAAAGGTTCTGGCAAAGTTTTTTAAAGAAATTATTGCTTCTCCTGATAGGGACATGGGGAAATCTTAAGCACATGAGGAGAAAAAATACCTCAGGGCAGTTGTGTTTATGCCATTAATACAGTGTAAAACATGCCCCCTCAGAGTTATCACGTTCATGGCCACCTGTATTGATGCTTATCATGAAAAAACAGAAAATGAGATCTTACAATAATCATCTGTCATGGTAAATATGTACTCTGCTATTCAAATAAACCCAAATCTACAACTTAAAACCTTAGACCATTTACAAGTAGGTGTATTAGAGGAGTGTGTGTGCAGTGCTTCAGTTTTGAAAACCAGTGGTTTGGAAATGTGGTCAGACTAATGAATAAGGCCTGGAGTGATGGCAACTCCATTCAATTCCCATTTCATCCAGGGTTTTCCCCTTTCATGCAAACCAAGATAGTCAATCTGGTCTCGAGTCCTGGCTCTCTGTATTTAAAAGGACGCCAATGACCTCATAATAGAAGAGAAATAAAAAAAAACCTCCAATGTTTGTTTGAGGTACTCATATCCAATGATGATGAAGGCTATTGAAGGGCTTAGATAAAAGAAAGTTTACATAAGCCATGCATTTTAATGTCTCTAGGTAGTGTATTTTCTTTGGGCAGAAGGTCCGTGATCAGTTTATGTTCCAAACAAGGCAAAATACTTGACAGGTTTTGTAGTTGCTATCTTTAAGCTGGTTGCCCGTGGCTGAATTTTTTGAACTTGTGCCACTGTGGATAACTTCAGTGTTACAAAAGCTACAGGCCCAAATGTGTTTAACTCTCTTTCTTTTTCCCACCTCAGATAGATACATACCCATTTTGAGTAGTTTCTTCTCATGTAGTACAGCTGATGGCATTTAGGTGGATAAATGTTACGTTGTCTGCCAAAAATAAAGTGTGGAGTTTCAAATAGTCATTTTCTCTCATGCTCTGGAAAATAAAATGTTTCCATTGTTAGATCAAGTGGAGAGTTACCGCCAGTTCCTACAAACGCTGCCAGACGCTGAGTCTCGAGCACCGTGTGACTGAACCTTGGCTCCATCAGAAGCAAAAATGTTTAGTCCCATCATTGGACCAGCTTCTACTATTTTATATGTAGACCAGTTTCTGGTATTGTAGGCCAACCCAAACAGTAAATGAAACCTCACAATTTGTAGCCTGTTTGGGTAAAACTGAGACCAACACTGTTTTATCGTCTCTTGACTTAAACCCAGCTTCTCGTTCTGCACTGTCGTCAGTGATGACAGACAGACTTATACTCCACTCCAACCCCATTTGACAAAATTAGTAAGCAAACAGCTTTAAGTGCTTTCTTGATCTAGAGAGTAATGATACATAGTAAGTAAAAAATCCTTTTCGCCAAATTGTTTTGATTGAGTATTTACACAAATACGTCAGGCTTAGGGGAAAAAAAATTTCATTAATATACCCATAATGATGTGCTCATTTACATTAAGCAATCAAGACTGGCTCTAATGGATCATACTTTGTTGGTGAGTTTAGTTTTTTTTTTTTTTTAAACCCTCTTGCTTTCCATGAAATTGTGATTCTTTTTAAAAGGAATGCAATTAGGCTTTTAGATACAGTGTTTGAATATTTATTCTGTTGATCTGAATTATTAAAAGCATCCTTTCTCTGAAGCATAATTTTTAATTATCTTCAGTGCATCTTTAATAAGTGCTCTAGCTAAGCCATGCAATTACCCCATACGAGAGTTGCACTGGAGTTTTTATTTTTAGTGATGCCTTGTTAAAACTCGCTGACTGTTACTTTGCATTGGCAGGCTGTTTTGTCTTAAAATACAGAAAAATAATGTATTCTAGGCTAAAAAAGTACAGAGATAAACTGGTGAGCCAACAGGTTTGTGTTGGGACTGAAGGCTGGAGTGCTCAGATGAATGTGTGGTTAGTTAGGGTGGGCCATAAACAGTAACTCTGGAGAAGGGAGAGAATGGAGGTGAGGTGTTTCACTCTGTATGTTTCCAGCTGGACCTTACATGTCTAGTTGTCTAACTGCAGTGGAGTTGGGCAGTGCTGACCATAAAATTCCTTTGTGGCGAGCCTGCACAGAAATTCTGATCTGATTGTATAAAGGTTTGGATGTTACAAGATCAGGGGCAGACATCTCTCAAAATAATCATTGCTTTGGCAGTGTAGTAATTCTTTTCTCAGAAATGAAGTACATAGTGATGGATTAGTTTCTTGAAAGAACTTGGCCACACCAATAAAGCATGAGGTTTCCTCTAAGTGTCCCATTTCTTGTTTCCCTATTTATCATCACACATTCACTGTCAAACATTCGGCGCCCTCAGTCCAACCGTGCTCCCTGTCAGACGAAATGGCTCTTTGCACGCCTCATGCCTTGACCTCACTTCCTAGAGTGACCTCTTCTTGTGGGTCTTCAGGAGAGATGAAGAGGAACGTGTTCAGCAGAGTGGTGACCTCTCTTTCCAGGTTCACTGGTATTTACCCTGTTGCCTATTGTGGACAGTAATCAAATCTCATAAAGTTTATGCATCTACAGGCTTATGACATCAGTGTGTAAGCTTCCGAATGAAATACCTAAATCCCCCACTTGAAATCTAAGGTAATGTTATTAACATTTTTTTCTTTACTTGATTTACTAATAATTTTATTTTCCTTCAGATTTTAAGGTGATGTATTGGGTTGTTACACCTTTTGGCTATTGAAGTCTTTGTAGGTGGAATCAAACATGGCCCACAGAGATGCCCAGAAGAGCCCATGCATGTGCACACATGCACACACACGCACCCCAGCACTTCTGGAAACATGAAGCAAGATGTAATTTAGTTGTGATAAAACTGGTGTGGTTCTGTAAAACTTCTATGAGAACAAAACCACAACTAAATAGTAAATTTTTACTATTAGCTGTAGCACGGCTGTGTGGTTCCCAGTTGTCTACAAACTGACTGCCCTCAAGAAACACAGCTCTGATTAAAGAAGGAATAATCATGTAAGGAAAGAATAATTCAGGCTGGAGATGACGTCTGGGGCCAGTTTGTCCATCCTCTCTCTGTGCCCAGGGCTAACCTCAGAGTTAGACCAGCTTGCTGAAGTCCTCTGCTGCTGGCTTTCAAAAGTCACCAAAAATGGATATTCCACAGCTGATTCAGTGTTTAGTCACTCATGCTGTAAACAATTTTCCTTTTGGTTGAAACAAGAAAAGTGCATGTAAATTGGTTGTAAATAAATTTAGATAGGAAAATACATGACTTCAGTGACGTCCTGGAACAGTGCCCTGATAGGATTTGAGGGAGGAGAAAGCACTGTCTTGAGCCCAAGGTGCATATTTTTCTGCTTGCAAAAGTGATGATGTAACCGTGTCTGATAGCAAAGGAATTGACTCAGTAACCCATTTCAGATTTAAAACTTTGATGCTTTTACCAGCAATGGGTGTTGAATTTGCTGCTTGTGCTTGCAGTGGTCACCTTTCTGCTGCTTCCCTGTATTTATATAGAATTATAAATGTAATACATTTCTTACTGTGTCCTGCTCTGGTTATATTTCTGTAGGGAATGGGAGTAATCCTTCTCCTTGAATTAATGAAGCTAAGTCCCTCCTGCAGAATTCAGGAACAGACTGGGGAGTGGTGATGGAGCTTGTTGTCTAATTTACCAGAGGAGCAATAATATTCACAGTTACTCATTTTGTCCCTTCTCTGGGTAGGGAAGCCACCTTATATTCCAACTCTGTTAGTGCAGTAGCTTTTTCAGGCAATTCATTTTCAGGCACACATATATAAATAAATATTTTATCTGAATCATTATTTTTTTTCCTCTCTGTATCAAATGATCTTTGTTTTCTTCCGCCTTGCACCATTGCATAAATAAGTCCCAAAAGTCACCGCTGAAGCCCACCTTTGTTGTTTATTTTCTGAGTGCTAACCTAAGGTGGCAACTGGATCATGAAAGCATTTTCAGTCATCTTCTAGTGGTAGCAAGCCTGGTTCAGCTGTGAGGGAGGGTTCTGAAGCCCCATGCCTGTGTGTGAAACTTGAGGAATTGTGCGAATCTATGGAAATGTTTCCTTGGGGGAGAGAGACAGAGTGCAAAGGGCAGCAGCCCCTGTATTAGTCTGGTTTTCAGTTCGTACCACTGTGTTCCCCTTGCCCAACGTCTGCACCCTTTGCAGAGTGCCTGGCTCTGCAGTTGCAAATATATGCATGCATAGGATAAAATTACATTTTACTCAAAGGCCTCTTCTTCTAATGGAATGTGGTGAATTATTGCTTTAGATCCCAAGTAATATGTAGCAATTTAATAACTTTATAAGAAACACTCATTCCAGTATGGAGCAGAAATTTCTGTTCTCTCCATTATGATCAAACATGAATTATATTTTAAACAGAGCCGTTAGAAGGAAAGGATTATTTGCTCGTGTTGTAGGAAATGTAAAATTGCATCTGATGAGCTTATTTGCAATTTTTAGTAATGTATATTGCCATTAAAATCAATGATTTTAAATATTAAACACAGTAATTACACTTTGGACTGCATTTCATTTCAACTTACTCTGATGGATTAATTTTCCTTACAGAGTGTCAAACTGACATCAATTCACTTTCTAAATAGGTTATTGAGTTCTAGGAGATGTATGTGCCTGAATAAAGTTAGGAGCTGTTTACAGTATGGATATAGTACTACAAAATATTCCTCAGAAATGAGTTTCAAGTTTATGTGATATGTAGTCAATATGCCTTTTACTGCATCTTTGAAAAACTGATCTTTCAGAATGCACTTTATGAGAAGAACTGCTTTGATTAGTTGTGTAAGAAGATGGGAGGCAAGACAGATGAAATGTCTTGAAAATTAGAAGATAAACTTAGACTTTCTAACTAAGTTGTCCAAGCCTAGAAGATTCATTTATTCTCAGGGAATGTAAAAAATTCTAGTAGGTACTAATACTTTGGAAAATTAAGTCACAGAACTCAAAGGTTTTGGAGCCTCAGACACTTCTCAAAAATATTCATGTCTTCATAGGCTCCTATGAAATTCCTCCACAGAAGTATCTAAGTACTTCCCAGCAGCATATTAAGTAACATCATTAACATTTTTCAAAGTTGCAGTAAGAACTGTAATGACCTCTGTCCTGTTTTCTGTAATGCAAAGGCAACAGTGCAGCAATGTCGTAGCAGTGGTTAAAAACATTCACGAAAGGAAGGAATCTGCTCACAAGATGGAAGAACAAGTATGATGTTAGGAACAATGCTGGCAAGATGCAGTGATAAAGGCCTCATATTTAGGAGCACAACAACCCAATACCCACTGTATGTATGGCACAGTATGAAGGAGAAGATAATTTTTTGAAATCTGTGTGAAGGTAACTTGGTAAAAATGCTGTCAGAAAGAGCATTATGTAAAGAACACACAATCCAACCAGATTGGGAAGCTTTTATCTCTCTTATCCTAGTGCCATTCCTAGTGTCACAAGGAGGGTGTGGAGGCTTCTTCCTTGGAGGTCTTCAAGACCTGCCTAGATATGCTCCTATGCAACCTGATCTAGGTGAAGCTGCTTCTGCAGGGGGAATTGGACTTAGATGATCTCTTAAAATTCCCTTCCAACCCTACCGTTCTGTGATTCTGTGATTCTATGGGTCAGTCAAATGCTCCTTTGCCACCAAAGGATGTCTTTGAGATTGCAACAGGTTACTGCTGTTGCCTTTCCAGTGTTAAACAGGTACGGTGATGAACATTACACCAAATAAAGGCTGCTGTTTTCATGTGGATTTCTGGCCTATTGTGAGACAGATAAAGCCTACAAGAACATGCAAGCTTTTTTATGCCTTTGAAGCATTCACAGTGTCACCTCTACTTGGAAACCTTGAGGTCTAGTAAAAGTTGTCCTAGTACTGACACCCCTCTCAGTCTCTTTCTGTAAATGGCTACTACTCAAAACTTAGATTCCAGCTTGGTTGATAATTGTTTGAAAGGTATTCAAGTGGGTGATCGCGTATCACCTGAGTATGAGCACCCGTGTTTTAAAAGGAAAAGTATAGTATCTGTAATAGAGCATTTGGAGAAAAGGCAGAACATTTGAGAACTTAGTCTTTTTTAATGTTAATAGCACACCTTTTTGGTTTTCCTCAGCTCTTTTAGGTGATGCAGTAAAATATGCTTCCTCTCATTATGAGCTTTGTGTTTTGTAGTCTTAAAAGCCTCCTGTCTGCAGCAGCAGTTGTTAAACTCAGATTGATGTAAGGAAATGAGTAAATATCGTGAACCCATTTTTCAGGACGAAAAGGAGTAAAACTGTTTGCTGGTGATTGTCTTCCCTCTGCTTTCAGAGGCCTTCTTGGTATCTAATTGCTCTGCTAACCAGCACCTCAGGCATCCCTTGTGTGGCAAAGAAGAGATAGACCCCTTCAATAGGTATATTTCTTTGCTTTGTTTCTTCAAGCTGTCATTAACACTTGCTAATGTTCTTCCTTGATCTTTCTCATGCTGATTCTTCTACACAAAATTTGTATCATTTTTGATGATTAAAGCTCATAGCTATCTGTAATGACAGTTTCTGTCAGCACTGCCCTTCAGATTCCTTGAGTGTGCATTAGTAAGTTAGGAACATATTTTACCTAAGACACACACTCTGCTCACATACAGTTGATTATTGCATTCACCCTCCTTGCTGACTCCAGCAGTAACTTAATGCTTTTGTCCATACTGACTTCTACACATCTTGTAAGGTTTCTTCTATTATTACTTTTTCAATGTATATCATGTCCTGAAGTATGAACGATATTTGGTATGAGTTCTTATTCTTCTGGCAGGAAAATCAGTGTTGAATTTCAGAGGAAATTGGTGTCACTTAGTGGAAAATGCCAACCTTGAGAGGGGACCAGGGAGTCCTGCTACCACTGTCATTCACAGAAGTGCCCTGCCCTTTGGTTATATTAGGTTTCATTAGCAGAATAATTTCTGCTGGCTGATGTTAATGCCTTTATGTTAATGTGTATGTTCTTAGCCCATACAACTACCTGTCTGATAGCCGAAGAGTCTTGTGCTCATGATGCTGGTGTAGAAAGCCAGATGGATCGAAGGAATGTTCTTCCCAACAGCTGACCATTTAAAGATCGTTCTCTCAATCATGCAGCTATTGCCTAGACTCTCTTTAGCATTGTTTGTACACTCGAACTCAACAGTTGTGTTGTATGCCTATTCACTTGCATTGCTAATCTAGAGTGTATGTTCATTCATCTAGGCAGAGAAATGGGCTAGTTGTTAGTATATGCAGGATACATGCTTATTCCTTTCCTTCTCTGGTATTGTTTGAAGGCCTGCTTTGTGCAGATACACCTTTTAGGTCAGCCTATGGTTAGGTTAGGTTCACTCCTTTGGAACACCTAAACTTTATTATGCTGATGTGATTGTAGACTTAATTAGTAAGGCTCAAAAGCTTTGCACACATAAAGGATCTTGTAGAATGTTACTGACAAAATGAGCCATTGCTAAAAGTCCATGACAAATGTGATAGCTTTGTTTCTTTTGCTCCAGGGTTTTCTGCTTCTCCTGCCCTCTTGAATTGTCATGGACAATTTGAAAAAAAAAAGTAAACAGGAATCAATCCAGCCTCAGCTATGCCTCACTTTGAACCTGGCCCTTTTTGATTTGTTTTACAAGACAGTCCAGCTTCTACCTAAGTCAGCACTAGTAGCAGAAGCTGGAAAGCAAGGTTCAGCTACTTTACAGCTTTATGTATGATGGGATGGACTGTAATATGTTATGTTTTCCAAAGTCAGAGAAGAAAGGTTCCTTTTCTTTTCTGTTGGCAGAATTAGGCCAGCTCTGAGCATGGCAAAAAGTTTTGCCTCTTTTGGGGAAGCCAGACCAAGACTCAGGCTGTCATGTGGGTGATGTCACTCAGTTCGGCCTGGCACTGTAAGCACTTTGGTGGCATGTTTTTGGTCAGTTCCAGAAGTTTTTATTTTCCTTCCTGAAACCAATACTTTTGTTATACAAAGCAGTTAGCCATTTAGCTGGTCTCAGATATTTAATGAACCATAACATTATCTAGTGTAACTGCATGATGGATTAATTTTTCATATGATCGTTCCTGTATCACGCTGGTTATAATATGTTAATAACATAGTTGAAAAATGTTCAGTGAACGAGGCAGGGTTGGGGGTTTTTCTGATCTGAAAGAGGTTTTGTGCAGTTTTCTGATCCATTGAAATGTGCTGAAACCATCAAATGAAAATAGTGCACGTTCCTTCAGGATGTGCATACAACATCCTGTAATACAGAGGCCTGTGGCCTCTTCAGATGTGCATTAGGTAGAGATGGGGAATAAATAGTACATGCTTCAGAATTGTGTTGCTTACTCAGAGCAAATGGTCAAATCCCTTGCTTCTAACTGTCAGATCAATGTTTTACCTGTCCTGGTGATAAGCCTATTGTAATGTATGTTTAACTTGCTGAAGTTATAACTTCTAAATTGTTATTTGCAGAATGAGAGCTTGAAATCTGTCTGGAGAGGAAAAATAAGAAAATTATTAGGAACAAGAGCTGTAACCATAATACAGTCAGTGTGTTTTAGACTTACATAGCATGGTCAAGCTGTAACTATTTTTAATCATTATTGGATAGATATGCAATGCCTTATATTGGTAATTTTAAAATAATTTTCATGTAAGGGACATTAAACCTAATTCATGACAATGTAGTTCAATTACTAGTCTATAAAGTGTTATGATACTACTGTATACTGCAGTATAATAATGATTTCACTTGGTTTTGGTATATTTATTATTTTTAAGCAATAAGTAAGATTTTTCCCTTCAAGTTCAAGAGGAGGAAGGAGACTATTTAGTCCCCTGAACTGATGCTACAAATGTTTATGCTTATGCATGGCTTTACTCATGAGCAATGTCGTGCAGCTGTGTTAAAAGAAGGTTTCAAGATCAGATCCTAATTTAAGAAGATGGAATGGTAGGACTAACAAACAGGAGAAAGACAAAGGATACAGCACAATGCTTGACTAAACTACATATGGACACGATATCAAGAGCAAGCTGCAGTTTTATGTTCAAGGTCACGTTTTCTTGTTTTTACTCATCACATGAAATTTAAGCCCTGATCCTGGAACATACTGAAAGAGCCTAAACATAGTGAGGTCAGTGGGAACTAATGAAGCAAAGAACCTTGTAAATCAGTCTTTTAGGCATCTAGATTATTGTTTCCCTGTCATGTAAAAAATAGTTTCAATTTGCTTTTTTATTACTTAACAAAGAATGTTTTTAAAGTTCTGGGTTGTTTAGTGCTTCCACTGATTACATTTGCTTTACCATTCCCTAACTGAATAGTTCACTATTTCTCTTGTGCTCTTGATCTATTTCCAGAAGCTTTCAGTATTTTACTTTCTGCTCATTGACAAAAATAGTTGTGGTTCCTTCATTTCCTCTTTTCCAGGATGCTGTGGTAATGAGTGTTACGTATTTCAGAAGAACGTGAGTCTGTTATCTCAGTGATTATCATAGAATGGTAGGAGTTGGAAGGGACTAGAGATCATCTTAGTTCAGCCCCCCTGCAGAAGCAGATCAACCTAGATCAGGTTGCACAGGAACATGTCCAGACAGGTCTTGAAGACCTTCAGGGAAGGAGACTCCACACCCTTCCTGGGCAGCCTGTGCCAAGGCTCTCTCACCTCAACAGTGAAATAGCTTTTTCTTATATTTAAATTGAACTTTTTGTGTTCCCGATGATAGTGAGAAGCAGCATGAGATATTGGGTAGGTTACTGATTACTGACTCAGAGACTGAAGAAGTTGAATGAAATGTAGGTAAAATGGAAATAACCAGAAATTCTGAATTCCTGGTAGTTAATCTGAGACAGTGAAAAGTTTACAACACTGCAGATCTGAGGTAAAATTTCCTGTTGTGTAAGATGACCCACATTTTTGTGAAAATGGTCTCTTTTATCTGAAGGATCTATAAACCAAGTTTATGTCATGTCGATAATTTTAGCTTAATGAAGTTCCTTCATACCATAGCTTTGCTGTTTTTCCTGATGACTGTTAGACTGCATTATGTGTGCACAAGAAGTAACCAGAAAGAGTTCCTCCTTTTTCTTTGTGTGAAGTCACTGGGAAAAAAGTTGATCCCTTCATTGCCTTTTTGAGAGAGTCGAGAGTAAAGTTTGCCACATCTTAAACCCTTCCTGAATTTCAAAAACTGCTCATGAATAAGTGAGGTACAATGTTTTATTTTATATTTTTCACACAAATTCAAGATGAGAGTAAAAGGGTCACATACTCAAATGCATTTCAGAGTTATTATGCACAACAGGTTTTCATAGGCATGTGGGGAGCTGTATTCATTACGCTGTATTCTCTGAAGGCGTCTCTTATAATTTGGTTTGAAACATAACTCTTACAGACTCATAAGTCTGATTGATTAACTCTTACACTGACATTAATTTGTTTTAAAGAGAAGAAAACCATCTGTGGTTATAATTTCGGTCAAGGGTTGCAGAAGTATCCTCAATTGCTTAAGGAAAAATATGAAAGTATATCTGCAAAAGGACTATAATTTATGTCTGGGAGAAGAAAAGTACCTGTAACAGTAACATAAGGAATGTTGTTTCTAGTCCTTTCACAATTAGCAGGTGTGACCCAACTCTGTAATAGTTTATAGAAGACCTAAAAGACCTAAAATCAAAATTTGAATGAAAGATACTGGTTGAAATTGGTGAGCCATCTGCCTTGAGGTAAAATACAGCAGCTCAAAGTCAGTGGAGTGAATCCTAATTTGTCAACTGTGTTTGAGGAATGAGCAAAGAAATAAGCACACACAGTTACTGCCATGGCAAAGTGAATGGGACTGTAAGGGTGAGTCTCCATATTTCTCCTCGTTCAGCAACTAGGAGGTTAGGTTTGTGTAGAGCTTATATAATGACATTAACTGCCATCCCTACTACAAGTTGCTGGCATAGGTGTGCTGGAAAACTTCTGGTACATTTTTTACCATTTTCTTCATCAAACCCATGTCTTGAGATTGCCTACATGGGTAAATGTTGCAGGGTTTGACTGATGCAATGCAGTACATACCTACATTTAATCTTTGATTCTCATAAGTGACCATATCTGAAATACAATCACCCCTGCTGCAAGGTTTCTGAACAGTGAATGCTTGAGTATGGGTTGTTGCCCTTTATTGAAGCTCTGGCCCAAGTCAAGGCTTTTCAAATGACAACCAGGTTTGTGTCTCAGGAGTATAATCAAATAGTAAAATAGTGACCTAATTAGAAGCTGTGTGTGACAGTGCAATTAATTATTTCAAATTGAGCTGTTTTGTTCATCTTAGAGGTTGTTTTGAAGGACTTGAGACACACAACAGCAGTTTAAAGATCTAGATATATATCTTCACTTTTATTTGTGTATATCCAATGTATTTTTGAATCAGGATGTCTGGAAGGAAGGCAGGTGGATTATATCATCTGGGGCTGTTGTGCACAATGTAGGTCAAATTTTAAGCTATCACTGAGAAAGACTTACAGTGCTGATATGCCTTCAGAAATTTCTGTAAAGAGAAACGTTAATACTTTCAGCTGTGTATAAGTATAGCCTTTGGTCTTCCATTTTATTCTGTTAAGTCCAGTATTACCTGAACAATAACTTCCAATTAAACTAACTTCAGCCTCAGTAATATTCCCCCTAAAGGAATGTTTTTTAGTATGCTTTCCTAGGTATTGATTTTCTTACCTTTTCATTTTATTCTGAAGAATAAAAAAAACCTCTATGCTCAATTTAATTAAAAAAATAAATTTAAATACTAGCTCTCAGAAAGAGATGCATCATTTTTTTTTTTTCAAACCCATACAGAGATATAATATTCACCCTTTTCTTCAGAGGTTTCTGCCAATAAATAGAACATTTCTGGTAAAAACCCATACATTTCCTTAAAATCATTTAATGAAGTTGCACATTTTAAACTATAAAATGGGGCAGGAGACTGTCTTTTTTCAGTTCTTTTGTGATTTGGAGCCGTACAAAAGTGGTTTATCAGGCTGCAGCAATGTTTAATGTCAAGTTTATTTAAATTGCTGAGTGTTATAACTGAAGTGCTTAAGAGTCATTAAGGCATAAATACGCTTTGTCAAATATTGTCAGTGTTTTGAAGTGTGTCATTACTTCACGCGGTTCTAGCTCAGCAGTGTGGAACACAGGTTCACGTTTCAAGGATGTAAAAGGAGTAAAAAAGCAACTTTAGTTGTATGGAAACTTATAATTAGTGTATGGAAATTTACAATGCAAGATTTAAGAGAAGGAAGAAGGAACAGTGTTCTACACAGGGCCAATGAACACACATGAGTCCATATTTACCAATTTTTCTGTGTTTTTAGAAGACTATTTTGTCCTCTTTTTAAGTTTTTCTTTTCCAAAGTTACCAATCGCCAAGCACAGGAAAAATAAGCTTTATGTTTCTTTGAATATCCAGTTAAAGCACTAAAGCCCATCATGATCCTATATGGTTAAAGATGTGACTTTTTTTCACTCACTGAAAAGAAGAGATGGTAATTTTATTAGTGCTTCTGTTAATTACGAACCTTAATATAGCTTGAGTAATTGGACTACAATAGTGTGGTATTTTTAGATGTGGATAGGTTATTTTTAGGAATTCTAATAGCTCCTCTGCTCTGAAAAATTAATCTCAAGGTAGTTTTACAGAACATCTATGACAAATCATCCCAATAAATTAGTTTAAAGCTCCTGTAACCGAAACAGCTTTTGTGTTTTCTCACGGTGTAGCCGGCAAATTTCATCACACAGTGTATTTATTAAGGCTATATAGGTACCAGCAAGCTGGCCACCATAGTGCCTAGCTGCCAGAAGCCCTGCTTCTATCTGGACACCAGCCCATGGAAGTAAGATGAGTTGTCACGACTCTTGAGGCTTTTTTAAAGAGTACATTCCTATAAGATCAAAAGAACTCAGCACTCTAAAAAAATGTATATATTTTTTATTTCTATTTACATCATGGCCTAGTATTTAGAGCACAGGCACGGATAGTGCCAAGATTTTGGCTGCTAAGCCCTCCTCCTCAGGGGAGATTTACATCAAGTTGCCAGGAAAGTGTCTTTAGCTCCAGTTCCCAGGCTGGGATGGGCAGGGTTGGGAGGTCTGCAACCTAAGGAAATGTCAGATTTGTGAAGCCACATGGAAAGAAGGCAAGGGGAGATCCTAGTGGTTGGTGCTGAAGAAAGGATTTGTGCATGCCAAGTCCCAGCTTTATACTTTGCTTATACATTTTACCTTCCTCTTCAGGAAAATGGTAATCTCTTAGCAACAAGGCTGGACAAAACTGTACTTTTGCAGCTGTGTCAACTAACAGATAGTTCTGCACTTCATTTTTTAACCTGTAATCTAAGGTTGCCAGTCAAAATACATTATCTAGTTTCAGAGATACTTAAATGCAGGAATTTGAGGACCTAAATGTGACTTGGCTCTTTTGGGGAATGAAGTCATTCACCACAGGTGAAGTATTATGTTTCATCTGCTTAGAAGTGGGACAGAAAGTGAGCAG
This sequence comes from Urocolius indicus, assembly GCA_013401255.1. Classification (NCBI taxonomy): domain Eukaryota; kingdom Metazoa; phylum Chordata; class Aves; order Coliiformes; family Coliidae; genus Urocolius; species Urocolius indicus. The sequence continues at coordinate 161,847 of WBNH01007068.1, forward strand.
AGAAATCTTGACTGTGTCAGTCAAGTCACCTACGTGACAGGGAACTGATCTTAAACCTTTCATCATTGTCTAGGGTCTCAGGGAGGATTAGGCTTCCTAATGGGAAACATGGGGTCAAAGAGATTAGTGTTGAGTCAATAAAAACTTGAATTCAATATTAAAATTCTTCTGGGGTGCCTGATCCTGCAAAATCCTGCAACTTCCCTTAAATTAATGTGTACTGAAGGTCATATTAATTTGAGAGAGCAACATCAAAACCTGTCTTTTGTCCAACTTCCATCAATCTTTAAAATCTAATATTGCAAGGTAAGGTTACATGAAAGGAAAGGGAAAGGGCATAACATCAAGGCACTGTGATTGATTCTTGAGTCCAACTCTATGACCATGAACACAGCGAGCTCTAGGAAAGTGGGTGCCTCTTCTGTTGACTGACCCAGTGTAGTCCAAGCCTGTTCAGTTCAGATAGGTCTTGTGCAATGAGTATCAGTTATCACAGCACTGCAAAGAAATACAGGGAAAATCATGGAAAAGATACTTATTCTCAAAGAGTCAGTCAGATTTTTCTCAGCTCTTCCCAGTAAAAAACAAAAATAATATGAATATATGAAAATATATACTATCAAAATACTATGAAAATAATAGTTTACGCTTGCCTCTGCACTGTCATAGTCTGGAAAATGGTTGATCAAAGCTCTGAAATCTAAAGATAGGAAGTGATTGCCCTGAACTAGTGACGCAGTTGGACTAGGTGATTGTTGTAAGTCCCTTCCAACTGAACTATTCTTTTATATTCTAGTCTTAAAAAGAGTAAGATGGAAATACGTGTTAATAGCAGAAATGAGGTAGTCTAATTCATGTAGAGAAAGTAAAATGTATATACTTATTAACATTCATTAAGGAATTAGTAATCTCTGCACTCTTCTAAGGAAGCTGATAGACTCAACGATTTTAAAGGTCTTTTCCAACCTATATGATTCTAGGATTCCATGTACCCATTGTACTGGTCTCTCTCCAAACAGAAGATAGTTTTAGTTGTGTGGCTTCCTCTTCTCATCACACATACTGTTTATGTGTCTGTCTGCCTTTTGGACGTTTAGACATTCCAGACCTCTGAGATGGGTCAAACATATTTAGTCTCTGTCTTGTTCATTATCAGAAGGATTTAGCTGCATTGTGCATATTTGGGGAAGACAAGTTCATTTAAGTCTAACCTTTTATGAGACTGTTTGATTGAGGCAATCTAAATTTTGAGAGTATATTTGTCTTTAAAACCTTATAAATAATTTCTAGTGGTTGATTGTGGTTGTTTATTTAGTTGTGCCCAGTGTTGTATAAACATTGTGTAGAAATACAGTTTAGACTCTTTGATCGAGATAAATAGGTCTGAGGGATTTAAGAAATAACCTCTCCTTACATATGTAGCATTCAGAAATGGCTGACTGGTTTTGCTTCAACCTTTAATAAACCCCAGTGTTATTCCATCACTGAAACCACCTCAGATTGGTTAAATTTTTACACACTCTCTCAAGGATTTAGAGTAGTTGTACTAATCTAAGCCTTATACATTCTGTGTAAGCAGACTTAATCTTCGACCTTCAGTGTCCTCTTGTTAAGAAAACAGTATGTGTGTAGAGGCAAAAATGGGAGACATGCTGCAGGAGACATTTTCTTTTCAGTACCTTTTTGTGTCCACTGAGTTGTGTTTTTTAATGAGCATTTTCTGTAAAATGCATATACTCTGCATTACCACCTCACACCTCCTTTGTTTACAGGTGAATAAGATCGATATTTTTTATGGTGTAATATGAAGGAGAAGTCCTGAAGGATCAAGGCTGTTGTCAGAACAAGCTAGGTGACATCTGCAATCAGGAGAGGGATGGCAAGGTCTCTGAGTGTGCTTTCTGTATAGAAATGATCTAAGCAGCACCAAGGTGAAGGACACATTTTATGCAGCTCTAACGATCATTTCTAGCCTCTAGAAATCAGTGTGTTCCTGGCGTTTTGGAAAAGCTGTATATAACCTCACTTAGGGTATTGTCATCTGCTTTTCAGATCAGTGATAAAGTGGAAGTACCCAGTGACCCTCAGAGTCTCAGAGAACACCTGGGTTCTGCCTTCATTAGAAGCGCTACAGTGCTAATGAGCGTGCTGTAATGGTCTATGAAGGCATTTTAACATGGTAAAGCAGGTGTAAAATAAGCCAGGGTTTCCCAACAGTAGCCAGCTAAATTTGGATAGTAAATATCACAGTGCATAAGATGAGGAAAAAAGGTGCAGGTTAGATCATTTGTGTTAGCTCACTGTATCTGTTCTCTTTTAAATATGGTCAGTGCACACGGCAGGAGGATTCTAGATCAAGTTAAATCAACAATGCAGCTAGGCTACTGCATTTTCACTAGCAAGTACTATACTGTGAATTGTCAGTGAATTAGTTGTACTTAAATCTGACATGTTTGATAACAAGAACAAGCTGCTCTCTCTCCTATTTTTGGCTTCCTTAAATGCCCTTTCCAAACCATATGTCTTTCCACCAAACTCCCCCACCCTAATACTGTGGAGAACTTTGCACCTTTGAAAGAACTAGGTTGGTCATGCATGTGATACCAACTTCACAACTGCAGGGAATTATCTTTTTTTTGCCTGGGTAAAGACCTCTCAGGTTTGAAATGGAACATTTTCCTTTCAGATTGATTAACATCATAAACAATGGATGAATACTGTGACTTGGAAATTTCCAAACAGTGCAAACTTCCCTAGGTCTAGACTTAAGTGTGTGTAGTGACATTTCAGCTTCTCATTGTACATTCAGTGATTATTGAAGAGAGTTTGAGAGATTATTACACTTCCTGATGGTGGGAAAATATATCAACTCTTTTTGTTGCCACAATAATTGTAAAATCAATCACATTATGTATTATCGTTATCTCTTCAGCTTTTGTTTTCCTAAGACAGAGCAACACTACAAAGTGGATATAGCAAACATTCATCAGTACAAACTTTCATTCGCATGACAGTTCATTTCCTAGAAATGAGAAAGGGAAAACAAACAATCCATAAGCCCCAAGATCATCCACCAGTTCCACAGCTATGTCAGAATATTCTTGTCTTCATGCTCTTTTTTTTTTCCCCCTCCTCATGGCCAATCTTTCAGTGGTATTTTTCTCTTTACTTTTTAACCTACTCTGCCCTGCTATTCCTTAAAGTCTGGTGTACATACATTTGGTTGCAGGATTTGGAGAAGTGAAAGTTCCAAGGGCCGAAAGTAAAAGACATTGACTCCAAATACCAAACTAGCAAAAATATTTCATGGCTCTGGGCCACAGATTCGGATGGGTGGCATTGGCAGGGGTGAAAAATTGTGCCTAGATAGCTGCTTATGCTCATCTTTGTCCTCTTTGTAAACTATGGCAGGACTTTTTTGGCCTGTAGGCTCAAGTCCAGCTGTGTTGAGACTCTGATGATTTGAGCTTTGCCAGATTGCTGCCTGTCCCTTCCTAGGTTTACCATACAGAGTATCCATCTTAAAGGTTCTTCCCCTTCTGCAGTGTCTCTTCAGCTACTCTGAACCTTGCATCTACAGTAATTTTACATTGTCTCAACTCCCAGGTGAAGCAGCTGCATGTGGTGTGTTCTGAGAGCTCAGCAGTGACCGTGTACAGCTGAACCCATCTGGCACTGGAGGGGGCTCACGGTGGCACAAAAATAGGAAAGAAAGCATCCTAGAATGTAATTTCGCAAAGGTTTTGTTCATAACTTGGAATCTGAAACACCACCCTAGCATGCTTCATGGTTCTTCCTACTGGACTGCAAATTATTAAATTCAATATTTACTAGCAGCTGGTGATTATCTAAGCCTGTAGCCACTAGGCTGAGATGAGATACATAATCTGACTGTGCTAGTACCTCCACAGAGGCCTCTGTTTTGTGTTGTTTCCGGTACCATTGCACTCCTGGCAGGCAAAAAAGGGAGTTTTTCACTGAAGATGGTCAGATTACACTAATTTAACAGGGTGAAATAAAGACAAGGATTGCAGCCTTGTAGTTTTTTAGAAGAGAAAGTCCTAGTTTTGCTGAGCAGATCCAGCCTTTAACCAGTGCTTGACTAAATTGTTTTATCCTCACTGAGGTGAGTGGTGGCTGGATTGTGGTGTCTTGTGTTCTGGTTTGCCACAAATGTAGATGAGATATTTTCAGTGTTCACAATAAGTTGGATGAATTTATAGTGTAAAACAAATACTGACAGACTCTGCATAACCAAGGTTCTAGCATGGTTTATTTGTTTTACACTGGGACAGAATTTGTAAACGTCATTCCAGGTGCTCATCCAAAACTTACTGAAAAACCATAAGAGTGTGGAATCTGTTCAGCTCTCCATTGCCACCTGTGACTTGAGATGTAGATGAGTTGGCACGCTTAGCGTGCGGTGTGGCAGGGATGTTGGAATGGTAGTGTAAATTGTACAAAACTGGGAAAAGGCAGGCTGGATATGCCTTCAAAAGTTTTAATCTATTAGGTGAAGATTAAAATGATCTTTGGTGGTTCAGTAAATTGCACAAATTTCTTATGGACTGTAATGCTCAGCATAAGCAATGAGCCAAGGCCAATTGTATGAGGTTTAACAAGATCTAGTGCTGGGTCCTGCACTTGGGACACAACAACTCCAAGCAATGCTACATGTTTGGGGCAGGGTGGCTGGAAAGCTGCCCAGAGAAAAGACTTGAACATGTTGGTCAACAGTGGCTGAACATGAGCCGGCAATGTACCCAGGTGGCCAAGAAGGCCAATGGCATCCTGGCTTGTATCAGAAATAGTGTGACCAGCAGGACTAGTAAAGTGATCGTGCCTCTGTACTGGGTTCTGGTGAGGCTGCATCTGAACTACTGTGCTCACTTCTGGGCCCCTCACTACAACAAGGACACTGAGGGGCTGGAGTGTGTCCAGAGATGAGCAACAAAGCTGGTGAAGGGTCTGAAGAACAAGTCTAATGAGGAGCAGTTCAGGAAGCTGGGGATGTTTAGCCTGGAGGAGACTGAGGGGAGACATGATCACTCTGTACAGCTACCTGAAAGGGAGTTGTAGTGAGGTGGAGGTCAGTCTCTTCTCTCCAGTAATGAATGATAGGACAAGAGGAAATGGGCTCAGGTTGCGCTGAGGAGGTTTAAATTGGACATTAGGAATAACTTTTTCTCTTCAGCATTGGAAGGGACTGCCCAGGGAGATGATGGAGTCACCATCCTTAGAGATGTGTTTAAGAAACACATAGATGAGGTCCCAAGGGACATGGTTTAGTTTAGTGATGGACTTGGCAATCTGATGTTAGTGGTTGGTCTTGATGGTCTTAAAAGTTATTTCAAACAGACACTTGATAGTGCTTTATATTCCATTGATCATGTGCAGGAAATCTCAGTTGACTTTTTTTTTTTTTCTTCTTACATGAACAGCCATGAATTAAAAGTGTTTCCTACAATTTAACATTTTGCTAGCATCACACGACTTTCTTGTCACAGTTTTAGTGCGAACTTTACATTGTCTTACTTATGCCTGCTGATCTATTTTGTAGTAGAGGGACCAAGCCACAGATTTCACAACTTTCTTTTCCCCCAAGACATCATTTCCTGATTGTGCTCTCCAAAAATGACTAATTGCACTTTTGACCCATCATATATGTATTTTATGGAATCTTGAGGTTTTCCCATAACGTTTGCCATTAGTGATTTGTACCAGCTAGAGCAGCCAGTTTTGCTTCCATTTATGGCTCAGTAGAGCAGAACTGAGCTATTGCAATTACAAGGAAGAGGTAAGATTCCACTAAGCAAAACTGCACCGTATAGTCTTAGGATGCTTAGGATCCTTGGGATGCTAGCATAACCTTTTTGAGTTCTTTTCTAAGTCAGACACGTGGTCTTGGAGAAATGAGCATGGCTTAGAAATTTGCTTTCACCTGAACTTAATTTAACCATCAGTGCTGCAGGGGCCAGTTTGTGGTTTTGGGGTAAGTCCAATTTCTGTGCGTATTAGCAAACATGCAGGTTTGAAAGGCTTGTAGTGGTTAGCCACAGTACACCTGGGTCTATTAACCAGGCTGTTAATTAGTCTGAAGTGTAAAGTCCAAACTACCAGAGTATCAGTAAAAATCACTGTGTGGAGAACTATTCTGAAGCCTTTGCATTCCAAAAAACCACCACTGGGACCCTGTCTGAATGATTTTTTTTGTTTTGTTACAATTTGTGTCTTGGCATCCTCCAGCTTTCATTTTGTAATTGCCTCTTTTTGCCATTTCTCTGCAAAGGCTATAGTTCCCATGATGGTGCCCAGGTTGTTAAAAATTCCTGGCCTGGCAAATATCTAGCTCAACACCTTCATCATATGCAGAGAAAAGTTGGCAACAGCCTTGGTTTTCCAGTTTTTTAGCAAAAGCCAAGGGAATGTTTACTACTGACTTTGGGAATGCTTCCCTCAAAATGAAGATAATTAAGACTATCAAGAATGGGCTTGTTTTGTAGAGGTATGGACTGGCCAACTTGATTCCACTGAGGGGGAAAGGAATTTACGGTTTAACACAGACTTTGTGGGCTTTAGGGGAAACAACAGCTTGTTTTTAATTTGTTGAAAGAGTGAACTGTATATTGAGAAAAGGCATTTTAAGTGTCTGAGCTAACAAAGGCATATGATAGTATTATCAGAGAAGTGTAGTGAACTCCTGAACTTTCAGAGAGATTTCCTCAGGCTACAGAAATGCAGAGCAGAGCTTTAATATGGTGGTAAGTAAAATTTTATTACTGATTCGTTTTTTTCTGATATTTAAACCAGTGAATCAACTGTGTAAATAATGTCAGTAAGTTAGCTCTGTAATATTCTTGTTAAGTATATTATCCTGAATGGAAATCAGAGGCAGAACAGTGAACATCCACATCTTAAATGTATCTAAAAGCCTCAAGTGCCTGAATATCCAAAATCTACCAAGGAAGGATATAAGCCTTTAATTATAAAGGAAATGTTTGATGTTTTTAACCAGAAATATCAGTACTTGCCGTTTATGTCAATTTAGAATAAAACACAATGTGAAATGTTTTATCAATGAGTTACCTTTGATCACAGGGAAAGTCACAGCACCTGCATAAAATGTATTGTTCATGAGAAAGTGCCTTACAGATCCATATTTACATATAGCACAAAATCTTTGGCTAATATCATCTGGGTTGTCTCATCTGGGGTCAGTGATGATGACTTCAAGAGCTTGAAGCTGTCTTAGTGATCTAGAGAAGCTTTGTGGTCCACGAGAGTAAGAAGTTTGCCAAACCCAGCAGAGGATACAGGAATTTGCCATTGATCTGTGCCTGTTTCTTGGCATAGCTGAGGGGATCTGAGATGTAGGTCTTTGTCTGGGTCTCAGGAAGTGCTGACAACTGAAGGTGGTTTGAAAGGAAGCAATTTGGGAACTTCTCCAGCTTTTGCTTACTGAGCATTTCTGAAGACCAGGCAGAGATGTACTCCTGCCTGAACTTCACACTGTGTGTGGATGTTGATCTGCACTTACTTAACTGCCAAAAGCTGCTCTGGAACCTAATTCATTTTAGGAACTAGCAGGAATGAAGTAATTGCAGACTTGCATCTGATAACAGATGGAGGTGAACTAAGATTACTATGAAATATTTTGAAATTCTCTATTGAACTTCTCCCTGGTCTCTGCAGTGAGCTTTCAGTAAAGAGTAAGTGTGGGGCTCTGACATTCAGAACTGCAGAAAGCAATCTGCTAGTGTCATTTGCAAGAAGGACCTTGTTCATGGACCCAGAAATGTGATAATTGTGATTTCAAAGAAAAAGATTCCTTCTGTATAAACCAAAGGGGAAGATGTTATTGGATGCACCAAATCTAAACTGATAGTATGTGTTAGCTGCATCAAACACAATTTTAGATGCACTTCAGGTACCTATTTTTAAAGATGAAAATTTAAGATTGTTAGGTTTGTGGCTGATGATGTAACTGAGGTTGTTTTTTTAAATGGCACCAGTGACTGGAAAGGCTTAATTCTGGAGGATTTATTTGCTGTCTTTGGATCTCATTTTTCTACAAATTCAGAGATCCTACAATTTATCCAAAAAACTTAACAGTAGCATCCCAAAAAGAAGTAGTCCACCAAAAGGAAAGCTTACTTTGGGAAACACCAGTTAGAAGATGGACAGCTGTGAAAACTGAACATAGCAGCCTTCTTTTTTCTCTTCCACATCTGAAATTTACCCGTGTTCAGCTCTCAATTTATTCAGTGGAAAGAGTCATCTCGCCTCAGCTGTCTGAAACCACAATGACTGCCTAAGCTCATCTTTTAGCTCTGTCATTTGTAGGGGAAGGAAGGCACATCAGAAAGGCAACGCACCCTTTCCTGAGGAAAATATGACAGGCAGCTTTTGAAGGTGGTTCAACCTGTCTATCCATCTCCGGTGACTTCCATGAGCACCTGCGTACCTGTTTTCTATAAAAAGTTACTGCTAGGTGAAGGGGTTGACTTGAATGAAAGAAGACCAGCGACCAAGACTTCTAATGACCTCATCACCAAAGACTCTGACATCAAAATTATACCCACATTAAGGCTTTTTGCTGTTTATATTTTCTGACTCAGATCCCAAAGTTCAGAACCTGAAAATGGGGAAGATGTTTGCTCATGAGAGGAGTGAGCACTCTGTAGGAGTTTTTAGTAGCAGGAGATGGAGATGAGGGTAATTACAAGGTTTTGGTACTAAGGAATTATTTAGGCTGTTGTTTATTAAAAATCCTCCGTTAAGTCAAAGCTTGCTAATATTTTGGGCACAGAACTTCTCTTCCTGTGATAGGCATGAAGGCATTAATGACTGTGAAAATAAAACAATATGTGATTTCACTTCCAGTTGGCTAGTGTGGACAAAAGCTTATTTGAAACAAACTGGACTGACCATTGTTGCATTTTTTGTGCTTCTAGATAAGACAAAATTAATTTGCTACTTCAATTTTGTTTTATTTTTTTTAGTTCCAAGGAAGGATACTTCAGGAAACATGAGGAAGGCAAAACAATTACTTAGGAAATTGCTTGTAATTTCTTCTGATGAAAAATGCCAGTGTAGCAGTGCTCTATGTTTCAGTGATTGTTCCTTGCAAAAAAGATGTTTTTGCTTCCAGTAGATGTTGTCACTCACATTTTTCTGTGCAAAAGCAGAGACAGAAGATAACTAGCCAGCCTAATAGAAGTGCATTGTGTCACAGGCTATCAATTACTCTGTTTTCAGTTGTGTTTTGCGGGTTACTGCTGGAGCTGGCTTTCTGGGTTATGTCTTTTCCTCAGTGGTTCACACATGCTATATATGCAGAGCCTTAGACTAAGATGTGACAGACTGTGGGATGATTCATACCTGCTGGCTGTTGTGAAAAAGACATGATGAGCTCCTGGATTACTTTCTGTGTGTGCTGTACCCCTCCCACTGACCCACTGTTTGAATGGAGCATCAAACGGTCTGCTGTTCAAACTGTGGAGGCATCTGTCCACCCAACTGACTCAGAAACTGTTGCACACATGCGCTGAACCTCATGCAGTCTGCTCTGGATACTTTTGGGCAGTGTTAAGTATCTTGGGTGTTTGCTTTGCAGTTTCTTTACACCGTAGGAAGCCGATGGATATTGTCATAGGGCATCTTGCTCTCTTAACTCTGCTGTGTCCTCCAGAATATCAGATTGAATTTGTACATTGCAGTGAGATAGCAGATGCATGTGTAACAGTTCTTGAATAGAACTACAGTTCACTGCAAAGTCAACATCTGTTCTCAAACTTATTCTCGAAGTTCTTACCAGCATTTGTGGTGGTTTTCAGAGAAGGGTAAGGAGTGTACTGTAGATCAGAAGGCAGGGGTCTTGCAATTCAGCAGATGTTTGTCTTTCCAGCCTGTAGGAGTGACTCTTGGTTGTATTCTGTGTGTAAACTGAAGCTGATATTTATGCAATCAGGTCCACTTCCAAGTGTTGCTTTGATTGTGGTTCATTGTATTTAGTTATTTTAATTATTCCATAAGGGAATCGGACTAACAAAAATGACATAAACAGAGACTAATAGCAGAAGGTGCCTCTTATTCACACCCTTGGAGTTAGTGACAAGGATTTGTGAAGCTTAAAGTGTTCTCCTCTAGTGTCTAATTGTAATGAGGTTCTTTTTGTCTGCAGAAAACTTGTGAATGACCTTATTATATCTGGGATCTTATTGAGTACCAGTTTTCACTTGTGAACCTCTGTAATGAACAGGACTGTAAGTAGAGTCTCCAGTACAGGAATCGATGTTAACAACATTTCAGGGAAGAATTTGTGTATCTAATACTCTTGCCGATCCTGGTGACATTTGAGACTGAAAAAAATGACTGAACCTCACAAAGTTTCTTATAGGGAGAGGCCACGAGAGCAAATCTGATTTCTTGCAGAATGTGTTACAATGTTCACAGCAAACCCCCAATTTTATCTTCTGGGCTATGAAACCAGCATTTAGGATATAAAATGTGATGTTGTGTTGCTACATACACTTGTTTTTGTCAGATGTCCACAAAATCTGATTCTCTGTACAAAACTTTCTTGTACTGGATGGTTTTGGTACATCATTAAGCCCTCGCTAAAGAGTCGACAGGGGACATCCTCATGTATAGCAGTAGCTATGGAATGAGTTCGTGTTATGAAGTTTGTGTGTATGAACCACATATATCTTTGAAAGGAAATAAGAATGACACATCTTTTCTGGGGTTGTTGCAGCAGGAAGCCAGTTACTCCTTTTAGCTAGCTGTGTCACTGTTCGAGGGTGGCAGAAGTTCTAATGTTGCTCAAACCTCAAACCAGGTTTTTTAGAACTTTTTCATGTTTTGCAGGAAGATAAATCAAAAGCCCCCCCCTTTTTTTTTTTTTTTTTTGGTGTGATGTAGACCACATCTACCTTCCGCTCCTCCTCCTCCTCAAATGGGAGACAGGAAACTTTGAACAATTTTTTCCAACCTATATCTGTAGCAAACTTCTGAATTTGCAACTCAGACAAATAATCCCCCCATGTGGATTTTACGGTACAAATCCTTTTACCCACTAAGCTGTTCTTTAAGACACACCTTATCAAAGGTGATTCCCTTTATCTGTCACCTGAATTCTGAGATTCAATTTCAATATCTGTTGAAGGGCCAAGGGACAGTCCCTTCATTCCAGGGTTCTTCTCTCTGGTGAGGGCCTTTGTTACTTGGCCAGGGCTCACTTTTAGATGAGAAATTCCACTGCAGGCTTTCTTAATGAAACTTGTATCAGACTTAGCAGAGGCTTGTGAATAGCTTTTGTTCTCAAAGAATTAGTGACATTGATCAAAAGAACGTTGTCTCAGAGTGCTTAACCAGCTCTGGCAGCGTTATGTTCAATAGCTTGCCGTGTTCTCCCAGCTATAATGAAAAAATCTCTCTGCTTTATACTCACCTCAACTACTAGGTATCATGGTTGAAACATGGTTCGGCTGTCAATATCAGTTACTGTAAAGAGTAAACCAGGGATAAATTATCTGTCATTTCTAATCTGTAATAATGTTAGAAGATTTTGTTTAAAAATAATGTACATTTGAAGTAGGTTTTCCCTCAGCTAGCCCAACCATGTGAGACCAATTATTGGAGAAGATTAAGTTGAATTGTTGAAAAGGTGTGGTGAATCAGAGTGATAAGGCTTTGAAAATAAATGTGGAGACTGGCTATGAAGCTTTGCAGACTTTAGACCGTTTGAGGGAACTTGCCCTATGGATTCAGACAACAGGTGTGCTTTATATATTAATTGAAGGTAACTGGTATCCAGACCAAGGTGTTCTTAATCTTCTCTGCAGTGATGTGTACTGCTAAGTACATTTAAAAGAGATGGTCAGCATAAAAGCAAGCCCTGTAGCTAAGGAGATAGATATTTGTACCTAGAAACTGTTTTGTTTATAAGGGAGAGGAGAATGCTTGGAGCAGTTACTCAGAAATTTTACATTTCAAGAATATGCTGAAAACATATATGCTGAAAACAGGAATAACATTCCTGTTATTTAGTTTGGATCTAGAATGGCTTTTGGTCTTTGAGTAGCATTCATGGACTGAGTTCAGTTGCCCAGTTTCTAGTCATTTGCTTTCTATCTTCCTCAATCTTGTGATAACTAGGACTTTAGGGAGGAATTAACAATAGCTGAAATAGGGCTGTGGAGCAGCACAGGCTTTGGATAACCTCTCAGCTTCCCTGAGGACCCAGCTTGCCTGCTCCATACAAATGCTCTGCTGAATTCAGTGGGATTGTTTGCAGATACTCTCTGGGGTTTTTACAGTGGAAGGTATTTTCTGTGGAAGGGCAGTGTGGGAGGCTGTGTTCTGAAATTGGCCTTTCTGCAAGATTTTACACCTATTTGAGCTCCCTGGTGGGTCAGGAGAAGTTAAAATGTATAGCATTGCTCAGGACTCGGCTTTTCCTTTCAGCAGTTAACAGAATATTCTGAGGACTAAAATGTAAAATGACTGTGAGTGGAACAAAGCCTCTCAGGCTTTTTTCCATAGTGTTTGGCACATGTTCACAGAGAATTTGCAAACAGGAGGAATAGCTTCGCTTGGAAATCTCATTAAGAAAGGCATTAGCTGTATCTTAATATAATTAAACAACTAGATTTAGAGCTAATATTGTGGGACTAACCAGTTCCTTTTAACTGCTGTGCTGATGACTGTAATCTGAGCAACTGTTGACTGACCTACAGCCTGGCTCACTCATGGCATGTGCCACAGTTTTAAGACAGCTTAATATTGGAAATGTTTAACACCTCTCTTATGGCCTGGAATCTCCTGATGCACACGAATTAGCTGCTGCTTTCCGCAGCCAGCTCCATGGGCTTCAGTGGAGCAAAGTCTGCTAGATCTGTGCAAATTTTTAGTTACGAACTTGGAGAGGAAAAAAGAGAAACAATGAAAATTCCGGTTTTGGTCAGTCTATAATGAACTTTTTAAACCAGAACAAAACATGCTTTGGAGAAAAAGACCCCACCATGACTGAAAAAAAAGCATTTTGTTAATATAAAAGTTACGATAAGAGCAAAGTAAATGATGAACTGGGTTCCTTTAATTAATGATAAGTTTATGAATGTGCTTTTTTAGTCAGTAGCCTGACGGTGTTTTCCTGTGAAATGAATGCCACTTGCTGCAGTAACATGTCTGTGGGGTAAAGACAGGAAGTCAGCACCTTGCCCTCTGCTTCCATTGCTTTGATGCCAACTCCTAAAAACAAAACACATTCACATTTTGTGGCAACGTTTTTATTTCTGTCAAATTTGGTGAATTTTCTGGAATTACTTCAGCCACTCTGAAACAGGATTTTTCAGCTAATAAATTTGCCTGGATTGCTCTTCAGTGGGACAGCTTGGCTTTAACTTTATGGTTGCATTTACAACTGTTTCAAAATAATAGAAGTACACGGAATGAATTAAGGACAAACTACCACCAGGCTCTTCTTTAGCAAAGGTAACACGCAGCAGCTGCTGTGACTCAATGAATCAGAAATAGTTGTGGGTAATGGAAGGTAAGACAAAGACAATGTAATCTTTTTTCACATGAGAGAGGCTGATCGTGTGACAAGGTTTTATTAGAATGACTGTACTTCTGTTTTTCCGAATGATTGATGCACACAGTGCTCTGCATAGTCTTCGATGATGAATGTTGGTGCCATGAAGCAACCGTTACTCACTGTGCTATTATTGAACATGAATTTTGAATGACTTGTGGCACAGAGCTGCCTGGTACTTAAATCAATGAAATAAAAGTCAGGAAGAGACAAAGATAATGTTCCTCCTGCAATTATTGACTCCTGTGGCTTGTGTACAAACAGTGTTTCTGGTGACTAGTTAAAGGATCACAACTCTAGACTTTCTGTACCTGGGATAAAGGAAGGAGGAGGCACATGACCCAGTGCTTACTGTTTGGATGGGAAAATTGTTTTGGTTTGTTCCCTTCCTCACCTCCTGTATTGGCAAGAAAAGCTGGGAATGGGGCAGAGGTTGCTTCACGGATTACCCAGGTGGGGTTCTAGGGTTGGAGGGAAATGTGCTGGCATAGATGAATACCGTCCGCTTGGCTTACGGAGATGACAAGAGTTGTATTCAGTGTATTCAGTTGCATTCAGTGTACATCACTGACTATCCCATCTTCATTCGCACATCAGGAGCAAAGTGTTAAGCAGTACTTTTAGTTTCTGACTGCTGACAAGCAGATGAATGAATCCTTCCAGAGACGGAGGGTCCATTTCTTGCTCAAGCTAAATCCGAAGCTGTATATCAGCATTACCACTGCAGGAGGAGTGGTATTGATGTGACTTAGTCAGAGGAACAATTGATATTTTTTATCATTTTCCTTGTCTTCAGCTTCACTGTTTATGTGAGGAAGGAAACCCATCTGGAAAGAGCTGCTGGTGCAGGGCACGTGGGCAGACTAACTACTTCCCAGCTCTGCCATGAAATACAGCTTCATTGAGACCTGATTTCATTTTCAGAACTTCAGTCACATATCTGCTGTGGGAGGCTGGGCTCCCACTATGGTTTAGAAAGTGAGAGCAGGCACCTATATTTGGCTCCAGTTCTGAAGTACCTTGTGGAAAACATCATTTTTTTTCCATGGACTATAGAAAAAGTTGAAGAGTGGTCTCCTAAGTAGAAGACATTTTAGATGAGATGGTGCTCCTCCACATTCCTGCATCTTGAACAGGGCAAACTAACTCCTTCTGATTTCTGCTACACTGTTAAATGTATGTTTGAATTTTTATTTAGCTGCTGTTTAACAAGCTTTAAGATATTCACAGAAATATTTTAACATGTAAAATCTTTATCCCATTGTCTTTTTAAAGGCATCATAATTTACTAATTTTAAGCATGCATATTCTCGGATTGTTTAGATATTTAGATTTTACTCTTCGCATTTTCTTCTTCTCTTTTTTGTTTTTGTAATTTGCCACAGAAAGTGAAGGAGAGGAAAAGAGAAAAGAAAATTGCACAGATATATTAATTGCTCTTGACACTGGACAAATTTTCTGCAGAAGCTGTTATTTTCAGAAAGTCTGTTCCCCTCCCCAGTAACAATAATGGCCTTCTAAAAAAACTTTCATGAGTTCTGTTTAATATGGTTGGGATAGTCTAAAGGTGGCTGTTTGATCTAAAGAAAATCATAGCATTTCCTAACCTTGTGTAGTATTTCTGTAATAGTCTTTCTAAATATACTCTGCTGCAATTTTGCACATGTGCATGGCAGTCATCATAAATGGCTGACATTAGGCAACAGATATTACTCAGTAACTTAATTCTCTTTCTTATGCCTGGACTGAAATTGCTCTCTCTTAGCTCCTGTGTTAAATCACAAGTGATTTCTATTTTAACTTATTTCAATATGAGCAGGGGATGGCTATAACTTGCTGACTTATTTGTGCCGAAATATAATGTGGTGGATTGCCTGGCTTTGTTGCACCTGATCTTCGAAAAGTGATTTTTGTTGATTGCTTGTATGTGGTTTAAAGAACCTTGCATCCTTCCAGAAGTGTTCACCTGCCAATCATATATGCTAGATCTTATGCTGGATCTGGTTTTGAACAGGACAAGGGGTAATGGGATGAAGCTGGAACACAAAAAGTTCCATTTAAACATAAGACAAAAACCTATTTTCCTGTTGATGTGAGGGAGCCCTGGCACAGGCTGCCCAGGGAGGGTGTGGAATCTCCTTTTCTGGAGATCTTCAAAACCCACCTGGATGTGTTCCTGTGTGACCTGATCTAGGTGAACCTTCTTCAGCAGGGGGTTGGACTAGATGATCTCTAATGATCCCTTCCAACCCTACCATTCTGTGAAACAAACCAATTTCTCTTTGTACTAATCATATTTCTGTTTGGTTTTTCTCTAGGCTGCGGTCTTTGGTAAAGCAGTTAGAGAGAGGGGAAGCTTCAGTTGTAGATCTAAAGAAGAATTTGGAATATGCTGCGACTGTTCTTGAGTCGGTGTACATTGACGAAACAAGGTGAGTTGACTACAGACATCAGCACTCTTCTGCTCTCTTATATCAATGACACAAATCTGTAATTTACACGTCAGCTGGGAAAGTTGTTTTAGCCAAGATTTATTAGTCACAGACAATATGTTTTTAATTATTAAAGTGTTCTACAGTCTTTGGTCTAAAAGCTTCTTTAAGTTTCCTGGGGCAGGGGAGGAGATCAAAAGCAATCATAAATGTAATGTATATTCTCTTGGAGAAATGTTTTCATAATAGTTGTGTCTCATTTTCTCTGAAAGTGTCTAGATTCCTGTTCCTTTGTTTCTTTTTGAATAGTGTTAAATCTTTTCACTTGTATCAAGTCTTTGAAATGAAAAAAACTCTTACACCACGTCATGATAGAGGTAGATTGGTAAGACATTGCAGACAAGTTCCCCTCTCTGTTATGTGCCGTTTCCCCAGTGCTAAATGCACTTGTGGAATCACCTCAGGTGACCAGAATGGCCTGTATGATCCTGACATGTCTGTAAATGAGCTCTGGAGGGCAGAAAGATAACATAGATAAAAGAGAACATAGATAAGCTGAAGATGAGATACCAGTGAATGATTTTGTAGTTGTGTTCAGAAGACTGATACTTTGTGTTAGTGTGTTTGTGCAGTGAGTTTCACAGTGTGACTTTTAACTATAGAAGATAATAAACAATCTGTTGAAGACTCATGCAATTGTGTTCCATTAGAGCTGATTAGAATGTTTGTGAGTTTCTTTCTCCTTAACAGTGTTGCAGTGCTCTGCGAGGAAGTCCGTTTACCCATCCTTTTTCTCCCCCTTACAGGCGTTTACTCGACACAGAAGATGAGCTCAGTGACATCCAGTCTGACTCTGTGCCCTCGGAGGTCCGGGACTGGTTGGCTTCTACCTTCACGCGACAAATGGGGATGATGCTCAAAAGGACAGAGGAAAAACCCCGGTTCAGGAGTATTGTCCATGCAGTACAGGCTGGGATCTTTGTGGAAAGGTAGAGGACCATGTAATTACCTTTTTCTAGTAGCTGCCCAGGTACTGCAGATTGCACCTATAGTGTGTTATGATACTGTGACAGGGGATGGAGGAGGGTACCTTAGGCCAGAAGACCTCAGAGAACTAGAAGACTCTATTGAATGAAGAATACTTTAATATGTTCCCAGTGATATTTCTCCAGAGATCTAGATAGCACCTCGAAAACTGGCATTAAGTACAGATTGCAACCTGAAACAGCACATGCCGATCTGTTCTTGACATAACATAGATGTAATAGCACAGTTGGAATCACTCTGACAGAGAATATATCTGTGCATAGCCCTAGATCAAGAGTGATAGCTTTTAAAACTTGGTCAGCCCAGATCAAGCCCTCCCTTGCCTTTGTTTACCTCTGTGCTCTAGTATTTCTTATGCAGAACTGCTAAGAAACAGAAGAAAAACCTGTATCGTAGTGCTACGGGAACAAACTGTAGACCAAGACTGATGTGAAAACTTTGGGAGGATTTAAAAAAATGCATTAAGTCCTCTCATCCTTCTCTGATTTGCATAAGAAACTATTTTGCTTAATTCTATTTATGTGCTGCCTTATCTGTTTTGTCTTGGTAGAATGTACAGACGGACTTCAAATATGGTCGGTTTGAGCTACCCACCAGCTGTAATTGGAGTGTTAAAGGTAATCTCAGTAAGAAAGAGGGGGGGTTCTGCACAAAGCTTCAAGACAACAGTGCGGTATTTGTGTTGGTAAGGGGATCTTAGAACTTGCCCTTTCCTCCTCTCTGACATTTAGTTTAGTTCACATACATTAATCATTTACTGGCCTAAGGGAATATCCTTTCAATACAGTAAAGTATAGAGTTCAAGCCTGTGGCCATTTTCAGGCTGTGAAGGTTACAGCTCTCTTCTAGATTACAGTGATTGAGCTGAGGATTAGTAACATGCTGGAATCAGTCATGACCTCCCACAGGGAAGAAAAAGGACATAAATGGAGAGAGGAGGAGGTGAAGGATTAGGTACTGTGACAGCTTCTTCCTTGGCGAAAGTACTACAAGGAAGTAGGAGGTAACCTGCAACAGAGTTGGAAAGGTGAAGAAAACTTCAATATACAGAAGTCAATCTTCAATATGTGGTTTAAGGAGAATCATTTGGATAAATCCCTGCAGAGAGGACATCAAAGTTCTCAGCAGGCAAGAGAGATTAAGAGCTGGTCCTGTGCCAGCTGCAACTGCATGGTTGATCTCTAAGTCATTCTTCTCGCTCTAACTCCTTCTGCACCCTTCCTCTTGATTGCTAGAAGGAGGAGAGAAAGGTTCATAGGGTTTCAGGAACATCCAATTCTGAGATCAAGGAGCTTTATCTTGCTAGATAATGAGCGCTGTCAGTTCCCACAGCCCCTCCCTAAGAGTGGAGATTTGAACTCAACTTTCTGCAAGAAGGTTTATACCTTTTACTTCAGCTTTATGAGCTGGGAAAAGAACTTTCGCTCCTCAGTATCTTGACTGACCACCTTGCAGCACTGATAAAAATAATTTACAGCTGACTGGAACTTTCCCAACTGGAATTAAGATATTTACTCTTCTGGTATAAAGACTGGGGTATTTTTTCTATCATTGTTAGCACATTTTTGTAACATTACTTTGATTTTTTTTTTCTTGCTCTATAGTTTTCTGAAAGCCCCAGTAGACTTATCTTTATAAAAAGCATAAAGAAAATTAGGGTCCTTCTTTCTTTGAGTAATTTAAGCTTCTGTAATTACAGTTCAGGATTAAAATTAAAGTCAGAAGAACTAAGTTGCTCTTTGTGTCCACTAAAATAGTTCTTCTTGTTAGTTATTATTTTTGTTAATTGTTCTGTAAGTGTTAAAAATATGCCCACGGATGTCTGTATTTTTTTTCCCAAGAAAAACATGCCACCTTATTCTGTTTGAAGTGTGAGTGAAGAATTAGAGCACTTTGCTCACAATGCTAGGTCATAAGAACTCTGTAGGGAAAGCAAAATCCAGAGACTTTAATATCATTAAATAGCGTGTCTTCATTATTCCTATTTCCTTCATAGTTACTATTCTTTTTTCATAGACATAGCACACAGGTGGTAGGCAGGGAGGAGTAAAGTCAGCCACAGTAGGGCCATCTCATGTTTTGGCCACTAAAGCACACCTGAATTCTTGTCTTTTGGATTCAGATTTTGCTGATTAAATTCTGGTGTGGAGAATTACCATGTTTATAATAAGCAAACAGCATACATGTCATTTAAACATAAGAAAAAACCTGTTTTACTATTGAGGTGAGGGAGCCCTGGCAGAGGCTGCCCAGAGAGGGTGTGGAGGCTCCTTCTCTGAAGGTTTTCAAAACCCACCTGGACATGTTCCTGTGTGACCTGATCTAGGTGGACCTGCTTTAGCAGGGGGGTTGGGCTGGATGATATCTAAAGGTCCATTCCAATGCCTACCATTCCATGATTCTGTGTGCTTAATGGAAGCTTCTTAAGCATGAATCATACAGTACTGTTGAGTAACTTATACTCTGCATCAGTTCAGTGGAACTGAAAAAGTTTTAAAAAAGAATCTATGTGGTTACATCATGACTCTAATTCTCTAGTATTAGCAAGGAGTGCTAGGAATCAAACTGTCATTGTAAAAGAGATGACCATGTTAACTGTCTTTTCTCCCCACTCTTGCAGAATGTAGACAAGTGGTCCTTTGATGTATTTGCACTAAACGATGCCAGTGGGGATCATGCACTGAAATTCATATTCTATGAGCTTCTCACACGCTATGATCTGATCAACCGTTTCAAGGTCAGTAGTTAGAAGATGGGTCTCTCCTCTATCTCGAACTTTAACTTCCCTCTCATCTTGCTTTGTTCTGTTCAAAATGCAATTTTAGCCCTATTTGAAGGCTTTGTGGACACTGCACTTTCCCTGGTAAGCAAGACCAAATGTAGTGGTTTTAATTGCACTGGAGTACCATGAGGTAGACAAGGATCCCAAACTGACTTCCTATGAAACCCATGGGAAGTGTTTAATTTGATCTGTGGGAATAATGCTGTCATACTTCTGGGTTTCATAGGACTCTCAAGTGTGTAGGCAAAAAAGAGAAGCTCAAATTGAAATTGAAGTTCATCAAAAGCAACAGGTTGAGAGAGGTGATTCTGTCCCTCTGCTCTATTCTGAGGAGACCCCATCTGTAGTGGTCTGTCCAGCTCTGGAGCCCTCAGCACAGGACAGACATGGAGCTCTTAGAGTGGATACAGAGGAGAGACTTGGAAATTACCAGAAAGTTGGAACATCTCTCCTATGAGGACAGGCTGAGGGAGTTGGAGTTGTTCAGCTAGAGAAGTCTCTGGGAATACCTTATTGCAGCCTTTCAGTACTTAAAGGAGTCTCATAAGAAAGACTGGGACAAACTTTTTGTCAGAGCCTGTTGCAATAGGACAACAGACAATGGTTTTGAACTAAAAGAATTTAGACTAGATAGAAGGAACAAATTTATTGTAATGTGAGTGGTGAAAGAGTGGCACAGGTTACCCACATTCAAAGTGAATAGCCTGCACTAATTTATTGCCCTTGCTCATCACAGGAGGGGTTGGACCAGATAACCTTTAAAATTCTCTCCAACCCCAACTAGTCTGTGATTCTGTAATTGTTCCAGAGGTTTGTAGATACAAATGCTACGTACCGTTTCCTCCAGCTTTGAATAGGCTTAAATTTGAATGGCAATTCAAGAGTCCCCTGAATTGCATTTTCTCTGTGATGTGCAGTTCTACTCTTTCAGTCAGAAAAGCAAAGCAAGCCCATAGTATGGGCAAGCTGCATTTCACCATGAAAAGCCAGAGGTCTGATAAATATTACTCATAGTAGAGTGTCTCAGACTTGCTATGATGCGTTTCCACAGAAAATTTGGAATGTGACTAGTAAAGCAGAGAGTACAAGCTGGAACATGAGAGACTCCAAAGAAATACAAGGAAGAATTTCTTCACTGTGAGGGTCAGGGAGCACTGGAACAGGCTGCCCAGATGGGTTGTTGAGTCTCTTTCTCTAGAGACATTCAAAACCCACCTGGATGAGTTCCTGTGTGACCTGCTCTAGATAGTCCTGCTCTGGCAGGGGAGTTGAATGAGATGGTCTTTCGAGGTCTTTTCCAAACCTTAACGTTCTGTGATTCTGTGAACAGACAGATACCTTTGGCCTGATCAGAAATATTTCTCCAGGGGTTCTCACTTACAGTCAAATGGTCTCTGTTACTTTTCATACTGCATGACTCTTCCAGACAGCGTTTTGTAATGTATTTATGTGTCTTTATGTATTAGAATGATTCATCCATCGTGTAATTAGGGATGGGAAAAACAGTTTGAGGAAGTAAACTGGATTGATTCACTGTCTCGCTTGAGTGCCTATTGCAGATATTTTAGCATATTATTTATTTGAGAGACACAAACTGCACTTTGGGGCCCCTGACCGAAATGCTCCCCTCTGAATTCTAGTCATTAAAGGTGATTATTTTGGTTTTAATTCTGTGCTGCTTTACTCAGATCCCCATTTCTGCCCTCGTGTCGTTTGTGGAAGCTCTGGAGGTCGGCTACAGCAAACACAAAAATCCTTATCACAACCTCATGCACGCTGCAGATGTGACACAGACAGTCCATTACCTCCTTTTCAAGACAGGCGTAGTGGTAAGTACAGGAGTTGGCATCCTGAATACATAATGAGATTACATCTGGTTTTGCTCAGTAAGGAGATTATGATTATCCACAGTAGAACCCGTTTGCACTGTAGACAAACTTCATTTGATACGGGCTTGCTAATTCAAGTAGAGACTTACGAGTGTTTAGAAATAGAAGCTAGCTGAAGATCTTCGTAACTCCTTTAATAGTAATCTGAAAGAGGATGAAAGGGAAACCAAAGGTTAATTTTTCGTTCTGCCACAAGATCTCCTGGGTGATTCTGCCAATAGATTTTTGTTGGAATTCATTTCAACTAATGTGAAGAAGCAAATTGTCTAAACTTTCTTCTTATTTAAGGGAGCAAGGCAGTACCTCCAAAGGACAATTCATTGCACTTATCAGAAGAGCCATACCAGAGTTTGTCAGTTGAATTGGGAAGTTGTTTGAGGCTTTTCCTGCTTTCTTGAATACTTCCCAGTCATTCCAAGCTCTGTAACTGGGAATTGTTTGGAACTGTTGTAACTGGGATGAGCGAAACTCATGGTCGCATTTGACTCAGCCTGACGAAATTCCAACCCTTTTTCGGATGCTGGGTGCATAGGACGGATGAGTGCAGCCACAAGGTGCAGTACAGCAGCTCCTGCTCTGTTTTTCAGGCCAGTCGCAACAACTGTAGACCTATTCATGCTCGGGAGGAGCCTTTTATTAGGTCTGACTTTCTGCAGTCCCTTGATTGCCCCAGTAATGTTGCTTTCAATTCTGAGCCCAGACCTGGATGCTCTTCCCTGAAGCGCAACATACTGCAGTGCCCCCTGTCAACACATCCTGACTTTCCTGTGTTGCATGTAGATTGCACCTGAGAATTGACATGTTTAATAGAGACAAATTCAGGAGGATCCAGGCCCAGTCTATCTCAAGACCTGATCCAGACCGCCCAGTTCTGATTGATGTCAGTTGCTTCTGACTGTGTCTGAAGTAAAAAGGAGTTAGGTCAGACGTACAGCTTCTCCAGACATGTGCTCAAAATCTCCCATGAGATCCTAAACTTCTCACTGGTGCTTTCAGGGCCTTTAGTTAATGCAAATGCACAGAAGGCTGTACTCATAAGAATATTACATGGCTGAGGAAGGTGAAATGCATTGTGGTGGTGAGAAATGGACCTCCTTTTTCTCTGGAAACTACTGGAGAAAGGCAATTTTCACTTGCGGCTACTCGGCTCCAAAAAATGGCTGGATGGAAACAGCTGCCCAAGTGCAGCAGCTCTCCTGCCTGCGTCTGCTCAGAACTGCCTCTTTTCAGCTTGCTGCTTCTTGCTCTTTTAGGAAGTTTAGCTGCAATTGTGAGCATGAATGTGTGCTATTTCAGTCTAGCCTGTTTGGCCACGATGCTGAATAGAGTTTCCTGTTCTGTCTGTGAGCAGAATAAAACCAGACAATTGTTAAAAAAAAAAAAAGAGAGAGATCTGGGAGGACATGAAGATACAGGAGTAAACAATGCAACACTTGTGATTTTTTTTTTCTCTAAGAGGGAGAAGATATAGCAGATGAGAAGAGAAAGAAAAATGCAAACCAAATCTCCCTAAAATAAACCAAATCAAACCAAGAAGTCCCAGTGGCTTTATTTATATGCAGAGCACACTTGCTATGAAGTCCTCGAGGTGCACCAGGACTGCCAGTTTAGTGTGTTCCCTGGCCTGCTGCAAGCCCTGGGCTGCAGTAACCTGTGCTGGATACCTGCCAGTGGGCTCCATGGCTCTGTGTGGGAGCAAAACAACTAGTGGTGTTGATTAGAAATGAAGGTGTGAATGAGTAGCTGACACCGTGTCCCATTCCCTGCTGGCTGTGGGCTTAAAGACTTCAGAGGCAGAGGAGCTCACAGAGGTATATTTTTTCTACAGAACCAGTTTTTGTGACGAAACTCCACTTGCATGTTTTATTCCTACCTTTAGAGATTAAGCTTTTTTCTCATGCGTCTCCTGAACTAGAAGTGATACCACTTCTGTGTATACTGACAAATAGTCAAATATAAATGCCCTCCTGTGTCTTATTTGCTCCATAAGGCTCTGGGAGCATGTGGGAGAGATGAGCCTGTGGCTTGTGTCCTACCAAAGAGGTAGAGGTGCAAGCAGGGAGGAATCAAGCGCTCTCCTTTTTGTCTTTTTTTATATCAGGTCTTTGCTGTTCTGATTGTCAAACCTAGCAATAGTGAGGTGTGTCTGTGAGATCAACAGGATGATTTTCTGTGTGGCACTGGATTATGAAAGAACATTTCAGTGTGGTGGGAGCTGAGTGGTCAGAGACAACCCTGAGCCCTCTCTTGTCCTGGGACACACGAGTCTGGAGGCACCTGCAAAGTGCCAAAGAACAGAGGACAGCAATTTGGTTTTTTGACTTTTTTTTTCAATTTTTTGGTACCTGAATCGAGAGCTATCAGAGGGCAACCACCTCGTACTGGCTTCATCATCCTCATATTGACAAAATGCCACTGTGAGGTTCTAATAACATTGCTGGGGCTCCATGAGAGTCCAAGAGGCGTTGGTGGTCTCTGGTGGCGTCCCATGCTGTCCAGCAGTCTCTGATTGTCTCCAGTGATGTCTGGCACTCTCCCTCATTATCCAGCAATGTCTAGTGGTCTACAGCAGTCCTTGTGCAGGCTTCCATGGACTCCTCCTGCTGCTATGGGGCTGATGGCCAAATACGACAGCCCCTATCCTTGCCTCTGGCTCAGGGCAGAGGAGTTGCCCCCTTTCCTGAGGGGCAGGGGTGGGGGGATAGTGAAGCAGGGCTCATCTGCAGCTTGACGTGTGCATGGTGTTCCTGAGGAGCAGCCTGCTGGGTGCCGGTGTGAGTGGCCCATGTGTGACTTGTGGCGGCACCACTTGATGGGCTTTGTTGGCTTGGAGGGTCCCTGAGGGCCCCCAGCAGTCGTGTGGCACTTTGGGCACTTGTTGCTGAAGACACTCGGCTGTTGGGATTTTGTGCCCTGTGGGATGGCAGCTTTCTGAGGTAGATCCACCTCTCTGGGTTGTGCAGCGTGTTGAGATGGATCCACCTCCATGGGCTCCTCACTGTTCTGTGTCAGGCTGACCATTGGCTTCTCTCACCTGCCAGCGCTGCTGCTCTTGGCCACCTGGTTCTGTTTATAGGGATTGAGAGGCATGGTCAGAGGTTCCAGTGACCTCCCTTCACTTTGCTGCCTGTGGCCTCTCTCCTGGCTTTTCTGCCTCCTCCTCTGCCCAGTAGGGTTGGTGTCAGAGCTGTGGCTGCTGGGTGAGCTGTGGGCCAACTGCCGCTGTGCCTCCTGCCTAAGGGAAGGTGGATGCTGTCACCAATGGACACTGCTGGAGCTCAGGCGATGGCCCACAAGGCCCTGGTGGCCATTTTCTTTGCCAGAGTGTTACCGTTAAGCAGCTCGGCTCCCTTGAGTGGCATTGTCCCCACACCCAAGAGGGGAGCAGAGGGGAGGAGAGTGCCTAGTGTCCTCTGGAAGTGGGAAGGAAACTCTTTCAGTTGACCTGTCTTTCCTCTGCTTTTCCATATTCTGCTTCTCTGATACAATGATGTCAGACAGATCATTCTGAAAACATGAACAGGTTTTTGTGTGTTGTTAGCACCCTTAAATGTAGTCTTACGATACCTCAGTGGGAAACAGCTCATGCTAGCCATTCCTGGGGACTCTCCAGCCAGGGCTCTGCTGCCACATGCAGATGGCAGCACCATGATTTACGTTGTTTGGGATTTTCTCTTGTTACTAATGTCCAGTAAATACTCTGTGCTCATACACCTTTCCAAGTCACCTGCTGTTGTGATCTTTGGTGTTTCACATGACAAGAGCTTTTCACTATTAAAGTACTTTCTTTTCTGATGTCTCTGAAGTATTTTTCCTCTCTGTTTTAGAGGAAACGATGTTCTGAAATGTGTGCTGAGATCAGAGAATGTGCATGTTCCATATTTACATCTCTTTAAGGGAAACTAGAATTTGTGTGCTGGTGAGCATATGTATGTGCTGGCACTGAAGCTAGTGACTTAATCACCTGAGCTCTTTGCTGTTGTTTTCCTGCTGTAAGAAGCTACGTCCAAGTGTCCCATGCAGACCATTACAATGGAGTTGCACTCCAGAGGATGTAGTGAAGTGTTTTCTTCCTTTGAATAATCCCAAGCACTAATTGTTCCCACAAACAAATGATATGAGGCATTTGATGCAGGATCCAATGTAGCACGATAAGAAATGACTCTTCTGCTACCTGGAACAAGGGACTCTCAACACCAGGTGCCAGCAGTTACATTTCAGCTTTGCTTCTCGAGTTAGAATGTTTTTTAAAATTTTGAGACCTCTTCCTTGATTTTGTTTTTTTCTTTGGCTTCCACTCTGCTTCTCTTCCAGGACAGAACTTATCTCAGTGAGAGTAGATTAATGTAGTTTGAAAGCTAGCTCTAGATGTTACCAATCCTAAGCTCCTGCGTCCAGCAGGTCTAGCTTCTAACTTGCACAGGTTGTTCACACATGGTAAAGAAAAGTAGGGGATATTTTCCTGTTTCAAGACTTTGCTTGCATTAAGTACACTAGAGTAAACATATTAGGTGTTCAGTTCATCAATTGACAATATCTAGGTAAGGAACTTGCCCATGCTAGAATGCCAGACCTTGTTTTCCAAAGGTATGTTGGTCCATTGGTTTTAATCTTCACTGGGACAAAGATTTATGGAAAGATAATACAATAAAAGAAAAAAACGGGATTTATCTCATTAAGTAGTTATTTGCAGTGTGGTAAAAGTAATTTTTTTTCAAATGTAAATGGTCTATGTAGTGATAATTTGTTCTAGTCTCAAGCAGAAGAAGCCATCATCTGGTTTATCTTTACGTGGTTCATGCCTGTGTCATGCTCCCTGTTGTTTACAAGCTTTCTCAACAGTTTTGTTCCATGTTTCTTTATTCAACCGTGTGATTCTGCTGGGATTCTTACTTTCTTCAGTATTATTTTCTGCTCATATTTTTATTTGTTTAGAGTTACTATATGATTTCTTGGTGAATCCAGACAAAGTGGTGGAACCAGTGAAGCTTAAGAGTTCTTTCTCTGATACCATCAGGAATTACGAGAGAATGTTTCTTGCGGCAGACGTGTAAAACTGCAGAACTCCAGGACTTGTGTCCCATCTGTGTGTACCTACGGGAAGTGAGATCCTCCTCTCCTCAAGACTATTGTGATTAATAAGCAGACAATCATGAGCTCTGAAAATAAAAAACTATTTTGGAATAAAAGACCATAAAGTTCTGAGGAAGGAAATGAGCTAATTACTCCTGTCTTTGCTTTGTAGTATTCTCTTGGAAATGCATCCATTTGTTTTGTTAGATTTGGAAACAGTGCTCTTTCCTCTTCCATTTTCTTTCTGTATGCCTAATCCTTTTGCTGAAAAGCCAGTGACTTGCCATCATAGATAATTCTCCATATTTATTGTGTGTTTCTGAAAGAAAATCATGCCTCGTTACCCTTTCTTTGTTTCCACTGTGAAAGCAAATACTTGTTCTTTTTCTCCTCTGCCATCCCGAACCCCCTATCATTGCAGAAAATTGGAAGATATTGTCCTGGATTGGTTTTGTCAGCCCTTCAGAGATGAAAAATGTTCCTATTTCCTCACTCTGTCCACCTGTGACAGTGTCTTGCTGCTTTCTCAATAGCTCTTGATGGCTTTGTTCTTTACAACTAGATCTCTGTTCCCAAGATGAAGTTCACCACAGACTAGAGAAAGGTGATATCACCACTTTGCTGGAGATTGCATCCATTCTCTGCAGGCTCCTTGCCATCTTGTTTGCCTTTCCTTGCAGGGCTGTATCAGATAAAAAGGACATAAGGGTTCCAGTTTACCTACTATTTCCTTCCAGTTACTCAGTTACTGTTTTGACTTTGTACTGCTTACACTGCCTTATTTATTACCCACGGTTCACAACTGTAATGCAAGTCTGTGTTCTGAGGGGTCTTCCTGAAATGTTTTTATGATATCTCGTACCTTTCCTCAGCTGTATTACATACTATTTGAAAACTTACATTACTCAAACTTGTTCAACAAGTGGTATTGCTTTGATAGGGCATGGCAAGTTAGCACTTTTCCTGTATGTGTCACGAGAGATGAGGTGGGAGACACCAAGCACAGAGCTCATTGCCTTAGTGATGTTTTAAGACATGAGACATAAGATGCTCTTGGAGTGAGGCTTGCCTAATGCTGCCCAGAAGATCTGGAGAGGATGCATGGCACTGAGTGTATCTGTCACAGTTCTGCCTGCATATAATGTAGGTTGGCTCTGCCTGTCACTGAGTGCTTGTGCCTGACTTTTTTTCAATCACTTGCACTTTCTCCTTTTGGGAAGTGGCAGAAGATGGTTAAGGAATGGAAGACCAGATCTAGACATACAGCCTGGAAACCCTAGTTCCTTCCTGTTCCTCCTTGCAATTCCCAGAAGTTGTTGCTTGAAAGTTGGAATCATGTTCTTCATCAGTTATAATGCATTCCTGGTTCACAAGACCACAGATTGCTCCACCACCAGTGCTAT
Source organism: Urocolius indicus (assembly GCA_013401255.1). Lineage (NCBI taxonomy): Eukaryota > Metazoa > Chordata > Aves > Coliiformes > Coliidae > Urocolius > Urocolius indicus. The sequence goes on from WBNH01007068.1 coordinate 190,070, forward strand.
CTGTTCCTCTCCTGGAGTGATTGTGTAGAACTGAGAAAATAGTTTAATGCCTGTGTCTGTTAATTTCTTGATCTCTTCATTCTCCTCTCTCCCTCAAACAAAAAACATTAAAACTCAAGAGTTGCCTGGGTCATGGTGATGTTGTACCAGGTATCTCTGGGCAACATTTTCAAACTGCATCTTTCATGTGAGGAGATCTTTAATATTGAGACTTGCTTCATTCTTCCTTGGTTATGCAGAGATGGCTGGAGAGGTTGCTGCATGCAGAGCCCCACTGTCACATGTGCTTTCCTTACACATGGTTGACAGACCCAGGCTGGCCAATAAGCTGTAGTAGAGGACTAGAAGAATTTATGAAACTATCCTGCCATTACTGGGCTTTGAATTCAAAGGAATTTGTACAGGAATGTCTTTCAGAATGTTTGCAGACTGAGCGAGCTGTTTAAAAAAAAATTGGCAACCACCTGTGGTAAAGTTGTTCTTTAAATGTAATACATTTAAGCATTTCAGACTAATATTTACAGCACCTAGAGTACCTAGAGCCTTTGCCTTGGATATGCTTGATGTTAGCAGAAGTCATTCTGTGCTACCAGTGGAGAACCAGACATGAAATGATTGACTGACTAATAGGAAGATTATTCAAAACATCTGAGTCATTTAGAAATCAAAGTCAAAACCAACGTAAGCATTGAAAAATAAGATTTTGACTAGGCAATGAGGAAAACAAACCCCTCAGGGCTTTCTCAAATGTTTCTGTAAATGACAAATAAATAACAAGGCATACACCTTGTGAGGTTTTCTCCCCTGATCTTCTCACAATTCAGGGACTGACAAATCTTTCAGCTACTGGAAATGAGTGATATTCTTCTCTATTTGAGGCTCTGTTTCCCAGGTCAGCTGAGCTGAAAATACACACCTTGGTGATATGTGCATCCTTGCACATGTGTCTAGTTCCACTTAAAGAACCTTGGTTTTTTTGAGGTTTGTCCCTCTCTCTTCCACACACATTGATCTGTAAGAAGGGCACATGTTCCCACTTCCTCTTCCTTAAGCCTTATTTAGCTGCTGAAACCATTTTGCTGAAGTTGAAATTAGATGAATCTTCAAAAAAAAACCACTGGTTTGACTTGTGTATCAGCCAGAGAAGTTTGCTTTGAAACAGCTGGCAGGCTGCAGGGGAAAGGCACTGATGTGCAGAGTTGACTGTCAGCAGGGGATAACTTGCCTTAAAAGACAAAAGCCTTAATGCCTGGGAAAATGACAGCTCATCTGATTGCTTTGTAATCTCTTTTCAGCACTGGCTGACAGAGCTGGAGATCTTCGCTATGATCTTCGCAGCTGCCATCCACGACTATGAACACACTGGAACCACCAACAACTTTCACATCCAGACACGGTGAGGCCATCGTGATGGGAGATGGAGGGGGAACCTTTGGAGAATGACAGCACAGCCACGTAGAAAAGAGCAAGAGATTTTGCTTTCAAGTGTTGCAGGAGGAAAATTCACTGCTTTATGTTGCATTTAGTTTTCCCTTGCTCAGCCATTCACAGTGACATGTGTGTATTCCTGCTCCCTGAGCATCGTTTCATGTTAATAATCAGGAAAAAGGAAGGTCTAAAGTATTTCTGTGTAAGGTTGCCAAAGACAAATTCCTCTACAGAGTGATGCGTTTTGATGAATAAATATTTTAAAACACTTAAATTAACTGCATAAATCAAGAATTCAACAGTATCAGTACTCATCAGTGAACACCAGCATTACATATTTTTACTCAGAGTGGAAAGACACACCTGCAGTAGGGGGATATTTTTACCATTGCCTGTTGAAGGATATAATTTTTTACACTTTGTAAATTGCTAGACAATAATTAGCTGATGACAAACTAGACTGGATGACTGTGGCTTTTGAACTCTGAACTTATGACAATGGCAACAAGATTCATAAGTGTGCAAGGATTTGAAGTCTGTACTTGCAGTGGTCATCTAATATCTGTGTGTTACTTTGACCATTGAGGTGTACTGGTAGCAATGACAAAATGTCTGGATGTCCCTGACTGACCCTGCACACTTGGGCATTTGTAAGATGCATTACATCTTACCCTGAACTACGTATATGGCTATGTTAGGTGGATCATGATGTGTATCACAGATATAGAAAGATGCATGATTTATCCTAGCAACATCCTCAGGAAAGCTTGGGAACATAGAAGTTTCTGTATCTGTTCTGGTGACACTTCACATCTTACAGCTTCGCGCACACAAGAACTGGGGATCCGCTGTATTTCCCAGGGTGTTATAGAAGAATTCAAGGAAGGACAGATGTAATTGAAATTCTGTAACATTGAGCATCAGAGAGTGTCAAGTGTCAGAAGAGAAAAAGATACATTTCTCTCTGGGAAGCAGAACCAAGTGGGGACTGTAAGAAACCACACCTGCCATCTGTGGCCATGAACTTCTAGCAAGGCCTTTGTCTCAGACCAGATTAGCCATTCCTTAATCTCAGATCCATGTTCTAAAATTTAAAATAAGGCATGAGGTAGGCTTGGTCTCGCTCTGTCCCACTGACAGTTGCCCTCCCAAACAATGTAAGCCTAGAGTACAGATGACAGCAAGCAGTTCAGTGGTGTCTCGTTTACAGCCAGTTTGCTGTTCTGGAAACAAAACTGGGACACATCTTGCAATTGCTCACTTGGGTACACTCAGGTTTTCATAGGAGAGCAGCATCCTCAAGAGCTGGAGAAGAGCCTTGTGATTCAACTAGAGAAGGAGCCTCAGGTGATGGAATAGATTTTGTGGTGAATTTTAGTCTTTAGCTTTCTTTTACTGAGTAACAACAATGAACAAAGTATTCCAAGCACTCGTAAAATGTTCTTTTCTGTGCTATAGAATCAATCTTTGTAGCTGATGAAAGGAAAACTTTGGAATGGGAGGCTCTTTAGACACAGAAGAGACATAACCTCTCCTGTGTTTTCCTTTAAATGCTAGGTCAGACTCAGCCATTCTATATAATGATCGGTCCGTGCTTGAAAATCACCACGTTAGTGCTGCATACCGACTTCTGCAAGATGATGAGGAGATGAATATTTTATCTAATCTCTCTAAGGATGACTGGAGGTAAGAATTAACATGGTGGCTGCCTAGAAACATTGTGATTCTATGATTGTGGGAGTTACTGTAGGCTGCTATTACTTTGTTTGAATGGCAGTATGCATTGTTGTGTATTACTTATTTGTATTTCCATTGCTCCAAGGAAAAAAAAAACTTTAAAAACTGTTTGCCCTGCTTATTTCTCCTTTTGGTTTTCACCTTTGGTAGTGGGACTAGACTTTATAATGATGGATTAAAGCATACAAATTGACGCCTGTGTAATTTCAAAGTCTCACAGAGGCACCCTTTGTACTCATCCATTTGTAATTGAGCACAGAGCTGGCCTGCTCTTTGTTCATTATAAAGCATAAACATAACCTTTCTTTACTTTGACACTCCCTACCTGGAGATTAGAAATGGGAATTGAAGCAAAAAAAAATCCAGTCCAAGGAGCATAAGTCTGTACTATACTATACTGTGTCATATATGCCAAGGTGATGGAAGAATCTGTAATTTAAAATCAACCTCATGCAACATAGGGTTTATGTGTCAAAGTCAGCCCGTGGTTTGCTTTCTAATAGCAGACAGTTCTAACTGATGAGGGCTTTCTGATTTTATGGCGTTTTTTGAACTCCAAAGGGTGAGAGTTCAGTGTGCTAGAGAGGAAGAATCCTTCTCCATTGTCTCTCTCATAGGAGAGGAAGCAACCTGTAGGATCATATCTGACCCATGGTGCCTCCCACATACACTTAAATGTGATACAGAGCTGAGCAGTCAGTTCATCTTCTTTTAAGATAAATGTGGGGGGAATGAGCCCTTCTCTGGAGCCTGGCTTCTAGCAGGCTGGTCAGTGAAGGCTTTGCTTGCTGATCTGTTGAGCCTCAATTTCCTGTTTGTTTCAGCTTGTAGAGAGTGATGCAATCCTATAGCTGAACAGCAGGAATAAAGCTCAGGAACTTACGTAGCTGATTTCAGTTAATATGAGTGTTGTGGAGGAATGACCTGAGAAGTTCTGTCCCCCAATATAGAAAAGAGTCTCATGGTGGGCAGCAAGTAGGAACATCAAAAAAAATTCCTGGAACTGCATTGAGGTGTTAAAAATGATTTTTTTTTTTAGCTACAGCTGGTGATGCCTTGTCAAATATTGGCAGCAAATTACTGCTTCCTTTTATGTTGGCGAGGGAAACACAGGGAACTAACTGGCTAGAAACAGCAGCCATAGAGCCACTGCCTACAACATCAGCTAGTTGAGTATGCTTCATTGCACGGATACATCTGTCTTTAGGAAAGGGGTTCTGCTTTGGGATTTTTAACTGTTTTTGCTTGAATCAAAAATAGCTTCAGATATTTCTCATTGATGCTGTAGTGTCAGCATGTGTGTTCTGTTGAGGCAATATGCTCAGATCCGAAGTTTCAAGGGTTAACCCATCTCTTTAAGAAATACGGTAACTGCCTGAACAAAAATATCAAGTGCTTTGAATTGTTTATTTGTTTTTTCTCAAGTAAAGCTTTGTTGTTTTGTAGCTGCCAAACAAGCAGCAGCTGCAGAATAAAGACACACATCTGTATGTGCCCATAATTCCAAGGTATTGTGATTTTTGTGCGCTCTTGCTTTTGACTGCTAGTGTGAAATCCCATAGGCAAACATTTGGGAAGCAATGGAAATATCATCTGGCTTCAGCAGGATCTGAGGTGTTGAGAAAAAGACAGAAAAGGCCAGAGTTTTCCAGGCTGGCACACAAAAAGAGGAGCCTCAATACTGAAGGATGCTTTGGGAAACTACTAAAATGTGTCCAAATTTAAGATTGTTTTTGTGGACATGCCTGGTAAATCTCTCTCAGCAAAAGGCCTGAGTGCTGGATTTTGGAAAACAAATTCAAATGTGCCTTTTTGAGCTGAGATGTCACTCCTTTTTCACATTCCTAGTAAGAAAAGATCTGTTGGTCAGTGGATTTTGCAATCCTCGATGTTATGTGGATTTTCTTGCTTTTGGAATATTCAGTTATCCAATTAGGACATGTACATTCAGGAAAGAACTGGCATTTTACTGTTGGAAAATAAATGGGCAGAGGTTTTCTAAGGAAAGCAGATGAGTCCAAAAGAGACTACAGTCAAGGAGTCAAGGAGAAAGAGCTAAATACTTACTAGTACTTTAACTACTTTTTTTTTCTCCATTTAAAAAACACTCTGTTGCTTATTGAGTCTTTGAAAATCTGTTGAGTTGCCTCATTTCATGAATCCCCTTTGTATGAGTCATCAGCAAGTACACGAAGAACCTACAATAAAATTGCAGTGGATCGAGAAAATAGACTGCAAAGTGAACAGACACTTTACAAAATAAATCTTACAAATGTCTTATATAGATATCTTATAGATGTGTAGACATGTTACAGATGACTTTTCTGATGTCTGTAACAATGCACTGTCTGGCATTGTTAGTAATTGCCATGCAGTTTGTAGAAACAAGGTATGTTTAGCATGAGCCCTTTGTCGTCAAGTACAGGATTAAAAAGGCATCTGGAAAATGTTTAGCTCTTTAACTGTGTATTGTGCTTTGGGAAGTAACTTTTTTCTTGTACGGGTTTGTTTCTGTTAGTTCAGGATGGACATATGCATCTTCTGAGTGTTATCTCTTTAGTGAGAATCAGCCATTGGAAATGTTTCCTTGAGTGTAGTGTGTTTTCCTATTCATTTCCATGAGATAAAGTACTGAGACTTCAAGGGGACAAAATGAGAAAAATGGCTCACTTCAGGAGATGGTACTGTTGGTTCCTAGCACAGAGATTAAGTGATCTAAATTGGCCTTTTTTTGGTTCTTTTCCTATGAGTGCAAGGTGATGTGAAGCCTTCACTAGGATAAAGTTCTAAGTTAGATGCTGATATAGAACAAAAATACATCCAATAAAGAATCCAAGAAAATGATGCAATGTTCTTGGAGGCAAGAAAGGTAAAAACATAAAGTAATTAATCTAAAGAGGCACTGAAGGTATTTGCCAGGTAGATCAATGCAAGGCTTGGAAATGTTTAGATGTCAAGTCAGCCAGAGTCTATCCTGGCAATCAGTAAAGACACCGTAAAACTGTCCTTACTTGTGAGCCTGTGCTAGATTGGATGGTTATACCTGAATCATCTGCAGGATATTGAATAGAAAACAAAAAATCCTGTGACGTTGGCCTCAGGATGAATTATTTCTTAGCATGTGACAGTAATAAACCGAGAAATACACTTCACCTTTCCCTTTTCTGCAAGCACTCCCAAGCACTAATTGTTTCCACAGCATAATCACAACCCTTTCTTATAAAAGTTTATTTCAATGTGTGCAGATTCTCCATTCCTGCCTCTCTTTGCTTGTGTTGACAGAAAGGTTTTTGCTGCTGGGAATGAACCAGAGCAGCAAACTGACCAAGAGCAAGTTAAAAATAGAATTCAGAATAATTTGAAATGTTTCGTTTAGCTACCATGTTATCATCTTTAATGCTGTTGGCTGTGCAACTGGTTGTACGTAACGGTGGGATGGAGGAGATAGATGTACTGGGGTAAGAGCTTTGCCAGTTGAAGCCGTCTTAATGCGTGTTCAGAGCTCTTGTGTTTTGACTCATGACGTGCCACTCATGGGATTGGGCAAGCACAGCAGTTTTCTCTATAGAATGATGGCCTGGGGCTGGAACTCAAGCACATCCACCAGAGGCAGGAGAGACGTGCTCAAAATAGACCACATCCTTCATGAAACATTCATGAAAAGAAGAATAGTAACTTCTATTTTTAAATGAAAGCTGAACCATTTCTGCATCTCAGAAATCCTTAGCTGGTGTGTTAACCTTTCCCTGTTCTTCCTCTGGTAACTTGTGGGTAGCTGAGCTGAGAGAAAATGAAAATACATGTGTTATGTGCTACACCAGAATGTTCTGATACTCATCTATATTGTTTTCAAAGGAATTTCAGCTGGATCCTAAATAAGTTTGTGAAATAAAAATCCGTACAGGAATAGTTTGACTGAATAATGTCAATGAAGTTATAAAGTTTCTCAAAGGTCTTGACTGCATGTCTGCATCATATATACTAGGAGATTTTTTTTAACATATTGTTTTGCCTTCAATGGTATGTCTAAGCTTTCATCATAGATATCGACCAGTTTTAGTCAACTGGATAGAGATATGGGTTGAAAAGTTCACCCAATTCATGCTGAGGCTTTAAATAGTCTCTTTACTTTCTTCTAAGAATGACCTATGAAAGAAATCCATTTAAGGTGCTTAATTGGAAAAAGAGTACTAATACTAATGTGCTCTTCAAAAACATCCAACATTTCTCTTCACAAAGATTAGGCACCTGGTTTAATTTGTAGCCCTCCCACTCTTGCCTTTGTGTAGACATTCCTTCATCCTCCTCTCCATCCCTAAAAGCAGGATAATGGAAAAAGTGACATACAAAGGCAAAAGTACTGTCAGTAATTTGCAGATAGACAGCAAAAGGAACTGGAGTGTACCTGATGGTGGATTTTGTGTTTCTCTTTCCTTGCTCCTCTCATCATGCTGCCATCCAAAAGGGAATTCAGAGCTCTAGTGATTGAGATGGTGTTGGCTACTGATATGTCCTGTCACTTCCAGCAAATCAAAGCCATGAAGAATGCATTGCAGCAGCCAGAAGGGTGAGTCACTTCACAACAACCTGTAGTGAGGGGCTGTATTTCAGCTGGTGCTTTGCCACTATGTTTGACTTCAAAAGCACCTCTCCAGAGGCCCTCACTCTCTTTGATGTCTGCTGTTGAATTTTGAATGAATTCACTTAGGAGTGGACTGGCACCCACCTATACACACATCTCTGTTCTATGCTGGTGGACCAAAGCTTGCAAAGATCACCATGTTCAGATTAACCTCCCTGGGCATTTCCCTTTGCGTATCAAGGTAACATCAAAGACATGATCCAGCTCAGTGATCTCTACAGCCTGAGTGTGACTCAAGGTTATAAGATCTGCAGAACACAGCTTAGTATTGTCCTTCTGCAGATGGTATCAGCTGCCACCTCTGCAAGAGTCCTGATCCGTAACCAGAGCACAGATGAAAACAACTTGAGATCCACTGAGGGTGGGACTGGGAAATAGCAGATGGAGTAGTATGGGGAAAGCTCTTTCTTCTTCCCACTACACCACTGGGAGCTGCAATATTTTGTCCACAGCTCTTCTCCATAATATTCCTTTTATACTGCAGAAAGCTCTGAGTGATGGTCTTTGGTTTTTTTTTTGCCTTGCACACAGATGAGTCCAGATCCTCCTAGAATTATACCTGTATCAGACCAGAGTGTGGCTGGCCAATTGGTACTCTCAAAGGCTACAACTCTTCCAGCTATTTCAGACAGTCAAAATCTGGAATTGAAAACAAGAGTGCCCATCTCAAGATAGCATTATTTACTGAGTTCTCGGACTAGCAAGATTGTGATTTTAAGAAATTGCCAGCTTTTTTGACCTGTGGAACCAGATGCATGACTCTCCTAACTTCTCACTAGTTTTCTAGGAGTTAAACATTTAACAGTTACTGCATAGATTTATCAGTGCCCCTGAGATTGGATCCCGAGGACCAATTTCTCTTCTGAGCTGCATAAAATGCAGTCCAGCTGAAATAAGAGAGCACAGCAGCTCTTCAAGCCTGCTTGTGCAGACAAGTAAGCCTGAACAGGAGCACAGCAAGGCTGAGCAAAATTTCTTTTTGCACTTCTTAACATCTCTTTACAACAGGAATGATCTACGTTGGAGAGATTAGACAATCTTTCATAGTTGTCTGATTTTATGAACACAGAAATCACTCTATTAGTATCCTGGCCAAAGTTTCTAATGACCTCATTTCCCTGCTTAGGTGAGATTTTTGTCATTCTCCACTGCAAGAGCAGACAATTAATTTCTTTGATCCTTTGGGTTTTCAGAATTGACAAGCCGAAAGCCTTATCACTGTTGTTGCATACAGCAGATATCAGTCATCCAGCCAAGGCCTGGGATCTCCATCATCGCTGGACCATGTCTCTGCTAGAGGAGTTTTTCAGACAGGTAAAGCTCAGGAAGTTCCTCTGTATTTCTGCAGCACAGGAATTGTTGGCATAGATGTGAAAAATGCATTACCCTTACTGTAGATGAAGCGAACTGATCCAGTTTATAGCTCACAGTAGACCACCTGTTGACAGACCCACCAATCTAGACAAATCATTAAGCTCTGTGTGATAGCTATAAGCTCCCCAATTGACTAATTAAAATCATTTACAGAGCTGCCTTTGAAAAGAAAAAAGTAAAAACAAACAGAGCACTTAGGAGTGTTTAGGGTACTTTTCACCAATATGAATGACTACACTGAGCAGAAAACGAAGTGATTAATTTCCCTCCCAAGCTGAGTGACTTCGTGTTTTGTATTAAATCTGAATGCAGAAAAATAAAGGTATCTGCCAATTTTTGAAAATTTCAAGTAACTTTTAAAAAACTGTATCTATTTTTAAAGGCATTGAGGGAATCCCTTCTTATTATTCAGGACGTTGCAAGAATTTGATTTGAAATGAATCCTTTGTTTTTCAAACTGTGAATGGGTTTGCTAAGTGGAAGCAAGTAGATCATACCTGCAGCTGTCTCTGTGTGGCCACACAGGAGACTCGTATGAGTAGGATGATTTTTACATACCATTTGGGGAAAGCTCTGTATGTTTATGCTTTTCTAGATCAAAGTTGTACTAGATGTGTTAAAATACATCATTACTGAGTCCCCTAAAGACTGGTGAGGTAATTGAGATGGCTAGCTATGAGATGACAAAAAAGTACAAGTTTTCATCCTTTTTACAGGTATAATGAAGCCAAAATTTTTACTTAATGTTTTTAAAAGGGTGATTTCATTTCAGACAACAAATCCTGATTTAGTTTTGAATGACAAATGATTCCACTTTTACTTAAGGCTTTATGTAAAACTTGAGTACTTGTTCTGAATTCCCTCTTCAGGAAAGCCCTTAGGCTTACCATGAAGCACAGATTTATGTTCATTGAAGTTATTTATTACTAGATCAATAAATACATCCCTACCTGACAGCAGAAGACCAGCACACACTCTTCTCACAAGCTGAGAAGTACCACTAGCCAGAGGGGACCGTGGTGATAAGGAACTGGGCTGGTCTCGTATTAGGTGTTTGTTTCTTCATGCTCTTCACCTGCAGCCCCTCTCCTGTCCTTTCTGTCATGTGCTCTGCATAAAGCAGACATAAAGCCCGACTTAACCTACATTAGTACAAATGCCCAGCCCTACCTTGGTTTCCAAGGTTTTTGTGACACAGGTCTTCCTCAACCAAGTAACCATGTTGTAGGTGTGAATGGTGCTTCTGAATACAATGTTTTCATACACTCAGCAGCTTATGGTAAGCATCTCTTAAAGCAAACATCTTGCATGAATTCATTTGTTTCACTAATGCACTTTAGCTAGCCATTAGGGAGCTACCTGAAATGCTTCTAAGTCAAGCATCTCTCTGAGCAGTCAGAAAGGCACATAGGGGTTCCTTCCTAAAGGAAATTAGGCACTAGGGTTTTAAAGAGGTATAAGGAGTAAGGGAAGAGTGATGATTATATAAGAGCTGGCATTGAGAGATGATTTTCCTGATAAATACAGCAGACACAGTAAAGTGTCTTGGAAATACTACTTGAAATATTTATGTGTTTTGTTTCTGTTTTACACTGATAGTTGTATATTAGACTCTTAACATAAAGCAGAATTGTTCTGCAATAGATGAATACCATTGCTTGTTGTTCCACCCAAAACTCTAACAGGACTTGTGCCCTCCTAATTTAAGGAATCAATTCTCTAGTATATTTAACAGGCCATTTAAATTGGAATGCTCAGTGGGGAGTATTGCAACTATGCCATCCTATATATCTTCTCTGCATAAAGCAATATGTGACTGAAACAAGTTACAGGGCTTTTTGAGAAGACACAACTTGAAAGACTGGGAAAAAAAGTGAGATTATAAAACTTGATGTGCACCATCTTGTGATTTTAGAAAAGAACTTTCAGTTCTGAGGGCTGGAAATCGCATTTGATTTTTTGTACTTAAGCACTCATGTGAAACATTGACAATGTCAGAATTGTGGTATCACAGAATATCAGGTTGGAAGGGACCTCAAGGGTGATTTGGTCCAGCCTTTCTTGGCAAAAGCATGGTCTAGGCAAGATGTCCCAGCACTCTATCCAGCAGAACCCTAAAGGTATCCAATGTTGGGGAATCCATCACGTCTCTGGAGAGATTATTCCAATGGCTGATTGTTCTCATTTTGGAGAACTTTCCTCTTATGTCCAGTCAGAATCTCCCCAGGAGTAATTTGTACCCATTACTCCTCATCTATTCCATGTGACTCCTTGTACAGAGGATGCCTCTATCTTCTTTGTAGCCACCCTTTTAATGCTGGACCATGGTGGTAAGGTGTCCCCTAAGCTCTCTTTTTTCAAGGTGGAACAAACCCATTTCTCTTGGCCTTCCCTCATTCGCAGTCCTTTGATCATCTTTGTGGCCCTTCTCTGGACCCTCTCCAGCCTGTCCACAACTTTTTCACATAAGAGATGAAAACTGAACACAGTATTCCAGGTGTGGCCTGACAAGCACTGAGAGGAGTGGGATAATGGCATCTTTATCTCTGCTGGTGATGCCCTTGTCAATGCAGGCAATGACTAAAAATGATGTGCAAAGAGGTACAAGCCCTGAAAAATCTGTCCTAACACTGATGTTTTCTCTTGAAAAGTTTTCTCTGGGAACTGAGTTCTTCTGGGTTCTCTGGAGAAATGTTCTTGTGCTGAAGTGGGCTTTTGTTGGTGTATAGAAGTACAAAGCAGACAGAGAAAGCTCTGAGGAAAGGTTAACTGGAATCAAGATGCTTAATTCACCACCTTCTTGGACTACAACTTTTCCAGACAGACTCACATTCTCCACAATTTATGTTGTTTTTTTATTTTAAAAAACCCCAACAAAACAACAAAATAAAAACTTAATTAAAATGAGAGGCTTTTACAGTCCTGACCTAAGATACCAAAGTGTAATGTGTCTTGTCTTGTTCTGATTTCTTCTCAATTTTGTTTCTCCAGGGTGACAAAGAAGCAGAACTAGGGCTTCCCTTCTCTCCACTGTGTGATCGCAAGTCTACTATGGTTGCTCAGTCTCAAATAGGTATGTCCCTTCTGGTGCATGCAAAGCAGCACCTTAAAAGCAAAGCTTAGTCCTCCCTGTAGGGCTAAGATCCTGGTGATCTTTCATCATTTGCAACTATGTTGAAGAGAAGAAATAAGGCACAGTGGTGTTATCTTCCTCAGATTAACAATTAAAAGCTGAGAAGACTTCAAATTTCTGGTGGTGGTTCCATGCAATAACCAAGTTGTCTCTGATATGTCTGAAGACATGGCTACAGTGCCTGATTATGACACTACTCCATGGCTTTCTGAGCTGTGAACATGAGATGCACACGCAACATGTCAGGATATGAGTGTCATGGGTGGATGTGAAAATGTAGCATCAGTCCCTTCGATGACCTGGGAAAAACCTGTTGTGTTTTTCCATTTGTTCCTCCCACCCTTTCCCTTCCAGTCCTTTCCAGCCAACCAAGATTTTTCACTGAAGCCAAGCAAATAGCAAACCTTTTTCTGCTCCACCCATTCAGAAACAGATCTTTTTACAGACTCACCAACAGCTCTTTCTCTACCTCACCTCCAGTTCCTGAGTGAAAAAGGAGGAGGATGAGGCAACAAGCTTGGTATTTGGTGAGAAAACAAGAGGGGTTGTGTGAAGTCAACTGTTTAGGAGGCTGGAAGCAAAAACAGGCAGTGGAAAAGGTGGAATTTTATACCTAGGAAGCAAGTGAGGTACACTGAAGAACCTGATCTAACCTCAGCTGGAGAACAGGGAGCCAAATGGAGTTACAAAAGAAAGATAACCAGACCCTAAAAATGAGGGAACTGAGACCAGAAGCAGCAAGAGAGAGAATGTATTAAAGGAAAACAAGCAAAATATTTGAAGTATGAAATTCCTCTCAAAGAACAAGACAAGGATAACCCTGAACCTAGGAAAGTTCAGATTCACATCTGTGCCTAAGAGCTATTTCTGTTAAAAATTATTGCATTGTTCCTGTTAGGCAAGCCATTCTCTCAAGGCCCCCCTCCCAGATTTTTCTGGCTTTAGAAGTTTAGACAGTTCAGCCAAGAGTCTGAACTTGAAAAGCCCCATGTGAGACCAGACCTATAACGTTTACTCCTCTGCAACAGTCACCCAGAAGAGTGGGAATGTGTGTAGAGCACGGTGCAACTGCATGTTCTGCCAGCAGCTGGGTGGAGGGAAGCAGCAGCAAAGCTGAAGCACTGCAGTCTCAGCTAAAACCTGTGTTGTGAACTCCTGGCACACTATACCTACTGCTGTGCTGTGGGAGGAAATAAACTCTTTCTCTGGATGATGTGGAGGGAAGCACCTGCAGAGAATTCTCTTTCACATCCTTTCATATCAGCTTTCAGATACATCCCTCACTCCTTAAAGGGAAGAGGAGTTGTATTTCCCATGGGCTTACTCTACATGGGAGTTTTCATTGTCCTCCTCTTTTGTGCTCCTTTGCTCAGGAAGGCCAGGAGAGTCAAGAAACTTCTGCAACAATGCCACTTGTGTCAAGCCACTGCAAAATTAATGCTGAATTAAACCATCCCCAACAAAATTCCACTCGTCAGTATGCAATGACTGTTTGTCATTGTATTTGATATGAGCAGTTTAGTAATCCATCTACATTAATAGGTTACTCTCTATAAATCTTGCCTTCTAACATGATAAAATTTTTATTTCTCATTCTGCTGCACATATTGGCAGTATCCTTCTTTAAAGTCTCCTTTGTTAAATCAAAACCTCTTACATATTCTGGCTGTCTGCTGAGGTAAAGCTTTCAAAGTTGTAGGCTAGATTTTCAGACAATCTCTTCCCGTTCATTTATTTACCTGATTAATAGCCGTAACAAATTGTTCTCTGGAATAGCATTTACGATGTTTCTTTGCAAAAGTAAGTTCTTATTTAATTCCAAATTATGCTATTATCTGCAGTAAGCGTTGATCAGTTCCTACAAATAAAAACCCACCATCCTTTGTGAGATAAAATTGTGCTCTTGGTTCTGTCAGCGACAAAGCCTGGCAATTCTGTTGTGGTGACTGGACTTGTTTGTAGTTGCTGGTTTGCACACAGTACAGAAATCAGGAGAGATTCATATCCAGAAATCAGGATGCTTGTCAGAGTCATTGAGACAGACAAACTGCAAAGAAAACGAGGCCAAGACTTGTATTTCTTAACAAGAATATCAGGAGTTAAAGCTTCTCTGTCTGTCTCAGACTGTAGGAAGATTGTTTGACTGGAGATCAGCCTGTGTTGTCATTTTCTTCTTCTGCAGCTAATAAATGTAGCAGCAGCATATTTTTTTTTAATCCTTTGTCTGGTAAGAAAGAAAATTACAGCTTCAGAAAACATTGGATAAAGGCTGATGAGTGCATGCTGATGATTCTGTCTTCTAGCCAGTGTTTGCCATGATTGTGTTCTCAGGTGGAATGAATGAACACAAAAAATGTGCCTGGAATCTACCCTCAGCATACAATGTTAATTGGTAAAATTGTCTTAGTCACTGGGGTACAGAAGTATTTACCGTGCTCATTTTGTTGAAGAAGAGAAAGGATGATAAGCTATTCATTAGTATTAATAGGTTTTAAAACTCAGGTTCATTATTGGATATTTGGGGTTTTTAATTATCAAACTAAATCACCATGCTTAAATCACTCTGTCTTTACACAAGAAGACAGACAACGTGAAGGGAGGCACTTGGGAATATGGTGAAAGTTACATAATTATTAATGAAGTCCTCAGTTTTGTTTCTGCAAAAGCAGATTATGTTTCCCAGCTTTATTATGATCCAAATTTTAAGGTGAAATAGTTAAATAACTTCTTTATGTTACAGGGAATGGAGGAAAAAATGCCACTTGTCAAAGAAAAGTTCTCCCAGGTCTTTGGTTTTATTTACCTGTGGTCACTTGTTGTACCTCTGCCTCTTGTTTTTGTTCATAAAGTACAAGATTCTCCCAGGGAAAACTTGTTTCTTAGACAGTTACAACTGGACCTTGTGTTAATGTGCAAATGTTGAGTACCTCAGGTAGTGAATCCCACCACCTCACTGCTGAAGTTAGAGACAGAATCATGTGTCTGATATTAGAGATTTGCATGTCTCAGGGTTGTCAGTGGTGATGGGGCAGTGGTATTACTTGTCAAGCAGACTTGACAAAATAATATGGGTTTCTTTGGTCATTAAGTGGTACATTTGTTTTTTTGAATGCAGTGGAAAATACAGATAGGCAGGCACGTGCAGATACGTAAATCAAGTTCTCATCATCCTCAGGATTCCAGTGGCACACTGAACATTGTTCTCAGTCAGTACAATTTCCAGTGTTATAAAAAACTGAATGAACTTTGCTGGGATTATCTGGGCTGTGATCTAGCACACAGTTTCCTGTCATAGCTTTATACTGCATGTATTTCTGATTAACTCCCTGGGAAGAAAGGACTTCTGGGAGGCAAATGATTCAGATGTTCAGATAAAACCAAATGCATATTTCCTCCAGATTTACAGAATGTTGATGTGAAGTTCTGAGAACTTGCAAGTAATGTTTTTAATTTGGCTAGGCATGGAAATACATCTAAATTCCCATCCTTGTAGAGATTTAGCAAAAATCAAGGGAAGGAAATTAAACTAGAAGGATGCTCAACTACATCTGTGAATTCGGGTGCCTGGCCCATGTAGTCTCTTCTTTTGTTGTTCTG
The DNA here is from genome assembly GCA_013401255.1 of Urocolius indicus. Lineage (NCBI taxonomy): Eukaryota > Metazoa > Chordata > Aves > Coliiformes > Coliidae > Urocolius > Urocolius indicus. Next base: position 205,981 of record WBNH01007068.1, read on the forward strand.
TTATCACCTAGAATCTCCAGGGTAAGTTAGAGAAATGTATCTTGACCAATCTGAGGGAAATATAATATTATGAATGTTAATAGTTACCAAATCTTTAAAATCAATAACAGTAGGGAAAGACCTGAATCCCAGTGTGCCTTAGGAGGGATTAAGGATATCATAGGTTTCTTGAGTACCTGAAGCACTAAGAAAACTGCTAGAATGAACAGGTGAGAATTTAGGGCAACATGTAAGATAGTGACTGGAAGCTCCTCACTCAGTATATTCCTGTATACTGAAGTGGGAATTATGTGGCCCTTAATTTCTTTCATTTCTGTACATTAAAAAAAAAGGGAAGGAAAAGCATCTAAATCTGTTTTATTATCAACAAGAACAAGCTGTCTGAGCACGGAGGAGAGAATATTCACAGCAACCCACTGATGTGTGGTAAGGGAGGTTTGCATGTAACTCTACACCAGCAAAGCTTACCAGTATTATTACTGTTATAATAACTTTCTGCTTTTAGAGAGTTCATCTTTGAAACTGGATTTTATCCAAATCCGCTAGGAATTTGGCTTAAGTATCACATTCCTCATATCAAGCAAATTCTGATGCATCTGTTTATGTTTTGATTTGCCACAGTTTCTTTCCAGTGTTTACGTAGGTACATTTTATTGCATGCTAGGTCCAGGCTCTTGGGTCAGGGATTAACGTTGAACTCCATTTTCCCTTTCTGGGATTTGCCTGTCCCTCTTTTGGGATATCATTTTTTTTACTGTCTTTTGCAGTGTGGTTGTCTGTAATCACTGAAGCAGTGACTCTGCATAGATCTTCCTTTCTTGACTCTACCTGTCTCTCTGCTCAGGTTTCATTGATTTCATCGTGGAACCTACTTTTACTGTGCTGACCGACATGACGGAGAAGATTGTGACTCCGCTGATCGATGAAGCTTCCCGCTCTGGCATGTCCGGGTTCAGGCGTTCCAGGTGAATAACCACACGCCTTCTCCCCTCACTCTACACATGCTGCTGTTGTGCCCAACTCCCCCCATTTCCCTCTGACAGCGTAAGTCTTCCATGTCACTCAGAGGCCCCCATCCAAGTTGCCAGCAGTGCAGCTCATCTTGCGGGACCTTAATGTAGGGAGACGCCAGCCCAGGGGATGGCAAAGAGGGAGGCTGGCATAAACCTGAGCCATGCCTCCAAAGACTCATGGCATTGTAGCCATGCCATCAGCTGAACTTGAGTGCTCTTTCAGTTACTAATGTCAAAGATGAGGTAGAAGGAGGACATTTAGGTGCTGGAGCGTACATAGAGATGGGCAATGAAGCTAGTGAAGGGCCTAGAGAACAAGTCTGACGAGGAGCAGCTGAGGGAGCCTAGACAAGAGGAGGCTGAAGGGACACGAGATCACTCTGTACTGTGTGCAATGGGAGGCTTAGATTGGAGAGTGTGAGAAACTTTTTCACCAAGAGGGTTATTAAGCACTGGCACAGGCTGCCCAGTGAGGTGGTGGAGTCACTGTCCCTGGAGATATTTAAGAGACACATAGATGAGGTGCAGACAGACATGGTTTAGTGATGTTCTTGGCAGTGCGAGGTGAGTAGTTGGACTCAGTGATCTTAAAGATCTTTTCCAATTAAAATGTTTCAATGATTCTGTAAACTGGATTGAAATACCAAAGAGGACTGGGAAACACAAACACCCTTTGTGACGGTGTTTAGGGTTATGCAAATGTGTGAATTGTCACCAGAATTCACCTGAATAGATGTAAAGAGTCTTGGTCCATTCAACCTGCTCTGCTATTGGAGAGAAACCACTTTTTTAGTAGTTTTGTAGACAAGGGCAGGTGTTGAGATTCAAATAGCACATGGCTAGTGCACCCTAGAGTAAGGGCTACCAAGTCAGGATTCCCTCTCTCAGGTGACTTCTTTACTATTCTGCTGTTACACAAAGAACAAGCACTAATAACTGTGTCAGTTATCTTGTTGCCTTTATTAAAATGTGCACAAGCAAGTGCCCATCAACTGTAAGGTCTGTAACTGAAATGAGTGCTGAAATGATTTCAGCCTCAACTAAGGACACCAAGCCCTGAACAGAGATTGGTCCTCTTTCCTGTGCCTAGTGGCTCCCACTGGTGAATTTTAGGAGGCTGCTCCTTTGACATACTTGATTTCTAGTATTGTCTGATTCTCCAATGAATATTTGGAGAGTCAAGATGCACAGCAAAGGTAATAGCAAAACTTTGAGTAATTCTATTTCTTAGGGACTATGGATACCAAATATTAAACAGGGCAAAGCTGCCCTTTAATACTGGCTCAGCTTGTAGTGTTAGGCTTGACATTAGTTGCCCTGGGGTGGGAGGGAGAGGAGGATGAGGGATTCAAGCTTAGTTTTTGTTTCTCCTCGTTGACTCTGTTAAGTTTCCTAGACTTAAAGTCACCGTTTCTTCTGAGCTGTATTTAGGTGTATGATTTCTTCTGTGTTTTGTGATCTTGTGTCCCAGTCTGAACAGCATTAGTCCCTCCGAAGTTAAAAGATCAAGTGTCAAGAGCACTGGGTCCGAAGGAAGTGCCTCACTCAACTGCTCCATACTCACTGTGGACTTCAAATGTTTTAAAGCCACCTGGACCGAGGTGGTGCAGCAGAACCGGGAGAAATGGAAAGCTCAAGCCACCAAAGGTAACAGCCAGGCTTTTTAGGGAAAGAATAAAAACTCTTTGACCTCTTCTTCAATCAAATTATTCTCCAAGTAAGCAGTGTTAGCTCAAAATAGTCTGCTCTCCAAGGTCAACAGCCTACACTGATTTCAGAAAGATGGGAGTATTCTTACTTACCTGTGCCTTATACTCGCCTTACGTGGTGTGTGTGTGATGAAGAGGATGTGGACAATGGAAGGAAAAGAATTTATAAGGGAATTTCCCTAGAGTGAAGAGTCAAACTCAGTAGGGGTGCAAAAATAGCTGGAACAGCTTTAATAGAGATAGATTATAAATTTTTCACTGTTAACAGTTCAGAGGACAAGATATTCTGGATTCCTTGCTGGTTTCATATTTCTAATTGTTAACTTGGATAATGAATTTGGAAATAAATTGCAAATGCTTGTGATACCATGAATCTGGGAAGGACTGCAGGTACTTCAGAAGAATCTGAGGGCAAAGTTGGTTTCAAGTTGACCAGAGTTCAATACTGTCATGCTACTGAAAAAAAAACCAAAAACCTCAAAAGCTGAACCAGACCTTGGTTTTAAGACCCCTTTGGTATTATTGTTGCATTTCCAGCAGTAACAAGCAGTTCTGTACCAGTTTTGGCCACTGCAGTACAGGAAACATATGGAGCAGTTGTAGACAGTACAGTACAGGAATGCAAATGTCGGTACTTGATGTTTGTAGCTGAGAAGGTTTATAGCTGAAAGCAGTTTTCTGACAAATACTGCAGCTGCAAAATAAGGGAACGATTTTTTTTTTTCTTCAAATATCCTGGGCTGTTAAGAGGAGAAAAAATTGGCAGGTGATTATAAACTGACAATAAGTTAGACATTGGCAGAACTCTGTTGTTGGAGATCTTTCTGAACTAATGAAGGCCATCTGTTGAGAACAACTTAGATATAACTGCCCCTTGCTTCCAGGGGCTGGATGATTGCCCAAGGTCTCCTTGAGCCCTCAGGCCATTTAGACCAGCTTTGGAACCAAAAAAAGAGGAATATATCACTGATTTCCCCACTCCCCTCATTAAACTGTTTGTGATAGGATTTCTTCTCTGAGTTGAATTCTTGTTACTCAAACCCTTATTCAACAGAGTTGCTGTATTTCACATAAATGGAAAGAGTTTGATTTTAATGTAGTATGTGGCCTTGACTACAGGGCTGATGGAAGATTTGGTAGTTCTCCTATTTGCCTGAGCAGATTGTTACTCTCTAAATGAAAGGCTTGTCCAAAAGTGCAGGAAGACACACATTATTATTCAAATTAGGTTTTCTTTTGTGATTAAAGCTTGCAATTCAGGAAAAGCCTTTCTAGGCATTCTATGGAAATGAAAACAAAATGTGATTGCAAATCTGCTTATTTGCCAGGGGCTTTTTGGTTTTTTTTAATTGATATTTACTGTTTCATGGATGTTTATGGACCAAACAAATTAAAGAACCTAGTGAAGAGTCTAGAGCACAAGTCCTACGAGAAGGAGGCTGAGGAGAGACCTTCTTCCTCTCTACAGCTACCTGAAAGGAGGCTGTGATGAGGTGGGGGTCAGTCTCCTCCTCTAGGCTACAAATGACAGGATAAAGGGAAGTATCCTGTAGTTGCAAGAGGGAAGGTTTAGATATGATACTAGGAAAAATTTCTTCACTGAAAGTGTTGTCAAGCATTGGAATAGGCTGCCTTAAATCACCATCCCTGGAGGCATTTAAAAGCAGTGGTGCTAGTGGTGGCTGTCTTAGTGCTGGATTAATGGTCAACTTGATCGTCTTAAAGGTCTTTTCCAACCTACATGATTCTGTGTGCGAAAGGTAACTAAACAAGCAAAGAACGTGACGTGGTCAGTGTCTCACAGTAAAGGGATATTGAGTAAAAGAAACCAATACACTTAACTAGTTTTAAGGATTTCATTTCAGCAGGTACCATATGTATTTACTTTTCTGCTAAGGCTACAGTCACAGAATCACAGAGTCACAGAATGATTGGGGTTGGAAGGGACCTGTAGAGATCATCCAGTCCAACCCCTCTGCTAATGCAGGTCCACTTAGATCAGGTCACACAGGAACACCTCCAGGTGGGTTTTGAAAACCTCCAGAGAAGGAGACTCCACACCCTCCCTGGGCAGCCTGTGCCAGGGCTCTCACCCTTTGAAGTATTGTAAAGTATTTATACAAGTGCTTTACATGTAAAGTACTTATTTAAGTAAGATCTACTAGAAAAATATCCTACCCACAAGGGACACCTATGGGAAGATAAATAAAACATATCTTACATTTCACCTAAAGCAAATATATGGAATAGATCTGAATAGATACTGGATATTTAACTTTTAAATGTGCTTTGTACCCACTTGCAGTGGCTGCTTTGCATAAGGACTTTTTTCCTAAATATGCACATGTAAATGTCAAGTTGTGATTCAAGGGGATGTGCTCACATTGCTTAACTAATGCTGCTGCCAGTAATACGTATTGATGCAGTATTTCATATCCATTCTTTACAGAGTATCCTGATGATAAATGTTTGCTTATTAATATTTTAACTGGAGAGGAAAATAGTTTAGTTTTAATTGCCTCATTAAAAAAAATCCTTCTAGCAGTTGCTGAGAGTAGTCTACAAAGAAGCAGCTGATCTCTTGAAAGCAGAGAGCTCACCAATCTGCATTATTAGACAAAGGAGCCCTTGAGTAGGTAATTTTTATCTGTATCTTTCTGAGAACCTTTAGCCCTGACTAGCTGATTTACTTTATGTGTTTGCCAAACTTCATCAATCAGTGCCTCTCTTTATAGGTCAAAGACTCAGAAAGCTGACTTAGCTTTTGTTTGTCTGAATTCATTGACTTTCACATAATTTCTGTGTTTCTGGGTTCATTTAGCGTGTTATGCAAACATACATATTTGTTAGTGGTTGGACTTAATTGATCTTAAAGGTCTTTTCCAACCAAAATGATTCTATGGTTCTCTGATTTATACAACCATAAGGCTCAGCATACCTGTGTATGGGCTAGGGACCAAGGAAATGTTCTCACACTCCAGAGCCCTCACATCAAACCTTTGCTCAGTTGCTGTCTTGCTCCTGACTTAGAGCAATTCTGTGCACCCCCTCCATCTACCCTGTCTGTCTCAGCCATAGGCAGCAGGACCTGCCCCACAGCAGCCATTTACATTGCCCACACTCTGCCAAACCGATGTCTTGCAATGCATTAAGATGCTGTGCTGACAATACATTATTGAGAGATGACAGATAAAGCATGTAACTGTTGATTGAAGACAACTAGCAACTGGGGAGGTAACCCATCTATTACTATTGCCATTACCATTGTCATTAACATTACTAAATTATTTGTAGAATAGTATATTCCCTTTGGTAATGGTGTTGCCTCTAGAAACATCAGTGAGCTGTTTTTATCCTGAGTGTGGTATTTATAGAAAATTTCTTAGACTGTGTGGGTAAAGTAAGTGGGTTTATTCCTGATCTCATTTTGCTTAAAGGATCATCATGAAATAACTACAAATATAATAAAAAATTGATTAAACACACATCCTGATGTGCAAAGCACCATTTAGATAGAGTGTTTTCTGACACTAATTTTAACAAAGGTCACACAAGCAACAGTGCTGTCACAAACATATGTCTCCTGAGACAAATTTCTTTCCTGTGGTTCAGGTGCAAAAATGTTTTTTTCAGATTCTCAAATGAGAGGAATCCTTCTGTATACCGTGAGACTCCAGGGAAAATATCAATGTGCATAACTGAGCTGTCTATGGAAGCTACCATGGATTTCAGGAATGATTAATAAAGTGTAGGAGGCTCTTGTCTAATTTAATTATATTTCCATGTGAGCCATAATTTATTAGTTTTAAAATTAATTAACTTTAGTTAGCTGCTGGCAATGAAATGCAGATTGGCAATTCTTATAAAGATGAATTTCCCTTTTCTTTCTTGTATCCCATTGGTACATGTCCTGGTTTCAGCTGGGACAGAGTTAATTTTCTTCTTGCTAACTGCTACAGGGCTGTGTTTTGGGTTTATGCTGAGAAGAATGTTGATAACACAGAGACAGTTTTGTTCGCTGCTGAGCAGTGCTTGCACAGAGTCAAGGCCTTTGGTGCTTCTCACCCTGCCCTGCCAGTGAGGAGGCTGGAGAGGCACGAGGAGCTGTGAGGGAGCATGGCCAGGACAGCTGACCCCAACTAGACACAGGGCTATTCCATACCATGAACCATGACAGTACATTTTTCTTAAAACTGCTTCTGATTCCCTCCTAAAAAAAAAAAATCTCAACACAACACTTAGAAATTTTGTTGTAAATTTTACTTACTGGCCAAGACCTTTTTTCTGTAAGGAACAAAATATCTTCTCTATAGAACTCAAGAATAGTTTCATAGGACCAAGGTAGGATTCAATCTGTGTGTTGTAGGATCTGCTCTGATCTCTCAGAAAACAGGAGATGTGTCTGTGATTCCTGTCACAAAGTACAGTTGATTGCCCACAATGGGGTCATGAATGGGCTGCGATGTTGTCAGCCCAGAAATCTTGTTACAGACATTGGGAAGTCACATCTGAATGCTTAGACTCAGTATGGATATAGATATGCTCTGAAGCTGCTTAAGCTCACAGGTTCCAAATTGAGAGTATCCTGAGCTACTCAGCTGCTTTGTCAGATTAAGTCTCTGTTGATCATGGAAAAGGAGGAGAAAATTATGGATTTTGTGCCCAGAGTCTATGCATTCTCAGCTGTATTTATTTGCTCAAGGGACTGGTTGTGTCCTGCTTTCCAGTGGGATGCAGTAAGCCATGCAGAAACTTTGCAGCTGAGTGTGAGGGGGTGTTCTGTATCCAACCTAGTCTAGAAATGTGATGATCTCAATACCTGGAGCCAAAGTAGTTTGCAACATATGTTATAATTATTTCATCAATGCCTAAGATTTGGATAAGAACAAGAGCAGTGTCTTTAATGGAAGAAAATGTCTTCTCCATGATACACTTTTTTCCTAAATGACAGTATTTTGAGATGCTGCTGTTGTTCAACACTCACTTTTGAATTTATACCATTGCATATTTGTGATTGACCATAAGACTTTTTTGGGATGGAAGGGCAAGTACTTGAAACAATGTATTAATCTGCCAGGAAAGGCCATAAAGTAGGGATAACAGTAAGTGGAAGGGAAGATGTTAGGAAGCTGACATTGGAAGCATTCTGGAACAAGGGGTAAAACAGGTAGATGTCAAAGAACCAAGACTTATGTACTGAGACTTACATGGTACAATAAGAGATAAACTGAAGGTCGTTTGACTTGTGTCAAAAATGAAACTAACTTTGGCACACTTAGAGTCTTCTATAGCTAATATCTCTTTTTAATTTGCCTTTAGGCCAATGTGAAGTGCTTATTTCAGAATACTTTCTTAAATGTTCTCCTGTGCTCTTTTTCCCATGTCAGGTCAATTCCTACATTTATTGAAGAAAAAACTGTTCACATCTAAAAAGCTGAAGTAGATTTAGATGTGTGAGTTGTATCATTCTCGTCAAATTGACTGATAATCCTGATTTCTTTTCTTGTTTTGCTTCTCTCTTTGCTGAGGATGCAGAAGAAAAAGCTAAGAAAGAAGCAGAGGAAAATGCTCATCAGGGAACAGATGAAAAGAAAGCAGATGAGAAGGACGAGAAGAAGCCAGCTGAAGATGCCACAGCAGCAAAGACAGAGAACAGCAAAGAACCGAATCCTGGGGAAAACAAAGGTACAGATTCCAGTAAGAATCATGTCAATGGGACTCGGCAAACTGGGGTGAGCAAACATGAAGCCTCTCAAGGGAAAAACACATTATGGACAGATAAGGGAACGGACTCTCATCATGCAGTGGGAGAAGAGAAACATCAAGTCCAGAATGGTGAGTCCTCTCCTTCCACTGAAACATAAATCCAGCCTTAAAACCAATACCTCATCTCACTGATGGGGATACCTGATGTCCTGAAAAACTATGTCTCGGGCCCAAAGCCTCATTGGCATAGTCACCTGTATATGAGAATTGCAAATTGCAAGTTACTTCCCAAGTAGTGTCCTTCCAGTGATGGGGTTCATCCTACCTGCCTGGCATTTTTGGAAGAAAATATAACTTTTCTCCTGAGATTGAAGCAACCTGTAATGATAAACAGGCTGAAAAGCTGAAACAAATATTCTTGGTTCAATTAATAGCTTCATTACTTGAGTAACTGACAAAAGAGAAGCCAAAGTTGGCTTGTAAACTCTTTTTAAAACCAGTTAAAGGCATCTTTGAACCAAGTCTCAGATAGAAATATGTTTTGGGTCAGAGAATTTCCCATCCTCTCTCTGTGTTTAAGAGTTATTTATGCTTTCTTTACTCAGGTTTTTTATATGGGCAGTCAAAAGCCTTTTTTTTGAGGGGTTTTTTTTTTGGTCAGAATTTTTATTCCAGTGTTTTAACTTGCTATAGAACTGAGTTGAAATACGAATCACATCTTGCACCTAAAAATCGATGGAAAAAATGTTTGAAAATTGCATTAAATGTTAAAAAGAAATCAGACCCATGAGAACAGATCAGTTGTCTCTTGACCATTTCACTGTCTTTCTCTTCCCAGCTCCTGCTCCCTGAAGCCATTGTCAAAAATGACAGTGTAGCCACATATGACTTGTCACAAACTTGGCTAGTCCAAAACGAGCAATGAACTCAGACTTGGAAGCACCCTCTTAAAAAAAAACCAAAAAAACTGAGTGAGCATACAGGTTTTGACAGTCCCAGGCCCAGGCAGTGAGTTTAGATGGCAGCAGAAGCAGAAATTCTGTGTAAAACATTCCTGATACGATTCTCATGTATTTCACTTGGCTACTGGCCTTCCCCAGTCATCTCTTCCTCATTAGGTTTTTCTGAGATTGGAAGAACTGCAGGAATCAGAACTGTCATGCTCTGTTATGTATGGGGTGTGTTTCCACACAGTGTTGCATGGATGATAGGAATGGGCTTCGCAAGGAGACAAAAAGGTTGTGAATGTATGAAATCCCAGTTAGACTGCACCAGGCTTTTCTTCTGAAATCCTTTGTTTTACACATTTCTAACAACATGGAGGGCTCAATGTACTCTAGTGATTTTGACAGGACCTTCCTAACATTCTTTCTGCTGCATATGTCAAAAATGCTTTGAAAGGAATTATAATATAATTTCTGAAAATTAGTGTCCTCCTCAGGAACGGAAATTCTGCTCCTTAAAATGGGGAAAGGCCTTTGTGAGTTGCAATCATGGCAGAGTATTTTGAGACTGATATAATCCTAACATTCTTATCTCTGGTTCACCACAGTTGCTTTTGCACCTATATGTTATCACCTCATCTTAAAGTATTTGCCTTACTATTTCTCTGCCTTTCAAAAAGATCATTATGATCATTGTTGTGCTCCACTTGCTGGCACTATGGCAGGGTAGATGTGACAATACTCAAAAGCCTCCTCTTCATTATAAGTTATATTCAGTGAAGGTTCAGATACTGTGTTGTTTAAAGTCTCTCTCAGTCACTGGCTGCATGTGTGCTTTCTCAGAGAGATCAAACTCTGAAATAACAGATGTGTGCATGTTCCTCATCTTCTGCACACATGTAGGTTCAAGCTTATTAGCTCATCATTACCATCAGCTGTATGATGGTGGGGGTAATGCCAGAGAAGACTTCTGTGCTTTGCTAGGCACGTTTGCATTTCATTTTCTAAAGACAGTGCCCTTCTTTTAAAGGCCACCTTCATCAAGCAGACACCTCAGCCCTGCTTGGAGCTACTCATACCTCTGTTGAAGGAGCCCAAGTCAGTGGCAGTGTAATTGGCTGAGGAGATTGCTGCTGATCCTGTATCATCTTACTTTCATTTTTTCTCTCACTTGCACAGTGAAGCATAGGAAGAAAAACATGAAAAATTTTGGCCCTGAGTGTGAACTGTACAGAACATGTTTGTTTCCATCTCATTAACTATTTTAAGGGTTGAAAACCTTTACTATGATGAAGCTTAACTGGAGAGAGAGATGAATCATCTGTCATCCAAGAATAACAAATATTCCAGTGGCTGGGGCATAATGTGGAAGAGAGAGACCTTGCTTTTCTACAGTTTCTCTCTTTTTTTTGGGCTGCTCAAAAAATAAATATCCACTGACAATGACTGTTTTGAAGACAAATCAGATCCACTTTAACATATATCTATACTCTTGATCCAAAGGCTGGGATGTAGTTATAGTAACAAAGCCAATAATACAAATGGAATAAGCATCATTTTAATACAGCTGTGTAACATAGCTCACCCTTACAAAATTCTGAAGTGAGACTTTTACAGCTTTTTGTGTTGAGGTGTGGGTCACAAATTCACTGCTACTCCTCTGGGGAGAAAGGATGAGCTGTGTGCTGCCATCTGAGCAGGCTGCTATTGCTTCTCTAGGTGCCTGGAGGAAGAGGATGCCTTCTTAGCTGCTCTTTGTACACTGCAGCTAAAAGAGCTCAGTTTGACTAGAGCTCTCCCTTTAAGTTATCTGTCATTTGATCTTGCACTTGGCATTCTCATTCAGTGAAGGAATGGTCTGGGAAGGTCTGATGTGCTCTGCTGTATGACTAGAGAGGACAAAAAAATGAGAATGACTCTTGTTAACCTTCCTGGCTTCATAAAGCACACCCCAGCTCACCTTGCCATTTACTATAAAGCCAGTGATCAATGTTAACATGATCGTTAGCTCGCTGATACTGTCATCAAAGGACCAATCCAAAAGAATCTGTGATAAAGGAAACTGATAGGAGAAAGTAAGACAAAGTTAGGTAGAAGTGCTGGGGATAACTAAGGTGGTTCTTTATACTAAAGACTTATGATGAAGTCTTGCAGGGTCTTAGTTAAAAGCATAGCTAAGAGACCTGAATTTTGAAATGAAGGTTGTGCTCAGGTTTTTAATGGCTTACATATGACCAGAGGGGATGTAAGTTTGCATGTGCAATTAAAAACGTGTTAACAATTAGAATAGATTTTAAAGATTGTGAAGCTTGGTTTTCTGTGTGAGTTGGATAAATTTTGTCTAATGCTTTATTCTGTGAAAATGTGTTAATTTATTTCCTTGTGAATTTGAACCTTTTATCCTAAGGAACATCCCCTTTGGATGTTGCAACCTGATTGAGTTACAGGCATTAATAAGCTGCAGTCTGCATTAAAATGATTATGGTATTTCTTATTGCTTCTTTCCAGGTGAATTAAAGGAAGATAGTAAGTTGGACAAAAAAGATCAGTGTGGTGTGGGGGATGAATCAAAGAAAACAGATGGTAAGGACAACATTTTATTACATTTTGTCACCCATTTTTATGTGCAATTTATTGTTTCCTGGACATCTACAATTTATTCTAAAGCAAAACAAAAAAATTGTGGTAACCAGAAACAGACTTAACAAGAACAGCCATTAGATTCAAAACAAGCCATTTGAGTATTGTGGGGGAAGATTGTTCCTTTCACGTAGTGCCTAGTACCATGGAGTTGTTCCATTGGTAAGCCTTATCTGTCAATTTTTGTGCAGTACTTGCAAGAAAAATCCTGGATTTTTAGTGTTCCTTAATAGGAAATGTGGATTTGTCATGTTCTATCCTTCTGGGTTTTTTTGGGCTGTATTCTGCTCTCTAACAGGACAGGCTGCATGGGAGATGCAGACAAAAAGAGCCATGAACAAACAACCTGCACAAGGTGTCCTTGCTTTTCATGGTGACATGTTATGCGGTGCCAATACAGACACAAAGCTTTCTTGACTTAGTTGTCTAAAGGGGAATTTGCCAAGCACTGTCAAATGACAGGTGTGGGAAGCAAGCAGGAATGAGCACATCAGCACAGAAGTTCTATTAGGGATGTTAAAGGAAAGAGATGTTGCTGAAATAGTGTTGAACAGAAGCAATCCCAAGCCTTAGGCCAGTTTCTTGGACATCTGGAAATAAATTCAAAAGAGTGTGAGCCTGGTGGTGTGGAGGTACACAGACATTTTAGTAGCCACAGCAAAGTGGGAAAACAGCTGTAAGAGAGATAGTATCTGAACCCATCTTTCTCCAGAAGCAGTTGCTATAGTATTAGGTACTGAAATAAATGGAAAGAAGTGTTAGAGCAGATAGCATTTTCTTTGTGTGTGTCTCAGTGAAATCCACTGAAACAGACATTCCTAAATGTAAATAATACAGTATTTCGTTTTGATGATCAAGACAATCTCATGGTAAGTATTGCAGTTTAGAATGTTACTGTGTTTTCTTTCATTGCTGTCTTTTAAGAAATTACTATGAATTCTTATTGCTCTAGCAAAGTGTTAAATAAGAGGAAAATGTAACTAAAAGTGTAGGAAAAAAATCATCTCAAAGCATGAGTTTGATTTTAGACACATAAATAGATACTTTTTTTTTTTTTTAAAGAGGCCCCTTGGCAACAATTGTTTAGGAAAATTCAATTACTTGGATAAGAGGCTGCATTATTTATGCACTTGAGTTAAGTGTCTGTCAGGAAAACAGTCTTGAACAAGTACCATTCACAACTCTTCTACACTCATGCAGAAATGAAGCACAAATACTTAAATAACATGCAACCCATAGATGTTTGTGTGTGTGTGTGTGTGTCTCCAGTGCTGATTGTAACTTCCAAGGCCCCAGGAGAATGAAAGGGTAGAATCTCCCCACTGTGATGGGTGCACTGCAGCTGTGCTGGAAGGCTGCAGCCCTGGCAGGACCATGTACACATAGAAACACCCAGGCTTCTTTGGGAGGACTCAGGAGCATCAACCCAGCCAAGCAAGTAGACACAGGAACCCTTCATTTTGAGAACCAGGTTACATTTGAAGGTCTTGAGGTCTCAGAAAGAGAGTTTAGTTGGGTTGGAGGACCAAGAAGTGAATGTTTCATGGTGACCTTAAGTTTGAGAGTGTGAATCTCATTCCTTGCAAGTTGCTAGTCTTTGTGTGGTGTTGTTATTTAATATTTATTTGTTCTCCTGTAAGAAAAATGTTCTGCTCATCCCCTTAGGGGAAAAAAAAAAACAACGCAATACTGTGGGACCAGTAGATTTCAGCAAATAAGGAACTGTAACCATGCAAGGACAATTTGTAGGCTGAATGTTTTTCACTCAGACACTGTAGAGATTGTAGCTAATGAGCTCTCTGACAAAAATCAGGAGAAAAATTGTGAATGATGTGCCTTAAAAGGGGAAATGCTGGGGTGGCAGACTACTGAAATGTTTACCCAAACATATGCTTTCTCAAGTGCATATGGTCTTTCACACGCTGGGAAAAAAAAGGATTAAGCAGAGGAGTTAGGAAGATTGAGGTTACAGCTATAATGCAGTTTGCTGGTTGGTGAAACTCAGCCTGGACCTTTTTCAGGATCAGCTGCACTTGGGTTTTACAGCCTCTGTTCACCATGTAGATTGGGTGTATTTGTATTAAACAGGTGCCCATTTGTGTAGATTTACCATGAGAGCGTCAGCTTTCTCCCTGTCACCCATGAGCATCAGCTCAAGCCCTGTCCCCAGCTGAGGTCAGTCTGCCACGCAGGGCATCCTGCCCTTGAAGAAGCAAGCTGCAGAGTTCACCTTGCTTAAGTCTTTGCAGGATCCGTGTCCAAGTAAGGTTTTAAACATATAGAAAGGAAGTTATTGTAATATCTTAACACATACCAGCCAAAATGTTTCTAATATATTTGTCATTCTGCTGCATGGGGAACCATGTGGCCAGGGACGCAGAGAGTAACTATCCCATGTGGCATGAAGACATTGATTCTGTGTGTCTTCACTATAGTTACAGGTGTGAAATGTAACTTCTGTGTCAGAATTACTTTGAACTTTGAATAATTAAGTGGGCATGCCTCTAGAAACAGGGACCAAACTCATTGACATAGCAAGGAATGATGTGTGCAGCTAGCCAGAGCTTCATATGACTGAGTCTGTCCTGAGTCTGTCCGGACCAAAGCCAACTACTTCAAAGCTAGCCCAAGGATGGCAATGTAAGCTGCAGTCATGCCTTAGGTTTTAGCCTCAACTGCTTCAAAATCCTGTGCAAGTCTCTTGAACCTTGGCTAGTCTCTTCCTCATGTTAATCTAATCTTCATATTATTGGCTTTTCTCTGTGGGGGATTCTCCTTATTACTCAGTACTGGCCTTTTTTCCAGTTCCAAGAAAAGAGATATTAGGCTGCTGTTTCCCACATAAAGACACAGCCCTGTCAGAGACATCCTCAGCACAAGTAGTTCATCAAATGTTTCCTGTGGGATAGAATGTAATTAAACCATTTTGGGAAGCATGGTTTTCCCATGTGAAATAGTTGCTTTACAACACTTTGAATGGAAAATTGTAAGCAGTCACACAGAAATTATTTTTTATCCACATTCACAAAGTTTCTATTTTGCAATTTTTTTCTGCTCACAAAACTGACCAAAAATGAGTACATTTTTCTTCTCCATTTCAGACTAGATATAGAGTCTTTTACAATGAGGGTAGTCAGACACTGGCACAGCTTGTCTAGAAGAGGTGTTATATGTTCCATCTCTGGGAACATTGAAGGTCAGGTTGGACAGGACACTGAGCACCCTGATCTGAGGACCAAAATGGAGTTTATCCAAATATTCTTTTTCAGTTATTACAACAATTAAGGAGTCATTTATTTTGTCTTGGGAACTTATTATTCTAGTGTTAAGATTCACATTTGCAGGTTAGAGCACAGAAACACACGAGGTATTTTTATCTTGAACAGCTAGTATGTACAAAGGCTGATGTTCCCTGGGTATGTGTGATGAGCAATGCTCCCACCTCGTGGTCAAATCGTAACCCTGCATTTTCACAGGTCATAGTTTCAATAATACATTCATCTATGCGGTGCAATACAGTAGAATAGAATAAATATAATATAATGTGATAATATACGGTATGTAGCCTTCTATTTAGACGGGTTCTGAGTAGTTCATAACAGGCTTGTCAGAAATTGAGGTTTTAGCTTGCTTTATTTTGGTTATATTGAGCTATACAATAGTTTAAAAGCCTTTCATACATTTTCTATGTATACATTAACAATGTCAACACATAAAGCTGCCTTTTGGGCTTAATTTTCCTTGACAATCATTCCTTCATCAGGAAGTAGAAAATTTCCTCTTGGTAAAGAAAAGCTCAGGGACTTCATTTCTTTCTGTCCCAGTTGTCCCCGTACCTGACACAGATGTCGTTATCTGAGAATGCCTTTGGTGTAGGAGTACAGCAACATGAAGGAGCCATGAGGATGGCTTCACAGTTATCCCAGGCAGACTTGAATTGACAAGATTCTACCTAGTTTAGTTTAAGGGGAATGCAGGTTTTTGTGAAACTCTCCAACCATTTAAGAGTGTCTGTCTCTGGAGCCTCCTGCAGGCACCATTTGCATGTGAGTTGATCTCATCACGACCGCAGGGTAGCAACTGTCAGTAAACTGACCTCTGACAAAACCTGTAGTCTGCATAATGCCGGTGCTGTTTTTAAAGAGGTTACTTGAGTGTATCAATGAGCTGCATTTATCCGTATCTTCTTGAGAGAGATAAGAAGGTGCATTTCAGGTCATATAGGTAATGGTGCCATTTCTGTTTGTAATCCAAAAGATAGGCTGATTTCTCCATTAGCATCAGAAGCAAAAAGCCCATTTCAGTTTGTAAGACAAACATGTGGATTTCTCCTTGCTGTTTCATAGTGCTCTTGATATTATATGTAAGAATCCAGCAGCAGTAGCAAATTGGAATTGTAATAATCTAAGACTACTTCTAGAAACAATATCCTTCCTTTTCTTACTTCCTTTTATAGCCTGTTATTTGAATTACGTTAGAGGTTGTTGCCCCAAGTTAGAAATCAGTAAGCGTTGTGCTGATACCTTCTTGAAAAGCTTTCTTGAAAGCATGAAGGCATTTTGCTCTCCAAAAAAACATATGTGATTCACCATAATTTACCTCTGCTGAAAAATTGCTCTGTAGTATATGCAGTGTGAGATAACTGGAGGGAAGTAACTGTGCTGCTTAGAATGGTTTTTGTGCTCTTTGATAAAAATGAGTGTGTCTGATTTAGCAAGTGGCACCTGAGGCAAGCTGGAATTTGCATAGTGGGATGTACTCCTGACTTTTATGCAGTTTTAGTATTGAATAGAACACAATGCAATCTTCAAAGCTCAATGCAAAATACGTTGTTAGCATCCTGACCTCAGGAACACTACATCAGAATGGCACACATGCTGCATGAGAACATGGAGAGGATGTAGAAAGGCATCTTGTACACTTACGCAGGTGATGTGGCAACTGGATGGGTGTGTGAATGTGTGTATAGCTAACTTAGGAAATGTGTGTATAGCCAACTTAGGAAAGCAGTTTGTTTTCCTTGGAGACTTTCATGTGTTTCTTTTTTAGCCAGCTTTCTGTCATTCAGAAAATGCTTGGGATGCTTGAATGCTCTTTACATCTACTTTATGGTGGTGTCACAGAGATATATCATAGAATGGCAGAGTTGGAAGGGACCTTTAGAGATCATCTAGTCCAACCTCTCTGCAGAAGCAGGTCCACCTAGATCAGGTCGTACAGGAAAGTATCCAGGCGAGTATTGAAGATCTTCAAGGAAGGAGACACTACAACCACTCTGGACAGCCTGTGTCAGAGCTCCCTCACCTCAATAGGGAAATAGTTTTTTTCTTATATTTAAGTGGAACTTTTTGTGTTCCAGCTTCATCCCATTACCCCTTGTCCTGTTGCTAGATGCCATATAAAAAAGCGATGCCCCAACCTCCTGACACCCACCATTTAGATATTTGTAAATATTAATGAGATCTATCTTCAGTCTCCTCTTCTCCAGACTGAACAGCCCCAGTTCCTGTAGCCTTTCCTCGTGTGAAAGATGCTCCAGTTCCCTGATCATCTTGGTGGCCCTGTGCTGGACTCTCCCCAGCAGTTCCCTGTCCCTCTTGAGCTGAGTAGCCCAGAACTGGACACAGGACTCCAGATGAGGCCTCACCAGGGCAGAGTAGAGAGGCCGAAGAACCTCCTTTGACCTGCTGCCCACACTCTTCTTGATGCATCCCAGGATGCCATTGGCATATGACAAGTTTAAAAACTGAGAATAATATTTGTCGTGATTTCTGATTTAAGTGAATATTTGTCATATTCCTTCCAGATACATGGTTGAAAAAAACCCGATCACTGTAGGTACTTAAATAGGGAGTTTGAGTAGTTAACTTTATGGAGAACAATGTTTCAGGTTACCTTTGATGCTTTTAAATCTAGTTCTGCTTAGAGAGAACACAGCCGCATTGCTGCTTAGGGCTGATGTCCCTGGTCCTAAAGGCATGGAGGAATGTGTAACTTGAGCAGTACATTGAGTAAATTCCTCCGTGATTTCATACCATCAGCCATTACATTGCACCAGTCCGGGAGTGGAGCTGTGACCTTGCTTCTGTTATAGGCCTTTTTACCTCATTTAGGATAATTTGCCTGTACATTCAGGAGTAGAAGTTCTCTGCTTCAGCAAGGGGAAAGTCCTCAGCTCCAAGAATTCATCATAAATCCCGTGACAATCAGGCCTCTTTTTCCCCACGCAACACAGCCCTGAGAGAGAAACAAAATCGTGCCCGAAAGGAATGACTGAAGGGGAGGAAAAATATTAAATGGTTCTCAAAAGAAGTCAGTGACTCTTAGCTTTTCTCTTACCCTTTCACCGTGGAACAGCTAGCTTCCAATTTGAGCATACCAGCTATAGGTTATCTTGCCAGGTTGGGACTCTGACATACAAGCAGTTTAAGTACAAGCATTAGGAAGAAACCCAACAGTCAACTAGATAGAAATCCAAGTGTAAAGACTGCACTCTACAAACTGCCAGCAAGGTCCTTGCTAGGTACCTTCATGGCCTTTGCTCTGTGCTGGACCTACTGCCTTGTCTCTTCCTGGAAGCTTAGGCAAAGGGACCTTGGTCCCCTCAGGCTGCTTAATCTGCAGTTCTGTATCATTCAGTCCACAGAAGCTGGAGAAACAGAAGAGATTGTCTTTTTTCAGAAGTTTTAGTTTTCTGAAACCCACACCCTAATAGTAAACTTTAATACTTACTACCATTAATCAATCCATCACTAGGCAATTCATTCTTTTTTCTGCTTCTAAACTCCTGCTTTGCTATTCTTAATGTCAAAACCTGTGACTTGGAGGCAATAATAAATGTAGAAGAAAACCAGCAGATGATATAAGTTGAAAAGTGCTATTTTGAGTCAGGCTAAAGTATTCAGGAATTTGTCTAATTCAAAACAAGAGATTGTCAAGAAACTGAAGAGACACTAGAAATAAAATCCAGATGGGAATTTTTGCTTTGAAGTGATGTTTCATACCTTTAGACAGCTTTAAGTGAATGGTAAAAATGAAAGTTTTGTTTGAGTTAAATGAAAAACTCAGCTTGATCTTTCATTTCCCTTTCATCTCCCTCTCACCAAAAAATCCCACTCCCCAATAGTCATTTCTGCAATGAAAGGAAACAATTACTTGCGTCTGACCCAGAGCTAAGCATTATCCTAATTGTTCAGTTTAGTCAATCAAAGAAGCAATTATTTGCCCAGTGCTAATTGCAAATTGCTGATTCATATATGTGGCTGAAAACTTTGTTGGCTTTGATCACGCTTCTGCCTATGGCAGCTCATCTTGAAAAGCACTGGGGTTTTTCTCTCTGTCCATGACAGATCACCTCCTAATGAAAATCATGATCTAGCTTTTACTCCAAACATGTTCAGAGCTTTGAATTATGTTTGATTATCAAATACAGAATAAGCTTTTGCACTTACTCCTGTAGATTGCTTTGCATAATAAGTGTCTCATTTCTTTCATACATGCTTTACTCAGGAAACTCAAATGCTATATGGTGCAACCAAACTTTTGCCAGTTTATTCATGGTGGTTTTTCTCTGCTGTCATGAATTTCCATAATGTGTTGGTAGGCAAACAACATCTATTATGAAAAAGCTAATCTCTTCCTTCCATCACTGATGTGACCTCAGGTCAAGTGTAATACAAGCTGTCAAGCAAACATGAAACTCAAGGTCAGTGTGAACAGGACTAGAAGTATTTGATGTCGTGAATGATTTAGGGATAATTATGTGCCAAAGCTGAAAAATCATAATACCTTCCATGCTTATGTCACTTCTCCGAGCAAAATGAATGTTGAGCACTTGGATCGTCTGCTAAACTAGAAAGGTGGTATTTAAATTCAGTTGCAGAACAAGTATTCAAAATTTTTCCCAATAGCATGTATTCTTGTTTTCCCTTACTTCAAAGAGGATGCAGGCACCTGCATGGAAAAAAATAATCGCTCTGAAATTTCTCATCCATTAAAGAGACTGATAATGGAGATGAATTAACTTACAATGCCAATTGCTGCTTCTTTATATCACTGACCTTCTGAATTTTGTTTCTTAAGCCTCATTCATCTCTGCTGCAATAAAAGCAAGACAATAGTGTAAATATGCAGAATGTGTTTCTTTGTGGTCTTAATTTTCTTTGCAAAGGCTTTCAAATAGCTTTAATAGGATTATCCAGTGCTGAGAACTGAGCTCTGAGATTTTTGACACCTTCATTTGGTTAATTTGGAGTAGCTTTAACAGTGCGTTTCCAATGGGGACTTGAGCACACCCTTAGGTTAGTATGCAGGGTAGACAAGAAACACTAAGGTATTTGGGATTAAGGTTACAAAATTAAGGGGTCACTCCTGTAAGATGCTGAGTGAGTCCACATAATTGAAAGTGTCAGGTTTAGTGATCTGCCCCACCAGCTGTAACTACTTCCATTGTTCGTAGTAGAAAGGATAACTACCTTTTGGATTATGGGTTATCTGAGACACATTCACTCTGTTATTTCCTCTAATTGTGCACTGCACCAGCAGTAATTGTTTTATGATATCATGCCATACAACAATCTGTCATTTCTGTTGTCAGTTGTGCAGGGGCAGACCAAAAGTCCCTTTAGCTCTCCGTCTCCTACCTGACAACATTTCATATCAGAGATCTTAATGAACAAAGAACAAAACCAGAGCAATGCCTCCCACCTACACCTGTCTGTCTTCCAGAGAGTGAAGGCAGAGGTCACATCTCTGACTGGCATGGCCTCTGGTGGATTTTTCTTCCATTGCTTTGTGTAACTGTCTTTAGAGCCCAGGTACTCTTCTATGTACTGGGCACTAAGGGAACACAATTCAAAATTTACTTGGGCACTATGTGAGAAATCATATCAGTTTATTGGTTTAAAATTTACTGCTTGATGATTTCATTTGATTTTATTTCATTTGATTCCCTTCTTGGACTATGAGAAAATGAGTAATTGTTTCCTATTCACGTTCTTAGCACCGCTCACAATTTTATTTGCCTTTTCTTAGGTTTTGCACGCAACTCTCCCTTTTCAGACTGAAGAGCCATAGCATGCATAACCTTTTTGCATTCAGTTTTCCTTCAAGTGCAGCCCTTTTGATATCTGCTGTTAATGTTAGTGTGTAACAGTGACAGTCTGTGTTGCATACATGGTTATTGGCATGTGACAAGAGATTCTGATTTTAATAGAAAGGAGAAGACATGTAAGATTCGTTTTCACCCCTAAATTTTCAATAATTAAACATACAAAATACAAAAATGTTCATTTTAATATAACTGTGTGGTGATTTTTTTTTGACAGCATAAAACCATGAAAAGACATCACCACAGGGAGCTCACTGAGAGATGTACTGAATGAATATGGTTATCTGAGGCTGTCTTCTTTTGCTTTTTCTGTGTACTAAAGCTCTAACTCCAATATATCTTGAGGCCATAATTCCTCAAGGGTGTTGTTGGGTGGCGTGGTGGAGTTCTCTTGTTCTGTAGAAGTGCTCATGCAGCATGCTGAGATGAGAGTTGTTCATGCTAAGCACTACTTTATGCCAAGCAAACTGCAGGGTTGCCACAGTCTGCTTAGAGAGAAAACCTGAGTGTGTGATCCCTGATAATTGTGGTGTCATCGTGTGCTTCCTTCATAATTAAGTGTGGTTGTAATGCTGAAGGAGTATGTGTTTGAGCAGAGGAAGCAAGGATCATGCAATAACCTCACAAACAATTTCATCAGCTGGGACTGACAAACAAGTTAAGTGCTTTGTGAAAAAAAAGCCTGCCCACAAAATCCTTATTCCACATCTCAGTGTCCTGCAGTCTGCATTCAGCATTTGTCTTTGTGGGAGAGAAAATAGCAGAGTTTTCCTTTCAATACAATTTGAAAGCCATAGGGCTCACTTTTGTGGTGACAGGCTGGGCTGGTGCTGGAGAAGGCAGCAGGGAGATGTCCTGAGCCCTCTGCAGGCAGTGCTGCACTTTGGGCAGCTGGGGAAGAAGGGAGAAGGGGCAGATACCTTCGGAAGCAGTGCTGGGAGAGGTCAGCCCTCCACTTCCAGCTGATACAACCAGCATCACGCCCATGATTTACACTGGGTGAGGAGACTGAGTCATTACAGAGCAGGTGTAGCTTTTGAGTTAGTCTAAACTCTCAACTCAATCTAAATGCCTCTGGGGCTCTGTTCCTGTTCTCCTACTGCGTAGCAGATTGCGAAAGTTTGCATTAGACAGGCATAATTAATACCAGCTGTTAAAACGGGTAGTTCTTGTAAAGCCTTGGACTCCAAAACATTTGTTTTATGACAGAAAGAGAGGCCAATGTGTGAGATTAATCACTGATTGTGCAAAACTGACAGCCAGCTTCCTTGCTGTATGGATGCAGTAGTACGCTGAGTAATTGTGTGCGAAGGAAAAGACCAACTGCAGTGTATTTCCACTTTGGTGCATCAGACTGTAGAGTGACATAGTAAATATATATGTTCACAGTCCAACAAGCACAAGTTAAAAGTGCCTTAGTATAAGGCACTTCTATCAGTATAAACTGATAGAAGGAATACTAATCTCCTCGCAGTGGGCACTGGTATCACATGAAGAGCTGTAGGAGTTGTTGGTATTTGCATTAGTGATCAGGCAGAGGGCTGATGCTCAACCTTGACAAACAAAACAAACTCATCAGCAACCATAAAGGACTGAGATGTGCATTCAGACAAGGCTGTTTCACGTAATGAAACTCAATATATGCCAAGTGAACTACTTAAAAGTCTTCCTGTGCACCAAACACTGCATATTCATTCTTTTTCTTCTTTCAATTACCTCTGGTGAGATGTACTAATATTTGCAGTGGATCTATTGTGCTGAAATGAGAAAGAAGACAAGTTTCATCCAAAGTTAAGGTAGTTGTGGGGAAGCTATATTGTATCCAAAAGGGAATTCAACTGGGAAACCAACACATCAGCTCTGCCAAGTAGAAAAGCAATTTGAAGCAAATATTGTACTGGAATGTTCTCACTGGAGCTGATGATGTGGCTAACAGAAGTGAAAAGCAGTATACGATTCAGTCTGCACAGGGAACTTTTAGAGTCTGGAAAAAGCATTTAATATTCCCTTGTTTCATTAACAGGGATGGGAGGAGCTAGAAGTCTCATGAATATGGCTTGGGAAGCGTAGGAAGGGGAGGGCATGTCAGGTGATACTTGGAGCTCGGTTTCAGATTCCTGGTGTGATTTAGCAAATCATTTAACAGATTCAGAAATAATTACTGCTCAAGGACGTAATTTAGTCCATGTGTCCCAAGTGATTATCTTTTCTTCTGGGTCAGCCTTTCCTCTTTAAAAATGTGACTAACGATACATCTCACAGGATTGTTATGATCACGTTAATGACAGTAAATCAAGCTGAACTTTTTAGATGGGAGACATAAAGGAAGGATGGCACTGTTGTTATGGTTGTTACTATTGCCTGTCATGCTGTCTATAGTGCTGGGAATTTGACAATTTGGTCTAAATAAAATCAATGAAATGCTAAAAGCCTAATTCTTTACAACAGTGTCTTAGAATCACATCAGGGAGCAATGTATTGTAATAGCAATGTACAGGGAAGCATCCTGAAAGGAAACTCCCCTGCCAACTCTACAGTAGAACAAAATGATACCACTTCTCTAATAGATCAGTGCAGCCACTGTACACATTTATCAGAGGTAATGCAATCCAGCAGCAAAGCCTTAGGTCTTTGTTTTGCCAGTTGTTTTTCTCCTTTGCCCAAATATTCTTTAGTGGAAGGCGAAAGAAACTGAAACTGATGTTCTGAAAGGGACCCAAAGAGATTCTGATGAAATCATGTGCTCCATGGCATGCACAGACTTACAGGTAAATTAATCTCTCTGTGAGCTGAATCTCCTTGATGGAGAGACTTTCAAATGCACTTTCAAACTGTGATGAAATAAGCATTATCCAAATAACAGTGCCAGATGTATTCAGATAACAGCTTGGGACAGGCAATACAGAGTATGATGTTAGTGTTTGATGCTTTTCCAGAGGATTTCTAGAGGAGGATATGAGGAGGGTTGGGTAGAATTTCATTAGAAACTGTCCTCTTTCACTAGGAAATGAAAAAAAGAAGAAAAGAAAAGAAAAGAAAGGATTCTTTTCTACGTTTTTTCCTCAAGGAGATCTGTTCATTGTGAGGATTCTGTTGTGGTATAGCTACATAGAAATCAGTTATGTTTGTACATTTGAGACCATGTTAGTCAAATATAGTCTAATTTGGGGTTCAAGAGATTACAAGTATTTGATGGAAGAGTTAAACAGCTTGTGAAATGCATATATTTTTTTCAGATATCAGGTATCTATCAATACATAAGGTTGTGTTCATTGCAAGCCCTTTGGGAGAAAGGGGCTTTTAAAAAGCATTACTCTTTTGTGTTTGGAGCATTTTCTTCTCAAACCACGTGTACAACATTGTTGTTTCCCTGAGCAAACAGGTGCTGAAAGAGCTAGTGAGCAAGGGTGATCAGAGTGGTCTACAGCAAAGAAACCTAATAGGATCTCCTGATCTAAGCATGCTGAATTCTGTTACATGATCCCCTTGATGTCAAGGGTTGAATTTCTGCTGGTCAGAGAGACGTGGCTTTCACTTTGTGTAGGACAGAATGATACTTCCAGTGGAGCCAATAAGAGATACTGCTCTGGTGCACCTCACCTTGCAGCCTTTCAGCTGAGCAAAGCTGCACTGCTTGGAGGAAACGTAGCTGTCTGAACTGATACTTTTCTTTTTCTTTCCCAGATTACCTGCACCTTGGACAAAAGTGAGAAAGGCAGCATTTGACACTTTTTCTTTTCTTTTTCTTTTTTTTTTTTTGCAGATACAGAAGAGTAAAAATATATTAAAAAAAAAAAAGACACTGCAAATTTATTTCATCATTTTAGCTGAGCTTCTTCATTCCTGTTCTCCTCCTCCCTCTGCAAAGACCAGTTTCTGGGGAAGGCATTAAACAACTTTCAAAACACTCCTCCTCCCACTGGCTACTTCACAGCTAATGACTCTGGGTTCTATGGTGGGGGCCTTGGGTTTTTGGGTCAGTTTTGTTTCTGTTTGTTTCTTTGTTCGTGTATGTGTGCATTTTCTGTTCTTTTGGGAATTTTTTTTTTATCAACAACAAACAAATGGTGATTTCCTGATGCAAATGGTTCCATTTTTCTGGACAGGTCAAGCAAATAGAAGAGAGTCACCTTCAAAAGCCAGTATTGCCCTTTGCTATGCTTCAGATGGCGAAACAAACATTCAAATGATAAAAAATAATATATATATATATAAAACAACAACAAAGGAAAAAAACTCTCATGATAATACTTCATTATTTTTCTTTTCTCCAGTTGCTGGTAGAGAGAATTTGCCATCAGTTTTCCACTCGCCGTAGAAGATCTTATTAACGAGAATGGTGAATTTGTAGAGTCATTTGACTGTTTGTTTAGGATTTAATGTTTTTTCTCACATGATGCAATGACAGCAAAATGTTTTTCTTTGTGCACAGCAGGCAGACTCCTTTAGCCCTTGGTTTTGTTCTGTTTTTGCGGTTAGTATTAGGAAAGGAATAATCAATCAAAGTGATAATCCCTTGAGGTAAATTTTGTTGTGAGACTGAGACCATGCACTAATGTGCTGCTTGATGTGCCTGCCTTAACCTGAGATTACAGCTAATGAGCTGTTTTTCCAACATTTATTCATGGGCTACTGCTAACAGCTCTTTGTCTGACCTGGAGATCTAAGAGAAGAAGGGCAGCAGGGAATCACACGAATCTATTCTTACTTTCATCTCAGTGTGGTCTTTTTTTCATCACTGACTGAATGGACAGGCCAAAGAAAAGGAAAAGCGTTGCTGGAGAAGTACGGATAGACAAAAGCAAAATGAGAAAGTGTGTTCTAAATACGCTGCTGGAGTTGGTGGATAAAAAACTGTCTCATCCAGTGGAGTTAGACACATGGAAAGTAGCCATCATTGTGGCCCATTTTCAAGAAGAAATGTTAAAATGCTGACTCGCTCAGGCCTCAATTCAGGAAGGTATCGTTGTGTGACAAACATCAAACATGTCTGTAAGTGCTTTTCTGGCTTGGGATCTTGGTAGGGATCCAGTTAATTGTAAGTGATTTTACCTGTCTGTGTGGAAATCAAGACATACGCATACAACTGGTTTTTGCCTGACTCCGTTTTGTTGAGGACAGGGTCTCACCGTATTAGTCGTGTATGTATTTTACAAGGAATCAGACTGCTGTCATGGCTCTTTGCTGTATAGAGAATGTGCAAAATCTTGGCTTAGGAAGGTAAACCTTTGGTGTTTCCTTTTCATGTTCAAAAGCACAGGACTTTACCACCAGCCTATATTAGAGCTTGGGTCTCTGTTCCTGCTTAAACTGTGCACATACAGGGATGAGCTTCCTATGACACTAGCAAAAATCACAGCAGTGAGCTCAGCCTAAGTCCACATTTAAACATGAATTCCTTCTCACTCAGGCGTGTTTGTATCTGGGATTTTGATTATTGAGGCTAGAGACGTTTGGAGTTCTTTTTTTGGCCACCAGAGTTTGCATTTGCTCAAAGTCAGAGATTTAGATTAGGTTCATGCTGTGAAAAGGTTGCACTTAAATCACATGTTTTCAGAAGGAAGAGGTACAAAAATAACTCTTGCAATTCTTAGAACTCACAGTTGGCTTCACTGAACCAGCTCATTTAAATAAAATAAGGGCACATAGTGTTCCCATTTGTGAGCTCCTGGTTCAGTGGTAGCTCTGGGGTAGGTTTTCTGAGGAAAGCAGGGTGCTGAGAGGACAGTGGCCCCACAGTCACCACCACACACCCCCCTTGTTGTGTGATGAGCAGAAGGCTATGGCACCACGTAGCTACTTTCCCACCTCCCCATTACCCCCTCCATCAGCATTCGGCCCTGATAAGAGTGGTAGAATATGACTTCCAGCCCTGGCCAGGCTCCTTGGAGGCACGGTGATGAGATATCAATAATGCAGAGCTAAATACCACCGCGGTGACTCAGTCCCTGCTTAGTCAGACTTCTCCCTGGAGACAGGGGGAACAATCTCTCACCGGGTGTTTGGTCAGAGGTGCAGGGTGATTTAGTCAATATTTTTTAAGTTTCCCTTACCTAATATACAGTGACTAAAGATGCCTTAGATTATGCACAGTAGAAGAAGAATAATTTTTAAATCCGAAATCTTTCTCTCCATCCATTTCTGATAGTTTCTTTCTTTCTGGGAGCGACTTCTTTCAGACAGCTTGGTTCACGGCCGGTCAGTTCTTGTTTCTCATGCACTGGCACAAAGGTGTGGCATCAGACTGGGAAAGGTTTTTCCTGCATTGTTAGGGTTATTCACCACTGGCAGGACCTAACAAGGGAGGTGGTGGAGTTGCTGTTCCTTAGGGACTGCAGATCAGACCTGCCATTCTAGAAGGGACCTAGAGTCAGAGGTGCTGATCTCACCACACAGATATGCAGCAAAATGTTTTGCAGTACAGAGACAGTCAGAGCTAGCTCTAACATTCTTCTGCTCTTCTAAAATCATTTGAATAAGCCACAGTGGATTACTAGCATTTTATAGGATTTTTATTGTCAAGTAAAAAACCAAAACCAACAAAACCATGAAATCTATTAGCTTGGAAATACATAAAGTGAAATCTAGAAATCAAACCTTACAAAGAGTCTGGGCCAGATGAAAGCATCTGTTGTGGGGTCTTCTCCTAGGATCACACCTACCTTCCCCTACTCTGCCCCCTCACCTCCCTGGAACACTCTGCAGCATTGTGCTAGTGCATTGTGAGCCAAGGAACGGTATGTTTAGGCACCTCCCAGTTAAACTAGAGATCAGGCACTGTGCAATTGTGTAAAAAAAATATAATAAAAACAATTAAAATAAAATAACAAACCCGCTTTCTCTTGTTTTGTTCCACAAAAGGAAACAAACAAAAAGTTGAAAAGGAATAGATGTTCATCAGCTAATGGCCTGTGTTTGAAAACAAGTGAGAAAGGTTTTATACCCTTACCTAATGATCTCCAGATGTATAGCAATTCTGGTTTTAGATGCCTTCCTTTCCCATCCTCAGTAAGACTACAGAAACAACAATTAAGCCAGAAATTCTGCAGATATAGGGCCCATATTGTTGACCTTACGCTGAAATTGTTCAGAATCCTTTGGGAGTACCCAGCAGCAGGCACAAAGGGCTCTCCTGGTGCCGGAGTGCTGCTTGCAGAGAGTGGCTCAGGCTGTATGGTGGGGACAACACTCCACTTCTCCGCCTCTGCACGTGCTCTAAGGAAGCTCTGCCTTGCTGGAAGAGCACTAGACATCTTCTGCTTCCCAGAAACTGTTATGTAACTTGAAAGGGAGAACCCAGGCCTTATACCCTCATAAAACAGGGAGAGATATTATTCTAAGTATCCCTGCCAGTGTTCTTTCCTGTAGCTGGGCCTGGTGTTCAGGGAATTAGCAAACCTGTGACTCGTGGTGACGTAGTGCTTGAACTCCTGGACACACTGTAATTAAAAACAAAGAAAAGCTAGCAATATGTTTTTTATAGAATTGTAGAATCAGAATGGTTTTGGTTGGGAGGGACCTTTAGAAGTCAATCTAGTCCAACACTTCCTACAATGAGCGGGGACACCTTCAACTAGGTCAGGATGCTCAGAGCCCTGTCCAGCCTGACCTTGAATGTTCCCAGGGATGGGGCATTCACAACCTCTCTGGGCAACCTGGGCTAGTATTTCATCACCCGTATTCTGTCCTGTTCGCTACTTAAATGGCTCCAAGTGTGACAGTTCTCTGGGCTGCACTCAATCGGTGATTTGTGTTTCTAACAACGTGCAAGAAGCATTCACACATGTGAAAGAAGGGATTTGCTTATTTTAATTTTTTTAAGGATGTAAAAGCCTGTGATGCACCCTATCAAAATACTGAAGCCAACCAGCTTTCCTTACAAATGACACCATTTTGGTTTTTTGAAGTTGTGTGGTCACATTTTTATGCTTGATCATAAAAACTTGATGATTGTGGCTAATGTCCATGTTTGAGAAAAAAATAGGTGCCAGAAGCCAACCTTTTATTGATGGTGGCCAAATACATGACAGATTAAAACCAGAAATGTCTGCATTTCATACTTAAAACATATTTCAGAGAAGTTAATCTGGGCAGACAGGTGTTTATCTAAAAGTGAAGCCTTTTGTATAGCTCTAGCTGCTGTCAACACACTAGGTATTAATACTGTAGGACATTTAGCATTCAGAATGAATGTGGAGTTTGGGAGCCTGGCTCCTGATGGGTAAATAGAGAAGGGAAGTTCCTTTTTTTCTCAATGTTTCTTTTTTCAAGTGTGAATTTT
Source organism: Urocolius indicus (assembly GCA_013401255.1). Lineage (NCBI taxonomy): Eukaryota > Metazoa > Chordata > Aves > Coliiformes > Coliidae > Urocolius > Urocolius indicus. The sequence continues at coordinate 235,383 of WBNH01007068.1, forward strand.
GTGTTTGGAGAGAAACTTTCCAAAATGTAGCTGGTTATGGCAGAGAAGAATGGTACGTAGAGGTGTTTTTGCAAGCCACCCTTTGAATAGGCAAATGTTTGCGTATGTACTTACAAAGCTTTACAAGCTCAGCCTGGAAACAGAAATGCTTCAAATTAGATAGCTGATAGTGCTGTGCTGCTTTGTAACAGGAGGTCTGTGAGCTCACCTAGCTAAAGGCAAATACTTCCCCTGTTAGCCCTTGCAAATTTTACAGTGAGTCCCAAAAGTGGCTTTTAATTAAAACACAATATTCCATTAAAATTAGAAATTATGGAACCTGACAGGAACAGCACTTTTTTTTTTTACTTCAACTAGAATAAACTAGTCAGTCTTCAGGAACTCATGAAATGGTCTTAAATATTTCTTACTGTCTCCTTTTTTCGCACACATCATTTATAATGATGGCACTCATCATCCCTCTGATGATCTATACCGTATGTTAGCTATTTATACTCAGCAAATGACAGCATAACCAAGTCTTTTACTCTTTTTAATCCAACACTTCACCCAGTAATTAAACCCAACAGAGCGATCCTGTGCTTTCACATGTGCTGATCCAGTGCCAATCTCAGAGCTGTGCTGGTGCAGTGTCTGAACATCAGCACTGAAAAGCATGAGCCCTGTGGCACTGACTTCATGTAAATCACTCCAGGGAGTGGGCATCAGTGCTGGCCAGGTAGAAAGGAAAGGGAGAAAAACCCCACGTTTTTGCATTTGAAGACATAGATTCAGCTCCCTCTGAAGTGGGTACAGAGGTTTTTCCCATTTATGTTCTCCACAACCTGAGCAGGTCTGCTCCAGTCTTGGTCCAGTGTCAGGTGTGCATCCCAGTGTGGTGCTCCCCCTGCTTCTACAGGCAGACTAGCGCTGTGATCCCAGATAGGCCTTTCCTAGACTGGTTAGTGTGATGAAAGTAGGAGCAGGGAAGGTGACCACTGCCAATGGCATTATTTTCTGTTAAGACACATTACTGCTTGCTGAGACTGCCCTCTCCTTGCTGCAGCGTCCCTTTTGATCCCCAGCAAGCACAGAGGGTTCTGATCTGTACCCAGGCAGGAGTGAGACACATGCCTACTTTGAGGCATCAGCTCTCCCTGCTTTGATGAGTTGACCACCAGGTAGAAGAAGATGGAGCTACCTCCAGGCAAGCTGGCTGAGGACCTGAAGCTCAATTTTGGCAAATTAATTTACCCTCACACCTAAGCACACGACAGCACTCGCGAGCCTCACAGCACGCTCTTGGCATGCTGTGTTCTTTCGATCTCTTCCAAGTGCAGATGTGTGGGCTGCTGCATGCTGCTGACACCCTGGGATTAGAAGCTATCCAGTGGTAGGAGGAATACCTGTAATCCCGTTGTCTCTGCCGGTGGTTGTAGGAGTGCATTTATCAAACAAAATAACTTACGGCCATTGGGGTTTTCTAGTGTTAAAACCTAGCAGTAGAATGAGAGAGTGAGCATTTTCCTTTTCTTCTTGCTTGGATGATATTTTTATACACTTTTATATACAGTTTTTTTAAATATTTGCTATTTTTATTGTCGGGTTCTGGTTGGGTTTTTACCAGACCTTCTGGTTGTGTACAGGCCCAGATTCTTACAGGAATTATTCCCTTCCCGTTTCCCCTCCCCTTTCTTCTCCGATAGACAAAAGCCATTGCGTTTGCAGCATCAGCTTAGAGCGAAATAACACCTAGGGCCTGATCACTCTTTTAGTTGCACTGAAATCAAAGGAAGTTGCATGCAAAGTCCTGCTGGTCCCACCAGAGCATCTGAGGCCACAAAACACATCCGACTAATGATGCTCAGTGCGATCTGTGTGAAGCCAAGACATCGGGCTGGCACTGTCTTCCTTTGCTGTGGTAGGAGCTGCTTCCACCACTATGTGTTTAAATAAGGCTATCTGTATCTCTCCCTTCCTTCTACTGACCCTATGTCTGGTAGGCCCTTCAGTCCAAGTCATACTCTAGCGCACTGACTACCTTCAGCAGGGAGGAAGAGTGGGCGTTGTGGCTTACCTGTGACAGCAGCTTCACTGCTCTTGTGGTTAACCATAGAAGTGACAGGTCCTAAACGAAGTTAAGAAACATTAAACCTATTGGTAGGAAGGATAAGGGGAAATTAACCAATTTCAAGGATCTTGGTCTTGTAAAATAACCTTTTCTCAGCTGCCATTCTGCAGGGAATTCTGTGTATGAAGTTGAACGTAAACTTTAGAATATGTTTATATTAGCAGAACTGATAATGGAGATGTTTGTCTTGAACTGAACTAAAATAAACCATAAGCACCTGTTCTCTAACGTTTTTTCAAGGAAGAAAGAGGCAGTTTGTTACACTATTTTGCACGAGTGAATAGAAAACAAGTTAAAATACATGCTGAAAGCAAAACTCAACACAAGTTTGCTCCGGGGATTGGGTGGGTTGGGTAATGAAAAAATAACCATTTGATTTGTTAAGACTCATACAGAAGAAAAAACAAATGCAAAACTGAAATAAATGATGCCATGTAATGCCAAGTATTCTCAACTGTTCTGAGAATGGTTTTAAACAATATGTATTTATTGTTAGTTCCTTATTTGAAAGAAGAGGCTTGTGGTCTCTAAATGTATACAACATTTTTCCACATTCCAGTTCTTCTTCTGTAACTGAGTCCATGTATGTTCATCCTATATTACCAAATAAAAAACAATGAGGTCTCTGCTCCATTTGAATTAAAGTTGTAGAAGGGTTTGTTTTGTTCTGGTGCTTTCTGCATCTGATCCAGGTATTTGCTTTCCAGCATCCAGCTCCCCATCAAGTATTAGGGATAATCAACTCTTTTTTTAGAGTGCAGAAGAAACGTTTGGACAGCAGACATTTCTCAGCACTTGCCTCTGTGAGGAGGAGTTAGTGGTATTACCTATTTCCAAAGACAGGGATATTGAGGTAGAGATGTCAAATAGCTTATTTAAGGACCCTGAGATAAGTCTGTTTGGAGATTAGAGACATCAACCTCACCTTTTCTCCTTTTCTCTTTTGACTGAAATCGCAGCCCAGAAGAGCCTCTAAACAAGCAACAGCACACCCTGCTCTTTCCCCGTTGCTTGTGTGATTTTTTTTTCCCATGTACCACTTGAATCAGGAGTATCAATCCCATGGGTTGGGTGTCCTGTGCTCTGGTATTGCTAGTAGACCTCCTTTTGCAGCATTTCAGCTATACCTCTGCATAGCACCTTCTACAAACTACCCTATTGCACAGGTAGACTTGGGTAGTGCCTGTGCAGTAGTCATCACACCACACAGGTAATGACCAGGACTTTCCTGTTTCATTACCAGTTTTTCTCTTTCATAGTTAACTTAAAAAAGGGGGGAAAAAACATGATAAGGAGTGGCAAAGAGCAAATCTTTCTCTCTAAGGAGGATGTAAAGTTCGAAGATGTTCAAAACAAGCATGAAGGCTTTGTGCATTGCCTTTTACCTGTAATTCCAGTTTGATTCACTCCTTTACTCTCTGGGAGGTTCACTCGGATTGGTTTCCTGAAGAACACACAACGTGCTCGCCACTGTACCTGCTTATATTCTTATGCCTTACCAGCTTGGCTTGAGTCTGCATGTACCTCCAAGTCCAGGCCAAGTAGAGATGAAGCTAAGCTTCCAGTTTCTGTTAGATGTTGAGGGTGTTGATGTAGTTGACCGTGATCTTCAAATACTGACTGACACATAAGAAGGGAGAAAGGACAGTTTGGAAAAGGCATCTAATGGTTTGAGTGACTCACCTCTGCTTGCAAATACTGTATCAGAGCCCTTCCTCTGGCACGTGTAGCCAATAACATAAATGTCCGGAGCCATTCCCAAAGCGATGCCAGCCACATGCTGAAGCGTCACAGAAGCAAGGTAAGTGCTGTGGAACTGCCTTCGGAGCTGGGCCAGGCCAGAAAACTGGCAATTGTCAGTTTTGTGAGGACACCAAGGTAGGTGGAGGGAAAGCTGTCTGAGATGTGGAGACAGTTCAGAGGTCCAAACCCAGTAAGTGATAAAATGATGACAAGAAGAAAGTTTGGTACTTACTCCTTTAGACGGAAAGGTCCCCAGAATTGAGGTTGCTTTCCCAGTTAGCCTTACCTAAACCCACAGAGAAGCAACAGCAGGAAGAAAAGCACAAGCACCTCATAGTGGTGTCAGCGCTACAGAAAGCATTTTCATGGCAGGTGGGACCACTGTTCTCTGTTCAAACTCCTCTTTCTTTTTAAAGGTGCCTCGCAGCATTCAACTGATTTCCCAGGCTCGAGTTCCTCAGCGAACCACCTCATGCTGCCAGGTCAGTCAGTACTGCCCTACTCCTTTGCTTCTGTGTGCAGCTGGTAGCAGTAAGGTGCGCAGTGCCCACTGTGTGGGAGATGCACTGAAACAGGCAACTGCTTCTCCAGGTATAGCATGACTTTTACACATCTTATTTGAAAAGGTAAGCCCATTCACTGGGATTGAACAGAAAAACTGTTGTTTTTACTGGTCTTTCATTTCAGGTTTTTTTTGGACAAATACCTGCTGTTCTGTGGCTTGCAGTGCAGGCTTCACAAATTAATTTGGGTCCTTATCACATGGCCTTTTTTGTCCCTTCCCCATCTACTAAACCCTGCTGTCGCTATTTGACAAATAAACGTTTTTTTAATCCGATCATCTCTATTCCACACAACTGTCAGAAGAAAGGGAAGGTAATAGGAAGCAGCTCTACAGAATATTGGCTTAGTGTGAACAAGGTGCCATCTTCCATGTGCATATGCAAGAAGGGCATTAATATATGTGTAATTCACAGTAGGTGAAAGAAAGAATAAGCCTGCAGGAAGACAACAAGAAATCACCAAGAAAAAAGAAAACAAACTTCAAGCAAAGTACTTAAAAGCTTTTGCTAGAGATATTTTTATCAGTGGCTGCTGTGCCAGCAGATGAGGTATGGTGTGGCTCTATATATAGATGCCAATGTGCAGTAGCATGTTTCTGTGCTGTTTCAGTTCTCCAAGCTGTTCACGGCATGATGCTCTTTCGCAGCCATCACCTCAGCAGATTGTTTCCCCAGGCACAGCTGCAGCCACTGCTTGAGTGTAAGGAAGGAAAAGAGTGAGCAGGGATGTGAGAGAGTTTAAAACTCTTTATTCACGTGGTGAAACAATGTGTTTAATCGATTATTGTCCTGCTCAAGAAAAAGAATGGACAATCATTGAAAGTAGAATGTTCACGAGGACTTCCAGGTGTCCAACCCAGGATGTTCTCTCTATCCAACCCAGATAGAAAGCACAAAATGGAAAATACCATAAATAGGACCTCTTAACTTGTAACTCATCATTGGTAGTGACAATAAGTATTCACTGTATATATTGCCTATTGCTTTTAGAGTCCCAACTTATTGAGTAGTAGACTATTAGACTACTTATTGACTATTATAAGACTATTGCTTATAGAGTTATTTGTGGTTTATATTTGTATTCAAAGGAGAAGCTACTAGCTACTTTGAATGTTTTCACCTAAGATTTTCTTGCAGGTGTCATTTAGAGTTCTTGCTCTTTGGAGAGATTTTGGAAAGGTCTGGCTTTTCAGAGAAGAAATGATGTTTTCCTTTAATGGAAGATTTTGGAATGAAACATTCATGTCACACTACAGCCTTAACTCTAATCTAACAGACCTTATTTCAAAACTATCTCCTATTTTATACATTGTGCCATGTTTGCATTGGTCCCTTATTTTTAACAAACAATCCTTACATGGGATTTTTCATCCTTTTCTCCAACACTATAGATAGCACTTCTAACCCATCGATCTGCCAGTGAGTACATGTAAAGAAATCCCTCCTTCCTTCTGTGTTGTCCTTGTTCTGAGCCTGCAGACCACCACTGTAATAAGAAAACAGAGAATATAAGTGTGGAATAGAGAGTTTTGGCATGGCCTACCAGCTGCAGTCCCTTTATTGTGGCTCACTTGCTAAATGACTTTACTCAAATCCTCATGTGCCCTGGTGGCTCCATCTGTTTGGGAATGGTATAGAATCATAGAATCACAGAATGGTAGGATTGGAAGGGACCTTTAGAGATCATCTAGTCCAGCCCCCCTGCAGAAGCAGGTTCATCTAGATCAGGTTGCATAGGATCATGTCCAGGTGGGTCTTGAAGCCCTCCAAAGAAGAAGCCTCCACACTCTCTCTGGGCAGCCTGTGCCAGGGCTCCCTCACCCTCACAGTAAAGTAGTTTTTTCGTATATTTAAGTAGAACTTTTTGTGTTTCAGCTTCATCCCATTACCCCTTGTCCTATTGCTAGCTACAATAGAAAAAAAGTGCTGCCTCAACCTCCTGACACCCACCATTTAGATATTTGTAAATATAAATAAGATCTCCCCTCAGTCTCCTCTTCTCTAGACTTTTCTTGACATCATTTACTCCCTTTCAAAACTGTCTGATCTAGGGATCTGTTAAATGTTACAATTAGAAAAACAGCAGTAGGGGATCTGTCTTCAAGAGAGGGAGGCGATCAACCTAATAATGTCCCTTTTTGGCACTTCAGGAAATAACTTACCTGTGTTTTGACTCACTGTTAGATGCCTCCCACCTCAGTGTATGTTTTTGTTTAGGGATCCTGTGGGTTTTCTCTATTTGGCTGTTTAAAGCTGCTGCCTCTCTATCCATGCCCCATTCCCATGGCTCACGCAGCAAACTGTTTACTCTGGTATGGTTTGCAAATCCGCCCTTCCTGTGCAGCTATTTACAGCGTGTGATGGGGAGCAGTTAATAGTGCAATATTTTGCATGTATATAGCCCAGTGATGCATTTTGTTTACAGCCATTATGATCATGTTGTTTCTTTATGCTTTATATGGCTCATGTTTTGGGAGGTGGTTGCTTTTGCTGGAAGCAGCCACTAATTAATGTGTAGTTAAGAAACAATCTACTGTAAACACACGATTTTCTAATTGAGAAAATGTTATTGTCTTGCTGATTTTTCTGTGATCACCTCCAACATCTGCCTTGTGTCAGAAATAGTGTGACCAGCAAGACCAACCAGGTGATTGTCCCCTTGTGCTTGGTGTTGGTGAGGCTGCACCTTGAGTACTGTGTTCAGTTCTGGGCCCCTCACTACAAGAAGTACATGGAGGTGCTGCACTGTGTCCAGAGATGGACAGAGGGTTGTTAAACATTGGAATGGGCTGCCCAGGGAGGTGGTGAAGTCACCATCCTTGGATATATTCAAAAGATGCATAGATGAGGTGCTGAGGGATATGGTTTAGTTAAGTGATTGGCTTGATAGTGTGAGGTTAGTGGTTGGACTTGATCTTAAAGATCTTTTCCAACTGTTACGAGAACAGGCACGTGTGTGTGTGATCCCGTCTGTATTTTTGCTGGAAGGTTGGCCAGCCCTCCTCATGGCTAACCTGTCAATGGAAATGGCAGGGCACTGCCACCAGCTCGGGGACAGATGTGAAAGCTAGGTGGTATGTATGGGTTTTCCCTATTCCAGTTTCCTGTTTTCTTTCCCTGTCACCTTGTCCTTTCCCTCCAGTACTGAGTGCCAGCCAGGAGTGACCATTCAAATCACATTTGCAGCTGCTCAGCTGACAGTGTTCTTAATTTTTATCAGAGGCAAATTGTTTCCCAGCAGGTGTTCATGAGTAAAAACTGTGCTGTTTGTTCAGTGACTCTAACAATGACATTAAAGAAAATGACACTTTTGTGGCTTTTTTGAAGGAACATGCCTTTTGAATCAACAGAAATGTTTATATCCCTCCACTTCAAAGTGCTTGAAAAGGACTGCATGCTCAGTTTTCTGTTAGAGTGGAATTGCTACGTACCAAGAATGTTTGTTGCTATAACATCTCTTATCATACTTTTGTCAGTAAGCATGATTAGCAATAATTTCTTCCTTAGTGAAATGGGACAGAAACTATTGCAAATAAGTATATTTGTAGGGAAGTCAGTAGAACCAGGAAAATTCCAGCTACAGTTTTGACTATAATGTACAATAATTGTTGGGGACTGTGGTGATGCATACCCTGGCTTCAAGCTCATGTAAAATGTCGATCATGCTCGATTAACTGAGGGCAGAATACTCAATAAATGCTTTTCTCCTGTTCAAGGTGTCCTTGAGATTGAAGCTCTTGGCATTGTTTGGACTGTTAGCTCCAGTGATCATCCACAAAATAACTGAGTTTTAATGGTATTTCTTGTTAACCTTACCTGGTGGTGCATGACACATCGTAGGATCAGTTTAAAAGGCAGAGCTTGTGTCAGTCTTTGGTACTCCTGTTATTTCTCAACTCATGGATGAATGGTTTAAACTGTTGCAAATCTGACGTGGTTGTTCACCTACCCTTCTGTATATATGCCTCCACTTCCAAACCAGTCTCTTGTGCATTAGCAGTGTCTGTTTACAGGAGCATCCATCACTGCTAATACAAAATAATTGCTTTTGGTGTAGTGCCTGGAGTTATTAATCTAATTGGAGTTGTGTGGGGTGTAGTAGGCTGCTTTTGTGTTGCTTGTGGGGGAGGCAAGAGGGATGGGAAAATGAACAATTCTTGTTCCTTCTTACAAGCATTGTACAAGTTGTATTGTTCTTTGAAACCTGCCAGCTGGTCTGCTGTAAATGTTTTTTTGCAGATATCCTCAAATCCTGCCCCACTTTGACACAATATCTGTAGTTAAAGCTGAGGTGCATCAAATCCAACCTACAGGGTTTTACCAATAACTTAGAAGCAGATTACAAGCTTTACACGCTCTTCTGCTTAGCAGAACTGTTTGAAAATACACTCCATGCATGAAGCTCCTGAGAATCCTAAGCTCTTGAAGCCCACAAAACCCCTGTGAGGTAAGTATTGTGCCCATTTCATACATGGAGGAACTGAGTTTATAGTCCAGGTCACACAAGAAGTCAGTGAGAAATCTGAGAGCAGGACTCTAGAGTCAAGAGAGTTTTCTCCCAATCACTTTGAGTCACTAAAGCCTAAAGAAATTAAATGTCATAGATCCCTTTTATCAAGTCCTATATGAGGATGATAAACAGCACTGTCAGTGTTCTGGATAAACCCCCTTAAACCTATTAACCAAGTCATCTCTGCTGGCAACAACTCCAGTAAAATTCCATTTGACAAGAAACATTCCCCCATGCTGAGCAATGAAAAATCCAGTAACAGTTTGACTGAATCCATGCTGAGTACAGAAAATAGAATTAATCTGGAAAGTGATTGTGCCTCAAAGAGCAGCAACTCACCTGTTTTTTCTTTCCAAGGTTTTAATGAGTATCAGTTGAGTCCGGTTGAGAGCAGAGAGCATGACTATGCAGAAATTTGGATGTGTATTTCTAAAGTTTCTGAAATCCACACTTTTTTAATTTCCCAAGACATTTCAGAGTGTGATTAATCACTCAAGGAGTTTCACAAGATGAGTGTGTGAATGTTCTTGCAGTTGATGTTAGCTAGTTCACACAGCGGAATCTTCTTTGCTTCTTAGGACTCATGCTGAGAGCGACGACTTTTCTTTGCAAGTGCTTCTCATGCTAATTATTGACTTAATACTTGGTTATTTTGCAAATAATAACTAAGCATAAGACAAATACATTTTGGTCATAGGTTTAATTTTTCATTCTGACTATGTAAAGATTTAAGAAAGCAAGACATAGATTCAAAGAAACGGGGTCAAGAAGTTGAGAATAGTCAGATTTATATGTAGCCCCTCAGAAACCCTCTCAAGTCCATGTTTTTCTGATTTTTTTTTCTGATTTTTTTTGGGAGATACCATCTCAATCAGGATGTCTTAAAATGACCTTATTAAATGATATTTTGAAAATTGTTCAGCTTTCTACATGCAGATAGGTAATCATAAAGTTGCCTCTTCGTTCATACTTTTGGCACTAACCTTGAGAACGTTCCTTGGGATTCACCTGGGTTGATGTGGTCTTCTGGGATGTCTGAGTAAGGGCATTGAATTCAAGATCAAGTATTCTAAAGTGCTTAATTGCACAAATTTCAGTTCTGGAGATGTCTATAGAATCATAGAATAGTAGGGGTTGGAAGGGACCTTTAGAGATGATCCAGTCCAACTCCCCTGCAGAAGCAAGTCCACCTAGATCAGATTGTATAGGAAAATGTCCAGGCGGGTCTTGAAGACCTCCAAGGAAGGAGACTCCACACCCTCCCTGGGCAGCACGATGTTTCATTCTCAAGGTTTATATATCTATATTTATGATTTATATATTCTCATATTTTTTTTTTCCTGAACCTTTTCCTAACCCTCAATAACTACCCATTAACCCCAAAGAGTCCTGGCTCTCAGGGTGAGAAACTCTCCTCTGCACAGACAGCCTGTGCTGAGTGGGATGGATGTAGCTTCTGAGGAATTCATTTCTCATCCACCAGCAAGTGAATGCCAGGCATGGTAACCATCGTTGTTCTTTGTCACCACCAGCTATCAAACCTCGGCTGCCTTACCTCAGGAGGCCCCCTCAGAGCTTAGGAGACTATTTCCCAGCATTCCACAAGAAACCAGAGGAGCATCCAGTGAGATGTAAGCTGCTTGACCAGAGGGGAAGAATGAAGAAGATCCAACATATTTCCCAGAGCTGGAACAGGAAATAGAAGAGATAAGGAGGCATCTTCTGGAATGATGCTCCTCACAGGTGGATGAAGGACCTTGTGTAACCATGCCATAAGCCCTACTGGGTTGAATAGCAGCTGCAATTCTAGATAAAAGCAAGTACATGGTCTAGATAAGCAATATAATGGACATTTTGTTAGAAATCTTCTCAGTAGCATCTGTATTATTGCAGCATATGCTCACTTCGTGCAAAAATATCAGGTAGTTACCTTAAAAGAACTAATTGTATACCACTATCTCCTATTAAATTAAGGAAGCCAATGCTTTCCTAGATTATTGCACTCTTTATGGTGTTCTCAGTGTGACCTTCTGCCTGCCACAGGTAAGACAACTCCTTTTCAGGCAGCACGGGAAAGTTTTTTTCTTGCCTAGCTGTACTGAGAATAAATGACCTCCTGTCATAGTGTGATAGGTACTCTAGGAGATAAAGGTAGGAGGCTGGAGTACAAAGAATCCTCTCACTACACTCATTGGAAAAAGAAGATGCTGCTCTTCTCTATATAATTTGAGAGTTTTTTAAATATCTATTTGAAAGGAGAGGATGAGAACTGCACACAGAACTCAAGATTCAGGTATGCCAGAAGTGTATAAAAAATACCCATTCTGGTTCATCTCCCATGATTTTCTGAAGAGTTTTTAAAATTGTACTTTCCTTTTTCAACCTCCTTGAACAGTGACTAGTAGTTTCTGTAGAATTATCTGTAATAAATTCTAATTAATTTATAGTCCAAATGTGTGGAGTTGGAAAGTTGGGGCTGCCTCTCTCTATATGCTTTGTTCTGCACTCAACAATGCTGAATGGGTGGTTTGCCAATTAATTACACTGAGGTAAGCTGCTGCTGCTGCTTGTTTCTCTTATTTTTTTAAGCTTACATCCTTCATTTCTGCTTCTTGCTTGCTTTCTTCTTCCATCAACACCTTTTCCAAATAACATCTTCTGGATATGCATGTTGGATAGCAGAGAGGACAGTCCTCCTTTACTATGAATACTGACCATTCCATCTCACTCTTCCCCCCCCTCCTTTTTCCTCATTATTCCCAGTTATTTTACCCATCTTAAGATCACCTGATACTATCTTCTTTCAATCCATGATATCTCAGTAAGTTTTAACAGTCGTTGAAGCAGGACCTTGTCAAAACTGAGAGCTGCAAACCATTGTTGGCTCTAAGGTAACCTCAAAGATTTGTGAGACAAAATTTCTTCTAGAAAAACTAAGCTGACTCCTCTCTGCTCCCTACTAATTCCTTTGTTTGTATTTTCTGAAAGTTCACTCTTTCTGTGAGTTTGCATGCTGGTACACGCTACAGGTTTGTACCTAGGTCCAACACTGAAACTTTACCAGCTGGTGTACGTGGCACCACTGTGTGGAGTGCACTGGTGTGTACACGAAAGGAGTGTTTGGCCCGTGCTGTGGATGCCCCTCAGCCCCTTAGAGATGATCATTGCAATTCCAGGCACACTTGCCCTGAGGTCTGACACCTTTCCAGTGTTTTGCTGGGCATCTCCACTGCATATCCTCTGACATCACCTTGTTTCAGTTGCTTCTGTCTGTTTTGCCCTGCGCTTCATGTTTGTGGCATCGACCTTAATCACCATCAGAACTTGTGACTCCAGCAGCCCAGCTGAGTCACTGCCTAAACCAAAAGCAAAGAAGAATGCACTCTAAAAGCTCCAGCCTTTAGAGCAGTGATTTATCTCTGGGAATTCTCTAAGAACTGTGTTTTGTGTGTAGAATACCTTGAAATGTTTGATGCAAACAGGCTGTATAGAAATGCAAAATTATATTACCCTTCCAAACACATTTTCTGTCTGTGTCTTTTCCTTCCTGTTACAACACCTTTGTCTTTACCTAACAAAGTCCTACCTGTGTGTTCTCCAGAAAGGTAGGCAGCACTGGGTCACTTGTAGATACCAAAAGGGGAACTGTTTTTCTTTTTGCCTTTTGTTGCTGCCAACAGTTTATTTGGGTTATTGGTTTTGTGTCAGTAGCATCCCACAAAAAGGATGATTTTTGTCCTTGCTCTCCTGGTCCACGCTCTCTCCTTTGGCATGAAGCAGGGATAAGTTGCCATCTGGAGTTTACTGCTGTATAGTCACAGGGAGATGAAATGGCATACCTCAGGTGTCATGGGGAATGTGTATGGCTCCTACAAATTCAATGTAATTATGGTCAGGTTCCTCTCTGCTCTCCCTTTTCTCCAGCCAAATCCATGCTGTGCCAAGTTGCTGTCTATTAGAGTGCTGTCTAGGAACTGTTTACTCCAGTGGTTTAGAGAGTTTTTATTTTCAATTTTTCCTGGAGTTGGGGAAAGTGAAAAGTGCTGGCAAATACTCATTGGTATTGGAAAGATATCTCAGGATAGCCTTTTTGTCTTCCAAGGCCTGGGGCTTTTGACCTGAATGAAGTAGTGCAAAGTGGGGCCTTGTAAATACTCAGTGCTTCACAAAAATTATTCCTAAGCAAAACTAGTTGTGCTGTTGGCATCCAGCCTGGTGAGCCGAGCTGTGTGCTGGAGTGGATGGGCTCATCCTCTCAGTCCAACCCTGACATCTAGTGTACACCAAAGGGAAATTTCCTTTGTGTGTATGAAGCTCAAAAATGAGACCTGTGTTATTTGGGGGAGATCTGGCTTTGCAATGTGCTCGACCTTTTTCTGCACTGATGATTTCTGAGATAACCACTTGCTGCCAGCATAGAGATAAGCCTGAGTAATCTGTCCCTCGTGGAGAGTCTTGTGATCTCAGACTTAGGATGCCATTTAGACTTGTTCTGAATTACTCATTGCAACTGTCAACACTTGCAAATTTAGCCTTTTTTTTAATGTTGAGTCCATTTGTGAACTGTCTGTGCTCTAATCCCTGAATCGCTTTGCAACAGCAGGAAAGTTTGGTGCTATTTTTTGAGAGGGAGTTAGTTTTGGGTTTGTTTTTTTTTTTTTTAGAGAAGGATTAAAGTCTGAATTGAAAATCTGAATGTTAAAATCCACGGTGAGTCAGACAAAGGGAGGAATCTTGAGTATTCATTCCTTATATTTTGTGTATTTCTACATCAACAGAAAATGATTGGAAAGAAAGATTGGCTTCAGTGTCCTGACGGGCAATGCAGAAGCCAGAGTAGAGATGGAGGAGGAAGGAGGACTTGTGGCTCAACAACTTCAATGGGCCTTCCTCATTCTGTAGGACATGAAGTTGACAGGTTTGTAAAGCAAATTTGTTTCTGGATCAGCCATGTCCCAGTGTCTTTTCTCCTTCTTGTTGGCGTCTCTTGTTCACTTATGTTGTCAGGTACCTGACCAGCATGAGTCCTTCTGGGTGGTTCCTCACTGTCCTTTTCCATGTACTCCTCCCTTTATCCCAAACTTTTCTCCTGAGCTTTCCTGGACCTGCTAAACATCACTGCACAGCCCCCTTGGTATGGATCCTGGGCTGTAGTCACAACATCATTGAGGCTGGGCAATGCCTCTGAAGTTGTCCAAATTGAGTCCGCTCGAGCTCTTTACTCAAACAAACTCCAGTTTGGTTTTTAAAATCTCCAAGGAGGGAGACTCCACAACCTCTCTGGGCCATCTGTGCCAGTGCTTAGTAGAAAAACTTGTTTTCTTGCTTATAAGTGGCATTTTATGTACTTCAGTTTGTGCCAACTGGCTCTTGTCCTGACAGTGGGTACCAGTGGGAAGAGCCTGGCTCCCTCTTTACTTCCTCCCACCAGACATTTATGTGCATTTCTACAATCTCTTTAAGCTTTCTCCATGCTAAACAGAATACACAAAAACAAACCCGGGATAGGTATAACTTTGTCTCAGATCCTAAGACCACCTGTCTCAGACCTAAAACCTACTTTGAAGGCTGGAAAAGACTTTGACAGCTTGGAAAAATCCAAAGGTCACAATGTGACTCGCAGTTACAAACACACAGTTTGCATTTCACAGGATCTTTGTGTCTGTAAGAATAAGCACAAATACTCCATCAGAAGCAGTTCTTTTATTTCTGGAATGTTCTTACTAATTTTGATGATCCTTGTCAGTCTGTCCAGTCTGTTTCTTTTCAGGATTCTTTAGGATGTCGGGCATAAGGATGGATTAAGCTTCCCCTCACAGTTCTTGGCTTTGACAGGTTCATTCCTTTCACATGACCAGAAGCCAGTATCATGGAGTAGGAACTGGCTTTTGATGTTCACTCTCTCTATTTCTAGAGCTACTTTTCCAGAATATTGGTGTTTCTGTTTGCACCACCTTGCTCTGAGAGGCCCATGATTGTTTTGGTGATGTAAGGAGCAGAACAATACCCATTTATTAACTTATCTAAATACAAATGAGAAGTCAAAAATTATTAATATGCTTCGCTGACGTGCACTCTTGGTTTTTGCTTGAAGATGCAATTGCTGGGCACCCTCTGTGCATACAAGAACACTGTAAATTCACATATACTAAATGTAAGCTCAAAAGGCAGGAATAGCATAGGGCATGCAGGAAGATCATCTGTTATGATATCTAAACACATCTGTTCTTTTAAGTTGTCAAAGCAGGATGCAGTTATCAATTTATTAACCAGTATGACAAAATGTCAAGGTAGGTGTTGCTGAACTCAATGCATGCACACGCTGCTTTGTCTGTGAATGTAGTGTGAGTTAGCCATGACATCATGAACGTGCTTTGGATTTCTTTCTGCTGAGGTTCAGCTGGGCAAATCACTTAACCTATGAACCTCATGTTTAGCACTACAAAAATGCTCATTACATCTCCTTCAGAAGGGTGATGGTCCTTAGTTGAAAGTTGCTAAAGTGCAAGGCCATTAGATCCCTTTTTCCCAATCCTACTGTAAATAGAGACCTCTCTCTTAGTTTCTAGATAGAGGTTAATTTAGAATTTGACCCCAAAACATTAGCCATTTAACAACCTCCTGACTGCAGTTGGTCTTTTATTCACTAACTGAAGCACTTCATGTCCCTGAGGCCTCAGACTGGTCATCCTGCCCAGTGTAGATTTCAGGGGTGAGGTGCAGTTCCAGCTAGGTATCTGAATGCAAGCGAGCTACTACAGCACTAGAGCAGTCAATGCCTACATGCAGACAAGTTCAGTCTGCAGCATCCCAGCCCTAACAGTGCTTCAGAAAGGCTTAGCATGTTTCTGGGCTTTCCTTCTTGCTTTGCTGTGATGGCCCCAGAGGAACTGTGAGGGACACTGGGTAGAAAAGCATTTCTGCCCCAAAGCACACCACCTGTGGCCACTTGCCTAGGACAGCGATTTCTGCAGTTATAGCACTATCTGGTCTTAAAGGGAGAGTTCAGAGCCTGAATGGCAGTAAATAAACCCCAGCCACCACATTCACAGCTTTGTACAGTCCAGGCATGATTCTGCAACATCTAAAGGCTTTGTTTTGGGGGAAGGGGCAGTGTTTATCTGATGTGGAAAAAAATGGTATCTTATTCCCAGATAAAGTAACATTTGACACTTTCACTGAGTGCAATGAGGCCGGTGAAAGCTTTGAAAACTGATTCATCCCACTGCTTCCCAGCAACACTGCAAAGACTCCTATTTACTTAATTGATCAAGTGAAAAATTACTTTGTAGTTGTTCACATTGCTCCTGGGTGGAAGAACCATAACTGCCGAATTACCAGGCTATGAATATGCAATTTGAAACTAACTACAGCAAATGATGTATGCTGTGGCATTTTTGCAACTGGGCTTCAAGTTGATCTATAGAGGGATGGTAAATTAGGCTGCTGTGCTGGCAGAGATGTCACTGGGACCATAACTCCTCTTTGGCTAAGAACAGAGTGCTAGGCTTAAAGGGTGCTCTTTTTTTAAAGCTGTGTCAGCAGGCTTGGAAACAAATCCTCTTCGAAAAGTGAAGTCAGTCACATCTTGTTTGTTCTCCTGTCTTGTGTTGTTAAGGGCCTTCTTGTCTTAGCATGTGCATTTTTACAGCTCATCCCTTGCTGATGTTCACTTGAATCTTTTCAGGACTCACTCCTGCTGTATTGTGCACTGAAAACAATTCCCCAGCTTTGCTGGTAAAACCAGGCTCGAGTTACCCATGTTTCTCATCACGTACTCGGTGTGACAGTCTTTACTGTGTGCCTTACATGAATGTTGTTATATGAGCTATTGATTGATTACATTTTATCTCATCTCATTACTACATTAACAGGATAAAAACAAAAAGCACCCCTCCTAGATGTCATGCATCACATTAATAACATAGCTGGCCTCTTGTACTCTTTAATGCACCACCGTTTATTGTAAGGTTGTCAATTACATCTTGAAGCTGAATATATCTACGAATGGACTGTGTTCTTGTGAAAGATGCTGGGTCACTCACTGTGGCAAATGAAGTCCAAACTAGTGTGTTCCTCAGCTGTCTGCCTAAGGGTGGTAAAAGATAACTAAGTTCAGACTGCCAGGCTAGGTAATCTTTAAGCTCTCTGCTGAGGTCCCTAAACGTCCAGCTGGAAGAGATGCTCTGTCTAGCACACAGAGCTACTAAGGTAAGCATAAAACTACCCACTTCTACCTATTTGGTATGATGTTGTGTAAGTACCCATCTCTGTGTGTACAAATGCTGAAGGCTGTAGCTGGCTGTGAAAACAATTCTGGATTGAATCCATGAGGTAAACTATTTTAACAAGCACGTGGTGTCGTTCCACTTTGCAGGATGCATACGCCACTGGGTAATGCTGTTCCTTTTTACTCACGTTTTGAAACTCCTGTCGTGATTTTTAACCTCTGTAACCCCTCCTAACTAAAAACCTGGAGACTGTGTTTAAAAAGCAGATGTCCAAAGAAAAAAAAAATAGAGTAAAAGTATCAACTATCCAACTAATTTATCATTCACCAACCCAGGAATAAAATATTTTAAGGGAAGAAAATAATCTCAATAGTCTACACTAGCGTAAGAGGGAGGCATTGGTCTTCCTGTACATGTCTCCTCTGAGAGCTCTGCCCTCCATCTCATGTGTCAGTGCTGACAGGCTTTAGCTGTAAGTTTTCATCCTGTGGTAAATCTACATTTTTTTGCCCCACAAACAAAAGTCATGAGCAGATACAGCCAGAAGTATTTGCTTTACATTTCAAGCTCTCTAGAGTTGATTCCTGCCCTCCCATCCCCTCCATCCATCCCATCAGCTCTACGCTTGGGAATTTTCACTGCAATCAGTGTTTTTCCAGCATAGGAAAACTGGAAAAATCAGGTGAAATGTCAAAAGAAAGATACAATTTGAATCATTATTTGATGTTCTACTGCTCTGTGCTACCAACTTCTCTGGTATCTAACACCAGGTACACTGGAGCGGGAGGAGTGTCCTTTCTGTTAATTCTTATCACCATGCCACACAGAAACTGGATCTGATCTGAGATGGATTCCTCATTGACAGAAGTCCTGGGATGCTGCTTCTAGTAAAGCAAGAGAATCTTTCAAGTCCCACGTGTGAGTGAAATTGCTGTCATCGCCTCCTATGACGCTGGCTGAGATTTCACCAGATGCAGATAAGCACTTGGAGGTAATTTAAATTCAAGTGCATGCTTCAGAAAATTATTAGTTTTAAAAATGAAAGGACTTTGTTTTATTATTATTATTATTTCCTACATGCTGCCACTTTGAATGACCCAGAATTATTTACACTGTATTATTGGAAATATCACTATAATCTTAACTGGGGATTGTGTCTCCATCCTTTTCTTCATCTTCCATAATCACTGTTTGCTTTTCTTCTGTAAGCAGCTTAGTGCCTTAAAAACAGAAGGACACAAAACCAAAACAAAAAAGAAAAGGAGAGAAATTGAGTTGGTTTAAGATTTAACTTCTTTAAAAAATACCAGGATAAGAAGAAATTTTCAGTCCTGTCTAATGTCTTGATCCTAATGTGGCTTTCCAACATCACAAGAGTTACCCCTTATTTGGTTTTGGCATATCAGTCTCCTGATATTTAGTGAGCTAGAGTTGGATCAATGGGATTTTAGCTCAGATCCAGGGTATTTCTACTACCTGTGAAAAGAGATGCTGAAGTTTCATCTGGGAACCTGTTTGTTAAGAGTGTTTGGGAAGCTAAAAAAGGGAAAGAGCTTGCGTGATGAAATCAATACTGTGGTTAATCATTGTACTGAGTCCGTGTCTGTGAACATATGTATGTTTTCTATACATACATAGCAATAGTACCTAGATTTTGCAAATGCAGATGCCAAAAGAAACAAATGTTAGAATAGCCACGTGCCAAATGCCATCCTCCTTGAAGTTACACAGTAGCAATAAATTGCAGAAGCAATGAAATGAAGCTTGATGTGAGCACAGACTCATATTGTGGATTGTACCTTCTCCCAAGTTTCTGTCTGTCCTCCTTTATCTCTTCTCTCTCCGTTTCTCTCTTAATCCAGTAACTCCACTCCCAATGGATCTTGAGGCTATTATGTGATACCAAGGTGTCACAATTACTGTAACTGCTCTCTTCATTAGAAATTAAACTAATAGAATGAAGAGAGGACAATGCATAAGGGTAGAAAACATTCTTGATCCCTATTTTGACAACTTGTGTTGGTTTTGCCTGTTCCCAGTAAAAAGCAAGTGACCTGTAAGGTATGTTTACTCCCACATTCCTTGGTGTGGAGGTTAGCATAGTCTAAAAATGGGATGAGGGTTACTCTTGCGTTGAGACCAGGTTGCATCGAGACCAAGGAAATCTCTCCTTAGTTCGGTCTCCTGCTGTTTGCTCTCAGTCTGCGCTAACCAACTGAGTTGTTCCATTAAACTAACCTGGTTTTCTTCTTTGTGCATCGAAAGCCCTCTCACAGTCAAGGCTTTCAGTCTTGAGGAGGTCTGAAAATAGAGCAATACCGCACAGGAAGATTTTCTTCAGCTTTGGAGTCCTTTCAAGAGGTGGTGAATTAATGAAAATATTAACCTATAGTGCCCTTCATTTAAGTTAGCTGCTGCTTCATTTATATGCAGTTCTTGTGAACTAGGTAGTTTGAGATTAAACTGAAAGGCATGAATGAATATTCTTTTGAAACAAACAAAAAAGACTTCATTGTTGAAGCAGCAATTGAGTAACCACCATTATTAACTGCAAAGAATTGTGACATTTTTATGGAGGTGGATATAAATATTCACCACCCAGACTTCTATTCATATAGACAGCTTAGGCAAATACAGGCATTTTGTTTTTTCCCTCTTGTCTTTGTGGTTTGGGTTGTGTTTTTTTGGGGGGGAGTAGGGTTTTGGTGGTATTGCTGTTTTCTTCATGGGGCATTTGAGAAATGAAGAAAACATAGCTAAAAATGCTTAAAATGTGTAACTACAATGGATTGTTTGTTGAGAACTAACCTGTTTTTTGGGTAAACTCAGGAATGAGAGATCAGGAATGTAAGCTAAATAAAGCTTTGCTGTGCTTTATGATTTGGTCCTCTCATTTAAATTATGAAGTGAGGAGGGAAAAGTATGTTTATATAATTCTGATGACCTGGTTATAGCACATAAACTACCCTCTTTTAAAGCAGATGCTAGAGACCGCTAGAAGGTAGGAGCTAAGCAGAGGTCTCCAGCTCTCAGCTGGACCCACATCAGTAATGTGCTTACCACAATCAATAGCAGGATGATGCATCATGACATTGAATCACTTTGGTGACTGATGAACTCCAAAGGTTTCTGGTAGAGTTCAGGATTCAAAGCTCAGAGGAAGATGTATCCTAGAGCTGCAGGTTATTAACTTTCCAAACCATGGACTTCAAGGACAACTACATGCCTTTAAAATCAGCCTTTTAATGCAAAACAGTGGAAAGGGAATACAAATGGAATGTCAAAGCTAGAGTTATAACAAACACTGGGAAAAGGTGTTTGTTTTTTTTTTTTTTTCCTTTGATGTGATGACACTGATCACCTGTGGAAGAACTGTGCTTTACTGAACGTGGCATGGAGATTCTGAGTTTGAAGGAGTGAGCAGGATATTGGATTTGGGGAACACTTGTAAGTAAGTCAGTCTTTCTCTGGTTACTGTTGCAAAAAAAAATCCCTTATCCTCCCTACCTCTGCTTTCTCAACTGTGTGTGTTATGAAATGCAGCTTATCCCATAGATCTGTTTTAAGGATTTGTATATTGTTCTACTAATATCTGCCAAGGGATCTGACTAAAGAAAGCAGAGCAGAAATACAGTGTAGTCATGTGTTACTGACAGAACTTGCAACTACTTAAGAGTTTTTAGTTAGAGACTAGGACCTCAAAGGCTCCCAGAGAAATGAGAGCTTCTGTTAGGAAGGTGAAACAGAGGCCTAAGTTGGCTTGAACCAAACAGTTACCACCCAGATCTGAGACACTCCTCCTAAACTGCAGCTGGGTTGGGAGAGTCTTGGAGTGCTTCAGTCACATCCCTTGCACAGGAAAGGGGCAAGAGGTGACATTAAACTTCTGTGCTTCTCCTGTGTCACTCAGAGATTTTTCAAGGGGCAGGTTATATTATCCTAAATGAGCTACTTTAACGGTTTTTCTAGGGCATGAGGGAGAATGAGGATTTCATTTATCTCTGATCTGATTTTAAAAATCCTAAAGCAGCCACATTTCAGGGGCTGCATTCTCATATTTACATTCTTGCTCAAACCCACAGGCCTGAAGAAGCTCTTGGAAATACTTCATTTTAACATGTTGCTAAGTGGGAATGGCAATAGAGTGTCCCAGAGCTTGGTACAGGCCTTGAATCAAATTCAAATCATTTACTGTCAAGTGAGAGGGAAAAAGAAGACCATTAGAGTTGTGATGATATTTTGTCTTCTAATCTGCTTTAGGTGTTGACTGACTGAAGTGGGAGTGGTCAGTGGAGGAGACTGCTGTAGAAGTCTGACTCCTTGTAGGAGTTTTGTGATGCCAAAGCTTAGACGTTTGAGGTGTCTAAGGACTGATTTCTTTACTCTTCTTCCTTCTGCAGACAACAAGTAGGCCTGGATCCCTCCAGACAGTAATGTTCAGATCCTAATTTCACAGCTCCCTTTCTGTACTCGCATTTCCCATTTGGATTAGGTGTTTGTAAGGTGTAAAGCCACTTCTGCTTCCTGGTTGGATCGTGTGCTGGCCAGCAGCTACTTTGGTTTTCATCACTTTGTATGGTCAGTTTGACTTGATTTTACTTGTGATAGAAAAATCTTTCTGGCCACCCAAGAAAGCGAGGGACCATCCTAGATTTCTCATACCCAGCTGGTCCAAGGAAGAGACATAGCTGCCATGTTTAGCTCCATTTACAACAGAGCTCTTTGTGAGGACAGCTGTTTAAAGAGATAATTTAGTAACTATGCTGTGTTACTACAAACAATGAAGTGGAGTTTGGGAGGTATCTAAAGGGAAAATGTTAGAAATGGGGACAATCCTCATTAGCAGATCACAGCAGGGCTGAGTGTGCTGCTTGCTGCAGCCACGCCAAGAACAGGGAGAGAGGGATAGGAAGGCTTTTATTTATTTAGTGCACGTAGACCTGCTGGGGCTTCTCAGGTCTCCCAGCCTATAATTCAGGTTCTATTTTTCACAGCAAGTTTTGCAAGAGCTCAGTTTGTTTGTGCTCTGTCTGCCACCTGATGGGATAACCCTGAAAGTAAACAAGTTGTAAATATTGGATCAGCACTCAGCCACAATGAGTCACTTTTTTATAGCAAGTTGTGGAGCCATGGCTGGCAGATTTCAGCCAGAGCAACACTGGATGTTGGTATCTGTCTTGAAAAGAAAATATGCCTCCTTAGAGTTAGAGAGGGAATGAAAATCAAGCACTCAAACACATAAGCTACTTTGCCCCTGATATAGGTACAAGTCTGCCACAGGCAGTCAGCCACTGGAAAACAGACCCAGAATACAAGATCTGCTGTCCGCAGGAACAGGCAGCATCTAGCAGGCTGCTCTGAATCCATGCTGAAGTGCTGGAAGGTGGCTTCACCAGCAGGCAAGAAGTGTCATTTTAGATATAACTGAAAACAACTGGGAATTACATTAGTTTCTGCCATTTTCCCAACAGCAAATGCACACAGTTTGAATTTTGTCACACATTTGAAGATCACTGCATTGTATTCTTTCTCTTCTCCTCTCTCAAGTTTTTTGATTACCAAATCATTTGGGGATTATAACGTGTATCTATTACTGTATAACTTGTATTGCTTTATTTTTTTCTTTGATAATTATTGTAAGTTAAAGAGGAAGTCTCCATGGTAGCCAAGAGGTGAAGACCCTTACAATTATTCTTATTTCTCTCTTAAGTGCCTTCCTGAGCCGGTTAGAGCTAGGGGAGAAACATGAGGTAGTAAGTGACTAGATGCTAGTCCAACCAGAGCGTGGCTGAGAAAAGGTCAAGGAAATCGTTCCCCCTTGCTGCATCCTCTTAGGTAGCTGTTACATTTTAATCAAACAAGAGCTTCACTGGCACATACTTTGATTTCTATCATGCATTTGTTCAGCGTTTTGCTTCTTGACATACATCTTAAAAGTGCTACAACTGGCCAAAAGCAATTTTTCTTGGGAGTGTTTTTGAAGTGGCCAAAGTAATGTCTCATCTCTCCTCCCAGGTCCACAGGAAAGGAGCATTCAGGTATAACAGACAGGACTAATATTTATTACAAATGATTTGATACATTTTGCCTCTGCATCTGTTTCTGAATCAATCCATAAGAGACTATGATTTTTTTGCCACCTAATTATTTGTCATGTGGCATTCCAAGTAATTTGCTGGGTAATTTCCCTCAGCAAATACATGAGCAGTTCATTATCAGTGCTTTATATTAAATATTTCTAAATGGAGCATTTGCAGTTGGGCAGTTGTACGATAGATTTCATTTCCCCCAGCAAATACTTGGACTGGGTTTGCAGTGACTCACTCACCGCAGCTATGATGCACAAGCCATTGCGTTGCTTGAGTTCAATGAGCAAATGAAAAATGTCTTGTCTTTGGGCAGATCAATATGCAAGGCACTATTATTCACTGTGCACGCTGTCATGATCCTGCAGATTTAGCCAATGGCCTCCCTGCTTTTGTGAGCTTCATACTAATTAAGTGAAAAAAATCTTGCACATGTTAAAGTCAGTTATGAAGGCTCAGATTCACAAGGAAAGATGTCAACAAATGAAGGATTGGTGAAGCCATTTCACAGAATCACAGAATGGTGGGGGTTGGAAGGGATCTTTAGAGATCATCTAGTCCAACACCCCAGCAGAAGCAGGTCAACCTAGATCAGGTCGCATAGGAACATGTCCAGGTGGGTCTTGAAGACCTCCAGAGAAGGAGCCTCCACACCCTCCCTGGGCAGCCTGTGCCAGGGCTCCCTCACCTCAACAGGGAAATAGTTTTTTCTTTTGTTTAAATGGAACTTTTTATGTTACAGCTTCATCCCATTACCCCTTGTCCTGTCACTGGATACAATAGAAAAAAAGTGCTGCCCCAACCTCCTGACATCCACCATTTAGATATTTGTAAATATTAATGAGATCCATCTTCAGTCTCCTCTTTTCCAGGTTGAACAGCCCGAGTTCCTGCAGCCTTTCCTCATAAGGAGGATGTTTCAGTCCCCTGATCATCTTGGTGTCCCTGCGCTGGACTCTCTCCAGCAGTTCCCTGTCCCTCCTGAGCTAGGGAATCTAGACCTGGACACAGGATTCCAATGATGCCTCACCAGGGCACACCTTATTTTAAGACTACAGGAAATTTCATGCAAGGTGTACATGAAACTCAAGTACTTGGTGTATTGACCTGTTGCTTCATCACTCAGGGCCAAAGTATCCGTCTCGGGACCTTTGTGTTTAGTGTGTCTCACTGCCCAGTAGCGCCAGCCCACTGTAGAATCAATTAATACAAGAACCACTTAATACAAGAGGTTCCCAAGTGTTTTCCAGTTTTGGCATTAATTTTGTATCTGGAGTTCGTTTGGGTTTTGTTCTTTAGTTCAATAATTTTTCACTCCATTCTGTGATCTGGAAAGTGCATAGCATAACAAACTTGCTCCTCTAGCGAGCACTAGTAATTACCATTTACACAGTGCTTCAAGTCTTGAAAGACCTCCTCAAATACTGATGAATTGAGGCTCTTTTGTGACAGAGGAAAGTGGGAAACTCAACAAAGGGTCTTA
Source organism: Urocolius indicus (assembly GCA_013401255.1). Classification (NCBI taxonomy): domain Eukaryota; kingdom Metazoa; phylum Chordata; class Aves; order Coliiformes; family Coliidae; genus Urocolius; species Urocolius indicus. The sequence goes on from WBNH01007068.1 coordinate 260,109, forward strand.
GGACCAAAACATGGCTGTCTGACTTCATGTGGTCAACAAGCAAATTAGCTGCTGCACTGTGTGTTATGCCAGAGGCACAGAACTGTCTTTAAGGTACAGTTAATGAGAGGTTCACCACAGCTTGGTTTCCTCCATGCATATTAGGGACTGTGGAGTTAAGAGGAGGTTAATCAGGACAGCTTTGCTCCTGGTTGATTTAAGCAGCATGAGCTGTTAGTGCTGGCAACCTAAACACTTGCACGTGCTCAATTTGAAAAGCAGGGCAGTAGTTGGCCTTTCACAAAAGAAGGATACTGTTTGCAAAAGACAATCAAGAGACCCAATATCTTCTGTTACTCCCCTTCCTTTCTATCCTGAAAGTGTATTTTCTGTGAGCCATTGTTGCTATTAGACATTTCAACAGAAAAGGTCCAGTTCACTATGAACTGCTAAGTACACTAGGGTGGAACAATCTCTTTCCAGCCTCCTCCCAAGCATCCCTCTGACAGTAACCATGTTTTGCTTCCTCTTTGGAGCACCTTTAAGTAAGTTTCTTACCTATTATTAAGGGTGGGATGTGTATTGCAGGCGTATCTTTCCTCCGGGGCTTTTTCTGCTCCAGTTCGGTGATCTGAGAGCCTGGACTCCCTCTCTCTCTCTGTGGTTTCTCTGTGATACCGTATCTTTTCAGCAGATTATCAGAAAAGTCTGAAAATATGCCTGCAGGCAAGAAGAAAACAGAGAAAAATACCACTTCGGTCTTGTTTACATTGAAGAAATTTGCACCTGTACCTTTCCCAAGGACTGCTCTGAAGTAAGGCTGCACGAGTGAATGATCTGTTCTGCACCATGTACCTTGTCTTCAGGTTTGCACTGGCACACATTTCCTCCAAGTCAATTATATCCCATAGGTTACAGACTGTGATGCTATCAGGCCACCTGGTTTCTGGTTGTATTTAATGAACTAAACTGCGGCCCATGAGAAATCATGAAAAAGATGAGTGAAAGCTTCTGTTCCACAAGTTTAGACATTTTATTGAGGTGGTTTAATCATACAGGTGTCCAAACCTCTGCTTGGGGGTAATGTGAGCACACAGAAATGGCCTAATTTAACTAGTGAGACTCTACTTTCTTTATGAAATGGCTACTATGAGTATAAAATACACCCCTCCAGCCCCTGAGCCACTCTTCCCTAAGAGAGACTTGCTGAGAGGCAGATACATGTGAGAGCTTGAAAGGAGTCAACTTCAATATCTGAATTACTAATACTGGAAAGTTCCAGATGCTTGTTTTTGACTTGGTGAGTTGTTGTGGGTACACAAGAGACTGTGCAAGTAGTTATTCCTCGGTGTATGTGCAGCATGGCAAGAAGAACTCAGTGCAGCTGATAAAAGAGCACAGATCTCTCTCTGGAGAGCAAGATGTGTTTGTCAGCAGAGAGAAGCAACAAGCATTTATTCCCACTGCTGGCCTTAGAAGGTCATCAGATTTCTGTTACAGTCTCCTGCTCTTTACCCAGATTCAGTCCCCTCAGCTGAATTGAGCTTTTGAAGTCAGGAGATGTATTGCTCACCTGTTAGAGGTGGTGGGGTGTGCAAAGCCGGTGTATCTTTCCTCCTTGGCTTTTTTTGCTCCTGTTCAGAGTTTTGGGAAGCCATGATGGTTTTACCTTTCCTTGGTTTGTTTTTAAGGTCACAACTCTTAATTAGCTGCTCTGAAAGATCTTCTGCTGTGGGGAAAAAAAGGTGAATAGACATTGAAACTGAGGGGAAATAATAAACTAGATGGTAAAAAGAAAGGCTATAATAATATTTATTCCATCCAAGTAAATTAAAATGCTGTGGAGAAACATCTCCTAGGTAGAAAGTCAGCACAAGAGACCTCTGTGCCACACTGCGTGGGAGTCGAGTGACTTAGGTGGTCCTTCTGCCTTGTAGGTGGTAGACACACCTACATCTGGGCAGCTGTGTGTAACATGGCAGAGGGAAGCCCATGGCCATCCCTGTTAAAGCTGTTCACCCAGTGCTAACTGTGTGGGCTGTGTCTTCAAGAGTGAACAAGGACACTTTTGTGAAGGAAAGGTTTGAGGGGAGAGGTAATCGGTAAACCAATAGTTTATTGAAGGAACAGTATATTGTTCCTTTCGAGAGCTGGCTTCATTTCCAGAACCACTGAGCAGCTGGTATTTGCTGTTGGTTTACATAACATTACACTGGATTGTTGGTTTTCCCTCAAACCAAACCTCAACTCAAATGACTCAGATGGTCAGCATGTTTTGGTTGTTTTTTTTTTTCTGCAAGGATCTGCATTTCTGGGTTCTTATGCAAGCTGAAAGCCTCAAAGATAGCCTGTCATTAGCATCATCATGCAAACCAATGCTTTGATTTCTTAAAGACTGCTTGTTTGGCTTCAGCTGAATTCCCCACACCCTTCCCCACTCCCTGACTGCAGACCTAGTTGCAATAGGATTTCATTCCAGACTCTCTCCCACTCTCTGAGGCAGCTATACGTCTGCGGGACTGTGGGCAGACAGGGGAAGGATGACCTGCAGGTGAAGTCCCCAGAAGATGTGAGGTCTTTTTCCAGGCCCAACAGGCTTCCTGCATGGCCTTAATGAGCTCATTTAACCTCACACTGCCTCAGTTTCCTGACTGCAGAATGGGTCTCATTCTGTGCCTATTTAAATAAGCAATTTCATGGAACGATTATGTTTGGTACACCAGCAGTTGTACAAGTGGTGCCTGTGGCTAGTAGTGCCACATAGCAGGGGCACAACTGAGACACTTTCCTTGCAGGCCAGATAAACAAAGTTTACAAAATTATGCTTGCCTGCAGTGAGGCTTCTTTTTTATTTGTTTGACAAGCAAGTGAAATTGCGTTTGTGTTTCATTACTGTCATCACAAGGGTAAAAAACAAGCAAACAGATTTTTGTTTCTGGGTTGCTAAGTCTTCATGACAATTTCGCAAGATGGGAGAGAAGTGATAGCTTTTGAAGCAGAGGCAAAGACCATGAATATGCAAAAGAAGCACATCTATCAAGTATGAAATCTGGTATTTAGGAGTGTGGTGGAGCAAAGATGCCTCTGGTACTCTCAGTGCAAAAGTTACGTGTGAAATAGGTTCAAGAGAGGAAACAGATTGATGATGCAGAAGTATTTAGCAAGCTGCCCCAGTGGAGGCAAAGCGGGTGTTTGAAATCTTTTACTGATATTGCATAAGGAAAATGTGTCCAGGGAAGGCTCAGCTATATCCTAGCTTTCAATTTATTGTGGAATAAATGAAGAAACTTCTCTCCTTTTTCTACCAGGGGCAAGAAAAATGACTATGTTTCCTTTCTCCTCTTTAATTAACTTCACTCTAGAGCTTCAGTTGATATTTATATGCAGGAAAAACACTCTTTGTCTTTCCATCTGTCATGAGGAGCGTCAGCAGAAGGTATAATCTATCGGGTTTCACGACTGCTCAGTTGTGTTGCTGGAGGGGAAAAATGGACACTGGACTTAATGATGTGAGGACACCTCTCTCATTACTGCAATGACATCATCTGATAACACTTACCTAAATGGTTGCAGTGTGAATCTCGCTTGTCCAGTCTGTCTTCTGGGATATCAAGTGGCTGAACACATTCTGTTGACATCATTGAAATGATTTCTTCTCCCCCTTTGAAACTACTACAACAAAAAAAAGAGAGAAGAAATAGCAGCTGTGCAACATAAACCAGACACATTGGTATTATGTCCCATTTGATGCCCAGATCATGGGAAGTTCTTAGCTTCCAGCTGCTCTCTGCCATGCAGTCTGCTGGCCTGATTTTACTCAGGCTTGCTGAGAGATACATTTATTCAGTGCCATGGCTAGACATGCAGTAGCCAACTTTTGAACCTCCCTTGTTGTAAGCATCCCACACTAGCACAGGAAATACATTGGTTCTGCAGACAGATGCTGACTTTGATCACACAGAAAGTGCTGATAAATAGGATGTTTTGTCCTGGTTTCCTTCTTCATTCTTTCCCAACTGTAAACTAAGGATCATATTTGGCATTTATCATACAAACAGACTTTAACTATCAATGCTGTTGAGTTAGTCTTACCCTTTCACAAAGCTGTTTAAGTATCCATGCTCTAAAGGTCTCACTGCATTGCTGCTTTGTCCCTTTTTTTCTCACAACTGCAAAGGGTTCTGGAGCCTCAGCCTCCCACCTGAAGCTCCCCTAGCATCCCCCAAGAGATTTGATCCTGGACTCACTCACTCTGGGGCCACCCCAGATACCATCACAAAAAGAAAGAAATTAGAGCTTTCTGCTATGTTTTGTGGTTTGTTTTTTTTACTGCTGATAATTTCTATGATTCCTCAGCAGAAATTCATCAGAATGGCAAAGCAATGTTAAAGGTAAAAAGCCCTTCAACCTAAAGTTACAGTTCTTGGTCAGCCAGAAACAGCTGTGCTAGTCTCACTCATAGAATGGTACCTCTCTTCTCCATTTTAGGGGAATAAGAGCAGACTGTAACTTCCTGGTAGGGAAGAGGGAGACAGCGAGGAAGAGGAGAAAACAGGAAACAACGTGAATAATAGAAGAATGACAAGAAGAATTGGGAAGAAAAAGGAAGCAGTAAAAGAAAGTGGACAAGAACAGATAAATAGAAGAGAAAGGTGAAAGAAAAGGCATTTGGAGAAAAAGTGAAAGGATAGGAAAATAGGAAAGATCACTGTGGGAGTTTTTCTCCTGCTGAAGGTAATTACCTATACTATTTCTGTAAATTGCAGTGGTTGATTATTGTCAAGAAATACAACAGTAGGAGAGTTAGCCTCACTTCTATGACCAAACTTGTGTCTATATAAAGAACAATTAATCCTCCAGCAAAATCCAGTTGCATATACATTTGCCAAACAAAATATGAAAGGTCATGCTTATAATTGTGCACTGAGGTGATCCTCCAGGGGATGGGAAAGCATGGCCTAAACGCCAGAGACTTCAAAGTAAGTGGAGAAACATTGGTGGACAGTAATAAAGGTCAGGAATATTGACTCATAATGTACGTATGGGATCAACTCTCATACCCTTCAGCATTCAAAATTCACAACAATTGGTACAATTCTACAAATTCTTAAGTGCTGTACTGAATCAAGCCAGTAGGGCTCATGTCTGTACTAAAGGATTATACAGCCTGGAGCTTGCCTTTTCAGAAAAAAACCCCTAACCCTTTCATCTGGGATAAAGAAATGTTTGAGTGCACTTTTGGATGATATGGCTGATCAGTTTGTGCACTGTATAAGTATATAAGCTTGCAATGAAGCAGTCATCCTTTTATTTAAAGCAAAACCTCATTATCTGGTCCATTATATGAAGGCTAAGACTGCATTTTGTGATTTCAGGGAGGTTTTTTTTTGGAAATTGATCTCATTGGATTTGATTAAGGCACACTGGCTAAATCATAGAATGGTAGGGGCTGGAGGAGATAATCTAGTCCAACCCCCCTGCAGAAGCAGGTCAACCTAGATCAGGTCACACAGAAAGATGTCCAGGTGGGTCTTGAAGACCTACAGAGAAGGAGCCTCCTACACCTTCCCTGGGCAGCCTGTGCCAGGGCTCCCTCACCCTCACAGTGAAATAGTTTTTCTTATATTTAAATGGAACTTTTTGTGTTCCAGCTTCATCCCATTACTCCTTGTCCTGTCGCTAGATACAATAGAAAAAAGAGATGCCCCAACCAATGAGAGGGAAAGTGTTCTTTTGTGAAGGGTACTCAGTTTAGAAAGTTTTCAGTAAAATCTAGGATACCAGCTTGGACACTGTGGACTATTATTGAACAGGTCTTTGAGGCAGAAAAAGCTGAGGATAGATAGTTAAATGTAGAATTCGTAGTAAATTCTACTGACTGGAAATGCCTTATAAAATATTATTAACTTTAGTTGAATTAGACTGTTTCATTGACTTGTTTCACCTAACAAAAATTAAACTTTGTAAAGAGACTTAATGTATGATTGGTATATGTGGATTATGAGAGACTTCTTTGATTTTTTTTTTTTCTTATCACAGCAGTTTGAAAAATAATACTCTCAAATAAATCTCTTAGATCTGTCTTCACAGTTTCATAGTCCCAGATGCCAAGCCTTTGGCATCATCAGTACTTTAAGATATGGCTTTATGGCCTAACTTCTGACCTCTCCTTTTTTTATTTTAAAGTTTGCCCTGCAGCCAGCATTGCCTTGCTTACAAAAAGTGTTTCCACACTGCACAAGGAAGATTACAAAAACATATGCTAAGTTTTGTTACCTTAGGTGTGTGTCCATTGGACAGGGTGTGCGCAGCTGTGAGTGCTGTTGACCCATCGTGTCTCTTCGGAGGAGAGGTGATGTATGTGAGCACTGTAATGGTGCTTTCCCAAACCACTAAAATCAATTCCTGACACTAAAGACACAGATTCCCCAGTAACGTCTTTGCATGGCAGGGAAGGCTGCTGTAGGGAACCACATGAAGTCATTAATGTGCCTTTGCAAATGGAAGCACGTGCTTAGATTTTCATGTGTTAAGTGCAACTCTTTCCCTAGAAGCCTTCATGTTCTCAAGGTTTGCATTCCCTTCTGTCATCAGTCACCTGGGAAGGTAATGCTTACTGTTTACATGGTGGACTAAGGTAGTTTTTTTCCCCCTTGCACTCCATTATATCTCTTGACAGCATGATCCACATTCATCCTTTGTGCAACTGTAATATGGTTACAGTGGAGCTCTAAATCACACCCAGCAGGAGACACTTCCTGAAAGCCATATAGATTTTTTTTTTCCATGTGAATTAGCATTCAATAGTCATTTAGCCTGAGACTTTGGTACAATGCAGCTAGGCTGTACCAACCCCCCTGCAAAGATATCTGCACGAAGAAGTCTCCTGGTGTCTCTTGGGAAAAGACAGAGCTGATAGAAACACCTTAAATACTTCTCTAAAGGCTGAGGCAAGTTGTAGCTGTGCCTACATAGTTTGGCATTTGCACCTTGTAAAAGCATTCATCATTCAATAGCATTGACTCTACTTACAGACAGAGAAGAGCAAGGAATGATAAGGGAAGCTGAAGAGTGCAGGGATGGGTAAAGGCAACTTTAGTCTCACATGGATGAGCAGAGTGACTGTCACAGAAGAGCAGCACCCCTTTGGGCATGTACACTTTAAGAGACAGGGATTCAGATGATAAATATCCAAACTTTTCACTTTCTAGATAGCACCTTTGGATTTCTAGGTGGCTTAAAAAACAGTTGGTTTTTTTTTCCTTCAGAATTCTCAGTTGCTCAATTAAAGTGCACAAGTAAAGCTATCCGGAGGATGAAGATGCACAGCTCCTACCACCCACTAACATAGTCTTAAACCACACAAATGCATGCAAATAATAGGATTCCTGTCTTTGCTTAAATTGTGAGTCTCCATCTAAAAGTCCACCAGTGTAAACAGTTCCAGGCTTCAATTAGGTAAAAATATTTTGCCTAGAGATGGGACAAAAAAAAACCTCCTCTCAGTTTTGGTTTGCTATTTTAATGTGCAGTTCATTAATGTAGATATTTCTCACAATTACTGAGGTTACAGCTTAAGGAACACTCAGCAAATACTCACATATTTCTGGCAAATTGGTGAAACTCTTTTGAGGCCATCTGATTGTGTAACATTTTAAACAACTTGAAATGAAATCTACGTTGTAAGTTAGAAAAATAAGCCTTGAGAACAAAACTAAAAAGCTGGACTTTTTCCATTTGATTCTGAACTAGACACAGAAATTGCCCTGGACAGAGAAAATTTAAACCTCTATTTCTTTGGATTTGAATGGCTGTGAGTGCTGTGCAGCTACATAGAAACGAGGTACCTATAGATATCTGTATCCAGTCTCAAGGGACAGTGCAGTTCTCAAATGTCTCATCAGTAGGCAACCATTCTTTACCTGTAAGATGGAGAATTGAATTTCTGATCTGCAGTTCTTATCAAAGTTTACAAGGGCCACGTGGGCATTGATGTCAACAGTCCTCACATTATACATTAAGGGCATGACCTGTTACATCTTCGTGGCATTTCCTTGTGTGGTGAATACTTAGAATTTCTGAACTGACCCTTGTAAGGTCTCCATAAACCAAAGAAAAATCCACATGCGTATGGGTAACACCACATGGTCTTTTGTTTTGATTGTGGGTTGCTTTTTGGTTCAGGGGAATGTTTTATTTCCACAACTGACAAAATACCAAGGGAAAAAAATGTACTAGTTTGCAGGACGTGCATAATTGTTAAAGAAACCATTGGCCTGCTGACAAGGATGCTACATAAATAAAGGTACTCTTGAGAGCATCCTTGTTGGGTGGCAGCAGGCAACCTGAATTTCATAAGTATTATTTTGGTAGGTTGATAATAATGCTGCCACAGAAGCCTGAATGACACTGTGTACCTGTCTTCTCCTGTACCCAGAGTACTTCATAAGAACCTATTTTTGCCGTGACCTGAGAGTAGACTTCAAGAGCAGAAAGGGAGGCAAGTGGGGCTGTGGGGTGTGAGAGCACTCACAGGTGCCTATCTACATTCCCATAGGCAAGGCCTGGCCTTGATGCCACTGATGCACTCAGTTGGAAATGGGAACAAGTGGAAGTATCTTAGAGTGTGCTGTCCCACGCAGACAGGAGGCACAGGTTGGACCACAACAGCTACAGGGCAGCCTTCACTGAGGACAGCTTCACTGCCCAAAGAGCTGATCAGGCATCAGGGCTTTCCCTTTAAGACTGATGCATCTTCTCCTGCCACACACACACACTTATGGTCTCCTGATAGGTTTTGATTATTAATTTTGTTTGTTTTGCCCTCCACTGGTTAAAATGAGCACATGAGCAAGGAGAGACAAGGAGGCTCAGAGCATCATTACCTGCTCTTCTCTTTTTTTCCCTAAACCTATGTAGGAAGCAAAGGCAGCCCTGTCCTTCCTTCTGTTCTGTCCCTCACAGGGTCCTATAGTGCAAGTTGGCCCTTTATTTGTATAAAGTCATTCACAAATAGGTAAATGAGGAATAAGGTACAATCATCTGGATGTAGTCACCTTGTGCCCACCTTCCTTAACACAGAGCTCATCTGGAACAGCTTGAGGGCCAAGAGAAATGATACCACACCTGCCTGCATTTGACTCCATCCACTTGCATTCAGCTACTAGCTCTGGCTCCTTTACCAGCAAATACGTACCTTCCCCCATACCCCAGCCCCATCCTAGCCCTGTTACAACTGCTTCCTAGGCAAAGTTTGGGAATAAAGCAAAGCAACCATCTACTGCAGTCAGATTAGAGAATAAATGCCCTAAAATGACAAAGTCTGGATGTTCCTTCTTTACAATCCAAACTTTTCACTGCAAGTTTTACTATATGTTTGTTGCTTTATTGGAGTGACATCTTCCTGGGCACAGAAGCCAGCCTCATGCAACGCACAGGGTTTCCTCGGTTATTTGAGCACTTGGCTGCTCTCTCCAGGCACTTTTATCAGATTAATCTGATTTTTATTTTTCTAAAGCATATTTGAACCTTTTTAGGGAACACTTTGATAGCCTGATTCAGGCACCTCCCTGCATCTACCCAAAACTGTTACTAGTAATGATTGTACAGATGGAGAAATCCCTGAGATCTGGGAGCAGTTTCCTCTCACAGGCAGGGCACTTCTAGGGGCTGTTTCAAACCCCTGGTTGGGCTTAGGACTGGCTCCCAGTACCTCCCCTAAGCTTGTTAAAAAAAGTAATAGTAATAATACCAACTTTTAAACTTTGATTCAGGGGGAGGGGGCTGGGGGGAAAGAATAAGTTACATTTGCACAGGTTCTGGTCACAAAGTTTTTGTCTTTGAAGGTAATAAAAAAATACAAAGACTTCCTTAAGTATTCCCTTGAGGTACAAACTAACCTTCTACAGCAGGATAAGAAGTCTTGATATCGCTTCTCACTCAGCTGACTTGTGTTATCTGCTGGTGAACTAGCCCAGCAGTTAAAGTTAGTTGAAGCTATTGTCTCTAAAGCATTCCCCTCCCCGTGACCCCATCTATGCATTCCAGCCTCGGTGTGCTCGCACCCCAGTTTTCCCAGCGTGGGACCATCCCCAGCCTGCTCCCAGCAGAACCGGGGCCCCGAGCTCCCTTGCCAGCCCTCACGGGTTATTTCCCTGGCAGGAGGTGGCTGCTAAAGAAGGAAAAAGAGTAAATAGAGGAGGGAGGCGTGTGGCCGAGGTACTTACGGAGAGGAGCGCTGCGGAGCGGGATCTTTCAGGGCCGGGGCTGCGGCTGATGCTGATGCTCGTGCCCGCCTTATCTAGGGAGCGGAGGCGGGAGGGAGCCGTCGCTATGGCAACGCCGAGCTCACCAGCATCGCCGCTGCCCGGCCGTACCACCACACGAGTCCGGGTTTCGTTCCTCTTCCACGAGTTTGCTGAGGCTGGAGGCGAGGGTAGAGGATGGGGGACACCGGCAGCGCCTCAAGGAAACGGCATCTTTCCTGCCAGCCGACCAGGAGCCGCGGACACGCTGCTGCTGCTCTCGGAGAAGCAGGGGAGGAGTTGTTGAAAGCTTTGTCACAGAGAGCCAGAAGGCACAGAGCTGCAGCCGGCCCGTCGAGAAGCGAGAAGAAAATGGCAAGGGGAGGGAGTGAGGCTGATGCCGTCAGGGACCCAGGGGAGAGCTGAGGATAGAAGTGGAGCGAGGAGGCAGGGCACGTGTCCAGGAGCAGCACCAGATGCACTACAACTGATGGACACTGTCTGCAGCGCTGAGGCTCAGCAATGACTGGGGTGTTTGTGTATCTATCTGGCCACTACCAGCTACACAAGTGAGGTATTTATGAGGTCAGGCAGGGAGTCTTCCTTGGCTGCCAGTGGTTTGCCAGTGGAGACCAGGCTCTCCTATTTTAGCCTCTGCCTTTGGATTGAGCTGTTATTTGAACTGAGGGAAAAACACACAAACATGCCTGATGTTGGAAAAAGCTCTGTGAGAAACACTGAGTGGTGGGACTGTGAACTGTCCCTACAGTAGTCATTTGCAACAAAAAGGTTATATATGTGTATATAACTTTTGTCTATAGCCTTTTATCAAAACATCCTTAAGGACTGACTGTGCCCAGTTGTTGTCATCTCCTTCTCTTTCCCCTCACTCAATGTTGTCATCTTCTCTTTCCCCTCACTCAGTGACTGCAATTCAGCAGCACCAGCATGCAGTGCATGCTTCGAATTAGTCACAATTTCTTTCACAACTATTATCTTGCACAGAAGGCCCAAAGGGGCAAAGTGCTAATCGATTGCCAGCCCTACAAACATCCTACAAAATGCCAGGCATGTGAAATGCTCTACCTGGAAGAACTCTGAGCTTTCCCCATCCAAGACTAGGAGACACAAGCACATTCATTACCTCACAGAGTGTAAGTCATCTGTGTTTAGGTGTCTCAGACAGTAACATTTTTAAAAGCAAGGTCATAAATGCTTAAATCATGCATGAAAAATAATGGAGTGTAGGCTCCTGAGTAAAGTACAGTAAGAGATTTTTTTTGTAAGATTAATATTTCCAACTAACTGAAAAAAAAAAATCCAGAAAACAAAAAGCTCCCAAATTCCTCCAAACCACTCAGCCCCCAACTGCTCATAAAATAATTGGTTTTTATGTTGCTCATTTCCATATAACTTTGATTTTACTTTCAGCATTGCCAAGACATCTCTGTTACAGTGAGTTTTAAATGTTAAAGCCTCCTCTGTTTCTACACTGAAATGCCTTTTTACTTAGAAACACAAGTTATTTCATATTTTCATAACAACTGCGGGGGGGGGGAATCAAAGTGAACTCACTGAAAAATGGGCTCACAAAACAAAATGCTCAAATCTGAAATACATGTTAAAACTCAAGATTACCTTTGTACATTTTCATTGTCCTGTTTGGAAAAAAACAACAACAACTCAGCCAATCAGTCATAGCTCTGGAAAAAAATCCCTAAGGATGAGGAAACCATTTCCTGTTTTAGCCACAGGATCCCAAGGATGCTTTGGGAATATTACAAGATAGCTTTTCTCTTGAGGAAAGTTGCCTCTCACGCCCTACACCATCACACATCCAACTCCAGTCACCTCTTACAAAATGTTTTACTGCAGCAGATTTATTCCAGCTTTTCCAGAGGGGCTGTCACATTACCAGTGTGATGGAGAATTTACTCCCAGATCTGGTCTTTTAAATGGTTACAGTCATTGTCCTGTTTGTAAGAGGGTTGGGACTGCTGCCAGCTTTCTAATCCTTCCTGCTCAGTTATTTCACAAACACAGGCTGGAAAATAGTCTGAGTCTGTAATAAATCTGCACTTTAACCCTCTTCCCTTGTACGTGAGTATTCCCATCAGCACTTGGGGAACTACTCATGTAATTAAAGATAAGCACATGTCTAAAAGTTTCCAGGCTAGTGCTTTAGAAGACAGGCGATGCAGCTTTGACAGATGGGAAAGGAGGAGAGGAGGAGGAGATCTGACAGAAACCAAACACACACACACATATGTATATATATGCATACATATATGTGTATATAACTTTGCAATGCCAGCACAAGCAGCTTTTCAATACTGCCATAACTAGGCAAGATTACTTTCCAGCTGTGATTTTGCTTGCAGTGAACTTACTTTGAATCTGTCCAAATGCAAGATCAAAATCAGATCTCACTCATGGCAGTACCAGTCCAGTGTGAACCAGTTAAAGCAATGGAAGCCAGATAAAGCCTTATTCCTTACAGATTGCTGATGCCATGCTCATTCTCACATGAGCTCATAGTTTGATCACATAGTGTGTGATAAATAAAGCAAGGCTGGTGTGATGGGTCCAGGGGGTTGTTTTTTTGAGGAAAGTTTGGTAGAACATTACTATTATTATGCCTTGATTCATAATACACGGGAGAGTTGTTTGTTTAGAAGTTTCATATTAAATTAAAATCTCACTTTTGGAATGGGAGGGGGATTTCTTCAAGTAAAACTCTCAACTTGGCTGAGTGTGGAGGCTAGTGATCCTCAGGCTCCATGGGGCATTTAAAATGCCTGTGCTTTCTCCTTTTCTGCTCTCCTCTGTACCACCATTACAACACTGTGATGGATTTCTAGGCTGATCTTCTTTAAAAACCACTGTATTTTTCAAAGAATCATGGAATCATTTTGATTGGAAAAGACCTTTAAGATCATCAAGTCCAACCACTAACCTCACACTGCCGAGCCCATCACTAATCCATGTCCCTCAGCTCCTCAGCTGTGAGGCTCTTAAATCAGAGATGGTGACTCCACCATCTCCCTGGGCAGCCTGTGCTACCCTCTTAGTAAAAAGTACCCTCTTAGTTCTTCCCAATATCCAATCTAAACCTCCCCTGGTGCAACTTGAGGCCGTTTCCTCTTGTCATTTCATTCATTACTGAAGAGACTGACCCTCACCTCACTCCAACCTCCTTTCAGGTAGTTGTAGAGAGTGATCATGTCTCCCCTCAGCCTCCTCTTCTCCAGGCTGAATGTCCCCATTTCCCTGAGCTTCTCCTCATCAGACTTGTGTCCCAGACTCTTCAACATCTTAATTGCCTGTCTCTGGACACACTCTAGCACCTCAAAGTCTTTTAATAAGCATAATCTAGAAAGAAATGCCACATACAGAGGGGAAGTTGCCTACAAGGCATGGATGTGGAGCAGAGCAGCTGATGCAGAGGTGAGTGTGTTGGGAAGGAGTTGAGACTGTGCTGCATAGGAGGGAAGCTGGAGACCATCAGGTGAGTCACAACTTAGTACCTGCCCATGCAAAATGCTCTCACTAAAGAGATGAGGGTGAGCATGATTATCACTATCAGGAGGCCTGTTGCCCTAAAGGTAAGGTAATTGACATCTCTGCTTAACCCACCTCTACTCCTGAAACCATGAAAAGTGTGGAAAAAAATGAGAATACGATCAAAGGTATACATAGAGAAGTTTCATACTTTTATATTTAACTGCTCATGTTATGGTCAGTTCAAATTTGACTTTCAGCCCCTAGCACTACCTTCAGATGAAATAAGAAGTGATGATGAGGTAAAGTGAAAGGTGATTTCGTTTGAACAGACCTTAGGCATATGGAAACTGTTAATGGTCAAGCCTCAAGCAGCTTCTCTCTGCAGTAACATGTGGTTACATCCAAAATAATACTCTATCCAGCTAAACAAGCACTGGGCTCATGCTATCCTGATGTGCTTAAACTCAATTTCAAGTGGAACTTCTTGTGTTGCAGCTTTTGCCCATTACACCTAGCCCTGTTACTGGACACCACAGAAAAGAGTGTTGCCCCATCCTCATGACATACACCTCTCAAATACTTGTAAGTATTAATGAGGTCCCCCCTCAGTCTCCTCCATTCTGAACAGCCCCGAATCCCACAATCTTTCTTCATAAGAAAGATGCTTCAGGCTCCTGATTATCTTGGTGGCCCTGCATGCTCTAAGTAAATTTATACATGGAGAATTAAGGAATTGTGCCTTGTAAGGAACAATTAATTCATTTAATCATTTATAAAATTTGTCATAGGTATAAAACTATAACCAGACTCTGGTTGATTAAATAAATTACTTTGCAGCCAAAGCCGTTTGATCAATAGATCAATGTGCAGTGTTGGGTGTTTTTTTTTTCTTGAACAGATTGCTCATTGTACATTGAACACTTGTCTTTGGTGGTTTTCCTTTAAGTTGTGGAGGTTAAAAGTGAACTAGATTGAAACCTGCCCTCAATGTGCCTAACTTCCCAGACAAATGATTATAAATGTTTATGTTTTACCTTATATATAAAAGAATATGCCTGTAGGGGCAATAAGTTACATTTATCACAGACTCAAACATGTAGATAGCTCACTTTTTTTTTTTTTAACATAGAAGACTTACTTGAGGAAAATCATTGCCATGTCCTGAAAGGCAGCATGTTTGTCCCAGGTCCAAGAGGGAGACCATCTGTGTTTGTTGTGCTGCTGAGTGAAGCCTTCGAGGCTAGAGCAGTCTCTAAGGCCCAGAGGAGTCTGGGATTTGTATCTACCCTGACAGATGGCTCTCATGCAAACATTCTTTCTGCTGCCCCTGCAAAGGTTAGGAGGATTACCAAGGAGACCCAAAAGGCTGGAAGAGAATAATCTCCTTTAGAATGGCAAAGGGAGTTTCCATGTCAAGTGTCAGTGCATCATGCCGAGGGTCCTTGAGCAAAGCCAAGGGGAAAAAGTGTCACACTAAGTTGACAAGAAAATCATTGCAGATTAACCTGTGCTTTCACATTTAAATGGATTAATTAACAGTTTTAACATATCTGGCCTATAACCAAGTCTTCCTGCTTACTTCAGGAGGAGTAAGCCAGCAGAAAACAACGGGAAAAACCCTCAGATGTGGTTTTAAATGACGGAGAAAAGTTTCCAGGTTTGGTGCTCCTAAAGACTCTGGTCCATGGTTTTCATTGATCTTTATGTCAGAGGGGTTTGAGAGGGTTACTTTTAGGGAAAGACAGATGTAAAAAATCCAGCAAGTGGCAGATGGTAGTGGAAAACTATATTCCAGAGAGACTTGGCACAAAGTAGTAGCAGATGACCTCTGGCCCATGTAACTTGTGCTTCTCTTTCAATGCATCACTCTACACAGCATGGAGCAAGGTGGGAGCTGGAGTGGGCATGAAAGCTGCGCTTTGAGGCAAGCTCTCCCCTTCCCTTTCCAGGGCAAACAGATCTGTCATGTTGCTCATTTTCCTGGAACCCCAGCTGCTGTTTCTCACCATACCCTCTAACTTCTTGCTCAAGTTAATCGGGTGCTGAACCCACGTCTTCCTGTACATTGACACACAGAGTCTTTTCTGCCAAAGCCCTATGCAATTCACAAGACCAGAGCATTTCTGGTCATATTCATCCGAGCTTGGCATATTCATCCAAGCATTATATTTTTGCATATCATCACAGTCTTCCTGCACTTAGAGTTTAAAATATTAAACAGCTTCTAAAACACCACTGCTCTCTATTTAACACCTTCCGTGCTGGCTGCTTTTTTTCACTTGATTGTGAACCTGGGAAAGAAACTACTTCTCTGACTGGAAATTATGTGTATGGTTGTGAGAGATGCCAGTGCCTACAATGTGTGCTTATGGCTCAGATGAGAGACAGAGACTCATGCGCAAACGCAGGCTGTTCCTGGGCCTGTCCATGCCTTGCAGCAGGATTGTAAAGTGATGCAGACATCTGAGCTGATGATGTCTGTGAACATTCTTGAAAAAGGATATTTCAGCAGGTGTTATCCAGTAAACACTTTATTAAAAGGGGAATAAACTAGACTCGATTTAAACCTGACCAAAAGTCTTTCAACCCAGGGCATGAAACAAAGAGGAAAGGAGCAGAGCAATCCCAATCACAGATTCACAGTATAACAGGAGATTATTCTTAACGGTTGGAACGGACCATGAAAGATTATCTAGTCCACTGCCCCTGCCAGAGCAGGAGCGCCTAGAGTAGGTCACACAGGAACTCATCCAGGTGGGTTTTGAATGTGTCCAGAGAAGGAAACTCAACAACCCGTCTGGGCACCCTGTTCCAGTGCTCCCTCACCTGAACACTGGAGAAATCTTCCTTGTATTTCTTTGGAACCTCTTATGTTCCAGCTTATACTCCTCTCAATTTCCCTAGGAATTTCCAGTTTGCTGCAAGCATCAAAAAGAATCCTACTCATTCTTTACTCTTCATGTTACACCACCTCTTTGCTAATCTCTGCTCTGCTGTGCAGTGAGAGCTCGTTGCTGCGCTGATGAACTTCCAAGTTTGTGGCTGGTTCAGGTCTTGAGGGGAGACCTGGGCA
Organism: Urocolius indicus; assembly: GCA_013401255.1. Classification (NCBI taxonomy): domain Eukaryota; kingdom Metazoa; phylum Chordata; class Aves; order Coliiformes; family Coliidae; genus Urocolius; species Urocolius indicus. The sequence continues at coordinate 276,909 of WBNH01007068.1, forward strand.
GAGATGCTGATTTGTCCAGCATTGCTCAGTCAGTGACAAGTTATGAACTGCACCTCTGACATCTCTCAGCTCCTGAGAACATATCTTCCCATACCCTAAGGTCTGGGGTTCTTTTCTTTTGACTTTACAAGGGAAAATAAACCCAATTTTCCATACTTAGGATCCTGAAAAATTTGGTAGATGAGAAACTGTAATAGATTAATGGATGTGGGCTATGCAAAGGATGAGAGTTCAAGGCCGTGTCTTTGCTACTTCATTCTGGGTGTCATCATTGACTAATATGTCATGCAAGTCCTTACCTGGTCAACTGACAGCCATCACGTGATGATGGCAGGCTGAGGAATGCAGTTTTCTTATCAGGATATGCTTTTGAAGAAGGCAGTTGGTTTTGGGGTGGGGTGTGTGTGTGTGTGTGTGTATATATGTATATGTGTTGTGAGTATTATTGTTTGTAATTCTGGTGATTTTGAGAAAACATTTTACTTGCACATTTAAGGAACTATAATAAAGATGATAAAGAGCTCTATATTGTGTAGACCAGTGAAGCAAATCAAAACATCTCCCAGTCCACTTCTGGCCAGCTTACTTGAACACCTCTGTTCTTAACATCTTTCTCTAAAGATTCCTACAAAGCATTTCTGTGCTGTGTTGCTGAAAGAAGGTGTCAGAGCAAGACCACTCCAGCCGTCTGCAGTATGTAAGGACTTTTTGCAGCCCCCTAACAGCTGCCTGGTCTGAGGAGCCTGGTTGTCCTGAGGAGCCTGGCTGTGCTAAGGGCATCTCATGGTAGTTCCTGAGAAATCCCAGATTGCTCAGAGGAGAGCAGTGATTCTGCACCACTGACAACAGTCGTGCAGGGCCTTTCACCATCGTTTTCATCCCACATCCCCTAACTTTCAGATTGCCAGTCTGGCAGTGAAGGAAAGGAGGAAGGGCTTGTACTGTTGTTTTTTGCTTGGTTCCTGTTCTAAACAGATTACTGCCTGCTATTCAGACCAGGATTTTCTGGGACAAGCTCTTCCATTACAGGTGGCACAAAGGAGATAGCATAAAATATTTCAAAGGGAGAAAAGAAACAAACACTCCCCTACCCCTTCCCCATGATAGAAGGAATTTAGAAGCAGCTCTGCTGCTGTTGAAACCAAGTCTAAAATTCCCCTTAATTTCAGTGACTGCATTTTAAGCTTGCAATTCTAGTACCAAAAAGGTATGTTAGTCGTTAGCATTTTATCCATTCTTCCTGTAATGTCAACAGAGCTGAGCCTGGCTGAAGGTTTGGCAGCAAGCTGCTGGATGCTGAGCTCAGCATGGGTACATTACATTTCATTCATTCAAGACAGATAAGTGTTGCTTCATGTGGGATTTGTGTAAATACTTACACAGATTCATCTGCAGAAGCTTGCTCCTAGCAAGTTGTTAAGCTCATTAATAGGGCAGAAGGAAGATTGTGCTCCTATAATTTCCAGTTCAATTATTATAGAGTGCACAACATCCTAATCCTACTGCAATCCAAGGTAAAACTCCCACTGGTTTAATGGGGCCAAGATGACACAAAGTTAATTTCCCAACACAATATAAAGACTGGAAAGTCTTCCAGAAGAGTGACTTCAATGGAGACCAGACCTCAGGAGATGAAACTTTCCCTTGTCTCAGAAAGGGAAATTTTGTGCCTTACCAGAAAGATGTTTCTAATGAGGCAGCCATTAGAATAAGGAGCATTGCCACACGATACACAGAAAATGTGTTTGATTAATCAGGTAGTGCAATACAATTTCTGTTGTGCACATAAGAGTTTTGACATTGCCAGAATAAAATGGGCAACCTGTTTTTCCCCTGAGGCCTGTGAGGCATTGGGGAAACATCTTTTCTGAAGTAATATTGTACTGAAGAGTGGACATTTGTGTTATGGGAAGAGAACAATGCCAGGGTACTGTCCTAGTGAGGAAGGTTCGTGAAGCTGATATGCAGTTGTCAGTATCTATTTCAGTTACGTTAACAAAGACTACTTCAATTCAAACAGTGTCCAGCCATCAAATGCCTCTTTGCCTGCAGTTTAATTAAACACCCTTTCTTTGGTAGATTTCCTATTTATGAGTGATAAAACATCAGAACAATAACTGCTAATATCAGGAAATTTTGCAGAGGCACTAAAGAGCTGCCTCTCTTTTTTAATGATCCATTGAGACTACAAGGACTTATTTTTGTTCAGTTGGGCCAGGAAATTATTAACATAAAACGTGATAGAAAAGGCAGACAGACCTTCCAGCATATAGTTTTTGAAAACCAGTTGAACTGAACCCTTTTTTCATTACATAAACTCTCATCCAGCAAAGGTATGATGCATGACCAAACACCAGGAGCTTCCAGCTGCAAGCAAATCTCCCTGAGGGTCTTGTGGAAGATTAATAGTGGGGTGCTCACTTTCTACATCCAGTCACAAATGCTTCTATGCATGTGGAGGGAGGACCAGAGACCTTGTGAAAGCAGCAGCGTGGGTCCCTACTGAAAGTGCTTTTGTGGTAGGAAATCTGGCCTTCCACTTAAACCTCTGGATGCACTTACAACCCAAAATAAAATTTGAAAATGCATACCTGTAAAGCCAGGAGGGAGTTGAAATGTTTCCTCTGCTCCTTTTGCTGCCCCTCCAAGTCATCCTTCTCAGGAACTGTGTTTTTACGGCTTCCATGTTATATCTCTCTAGTAGTGAATGACAGGACACATGGAAAAAGGTTCAAGTTGCACCGGGGGAGGTTCAGATTGAACATTAGGAAGAACTTTTTCTCCAACAGGGTTGTTAAGCATTGGAACAGGCTGCCCAGGGAGGTGGTGGAGTCACCATCCCTAAAGATATTCAAAAGATACATAGATGAGGTGCTGAGGGATATGGTTTAATTTAGTGATGGGCTTGGCAGTGTGAGGTTAGTGGTTGAACTCCATTATTTTAAAGGTCTTTTCCAACTGTAATGATTCTGTGATTCTGTGATCAACAGGGAGAGGAAATGATGGTGCTAGGAAGATGTGGGGAGAGCATAGTCCAGCCTGTGCTCCAATTAATGTCTAATTATTTATGTGAAATGGAACAACTCCGTCCATCAAAACAGCTTGCATCCGTCCAGACCTAGTGACACACCACACTCCTGCCTGTAAATTATATCCAGACATGCTTCAGGATTCATTTGAGTTGGTGAGCATTGGATGGAGATTGAACCTGTTTCACTCACCTTTCCTGGGGCCTCAGGGACAAAAAGAAAAAAACTCAAAACCCTAACCCAACCTTTGCATCTGTCTCCTCTCCACACATTCTTTTTCTAAGAAAGAACCAGACTGTTTTTTTATCTTCTACCATAGACCTCAGAGCCAGGCTTTGTGAATGCAAATGCTAAACAGGCAGGGCTGGCCACTAGTTTCTGAGTAGCAGGATCTTCTCCACCTCCTCATCCAGCACAGACAATGCTCCATTGGAAGCAGGGAAACCAGCACAGAGACACCTATAAAATCAGTCCTGTGAGGCAAGTTGTCTGCTGTGGATCCTCTCTGCATCCCACACTGGTGTTCTGTTGCCTCTTGGGCAGCTGCTAGGAGCTTTATAAACAGCTGTGCAGGGGATTGCACAAACCAGACTGACAAGTATCTTGCTCTAAACATGGCTGTGTTGACTTCTGCCAGCTCTGATAGAAAAAGCCATCAAGCTGATTGTAGTTGCCAAAGCCAAGAGCCTGTCTGTGCTTCTACAGGGAACACATCTATTGACTTCAAAAGTCAGTGCTAGGAGGGACTCTCCAGGCACAGAAATGAATACCGATGCCTTTGAAGAACTTTACAAGCAAATTTCTCCTCTTTTAAAGTCTTTTTTTTATTCATATGCACACAAAATTTACAGCAGTGTTGCACAGTAATTTAGCACTGGAAAGGTACTACCCATCCCTTACATCACGTTAAGGGACCTAATTTTAGCCAGAAGGGGAATGGAGGATTATTTTTGCTAATTAGTTCTGAAAATGATTCACTTCAGACAGGTCATTCTCTCTTTTGGGACTCAACAGGCAGTGTAAAAGTGGTGCTTCTTGGGGCTCTATTCTATTAGGCCCAGATAAGAAAATTCAGCTGGCTGCATCCATCTCATGGCTGGCCTGGTTTTGAGCACTTCTTATTTATACCTCAGCACAGTATAAATAACAATGTCATGATTGAAAACATCAGGGCTTCTTCCGTCTCATAAAATTGGGAAAAGGGAATAGTTTTGTATAGTTACTGATTTCCAGCTGCTTAATTAATGTTTACAATATCTCTCCTTGAAAATAGCCACGTGCATTTCATTCCCTACTTGCTTGTTTAATTCAATTTAGTCAATTGTTACACACCTGTTTCCACTTACTTAAAACAAGCATTATTTGCAGCATAACAAATATGAAGCAACAGTAAAAGCAATTAATCTTTATCCTTGAAATATTCCTCTTGGAGGGCTATCATTAAGAACCCAACCTATAAATATAATCAGATATCAAGTTTATACTTTAAACACCAATAGTCTTAAAACCTTGCTTTGAACAGTACAGGCAGACTTGAACATAGATGCCCAGAAAGTAGGAGTGAAGAAACTCAGAGAACATTGGACATGTTACTGTGTGACCTGATCCAGGCGGACCTGCTTCTGCAGGGGAGTTGGTTCCTATGCAACCTGATCTAGCTTGACCTGCTTCTGCAGGGATGTTGGACTAGTTGATCTCTAAAAGGTCCCTTCCAACCCTACCATTCTATGATTCTATGATTTCACAGGAGATTGCAAAAACCTTTTTTTCTTTCACTGAAGAGAGAGCTTCAGAGGGCAGCAAGCAGGTATTTCTTAAGCTATACCAAACAGAGATTGATAGATTCCTCTTTGATTTTGCCATGGATCTTATGCCCAAGAACATCTAATACTGTATGCTGTTTGCTTTCCTAGTAACATACAGAGCAACACATCCAGCTAAATCCCTCCTGCTTACAGGGAAAATCTTGAATAAGGCTCAAAACTGTAAGACAATTAATACCACACACCTCCCCCTCTTTTAAAATGCTTTTTGTTTTTTCAGTTAATGATTTCTGAGCTCTTGCTGATGCCAAGCATGGCAATCAGAAGCTGGGCAAAGCCAAGGTACTGGTCCCAGCCACCATCTGCCTTCTGCTGCCCTGGGCAGTAGCCCAGCTCTCCCACACCCCCTCCAAGCAAATGGCAGGCTCTTCCCAGGGCATCTTTAAAAAACAGCTTATAGGCTCTCCTTTCCCCTCGGAAAGCATCACCACTAAAAAACATTAAGAAGCAAGATTAGCCAGAGTTTCACCTATGTGCTATTAGCTGACAAACTAAATCAGCAGCATGGGATTAGTGCCTGAAAAGGCCTGTGTTTCATATAGTGTCTGAGTCTCTCCAGCTGTCTTAGGGGTTCCTACCTGTCTTCCTCTGAGACCTTTATCACCATTACCAGGGACAAAGACACCTCATTCCTTGTATGATCCAAAGAGAACAATGAACTTATTCCTCCAAAGGGTCTTGGTGACTGTGACAGCAATTTCACACAGCACACACAAATCTCCCACTGGATTGCCCCTGTAGGGGGGCTTCAAGACCTCAAGGTGGAAATTGAAAAAAATAATATTTTTTTTTCTTTTTCCAAATTTTCTTTCCTTATTTCTTTCTTTCAATGTCTGGAAATCCCCAGAGAATCTGAAACAAGTCCTTAACTCATCTGGTTTCTGCACAACAGAGTGTTGCCAGATGATGGCTCACGCTTCACTGACAATGTTCTGTCACCTATCGATGCTAACTATGGATCAGTGTCTGTCTCTACAGCTTTTTTAATAGGCACTTTATTATTTTGACACATTTCCTTCCCTTTTGTTAATCTAGGGATTAGCAATGACATGTCTAAACTCACGCTTAACTGTGTTAACATTATCCCTCTTGTATTGAATTTGCTGTGATATCACAGTGCTAGCTGCCTAGCAGAAGACTACACATCCTCTTGCTTAAATATTCCCACTGAAACTCCCTGAGGTTGTCTTTGTGGGCTATAAAGCTTTACCTGACAGGTTGGCCTACAGTACAGAGCACAAACCCAAAACTGAACCAGGGAGGATATGACTTAAAAACATTAGTGGAGTTCCCATAGTAGAAGAAGGAATAAAAATATAAACTAAAGGGAAAACAGTAACAGAAAAGAGTTTGCACAGTCATACAGGACATGTATCCACCTGCCAGTCGCAACCAGGATCTGCAAATGCATTCTGACCAGATGCTTTGCTGATGTTCACTGCTCGCTTTTCTTCACTGTGGATAGGTGCCTACTGCCCAAGAGCTGACTCAGGCGGGCAAGTAGCATCTGTCACCTTCCCTGCTCCTGTGTGAATTCCCAGGAAAGACAGAAGACCCTTTCCCAATAGTCATTCTGGCACATAAACACAGTTCCCAGCACAGGGCATCCAGGCTTCCTGCTTTTCCTGTTAATGGCCACCTACGTCTTACTGTGTTTCTCTTTCTACTTTTCTCCTCAGTCCTCTGTCTTTCTCACTGTGCTTCTCTTCCTCCTCATTCTAGTGTCACATCTTTTGCCAATCGTAAGACTCAAAGCTTACCACAACACTTCCAGTGGTGATACACGCATAATTGAGTAAGGAATATTTCTCATAGATGAGTGTAGCAGCTTCAGGTTCAGCTTTTTCCAGTGAGACTGGAGAATGGCAGCAGAAATGAGTAACTACAAAAAAGCTGACTTTGTACATTGAATTGGAGGAGGAAAATCCCTGGAATTTCTAACAGCTGCAGGAAGAAATGTATGAAATTGAAAATCTGGAAAGCTTTTGTGGGCATACAGCTAGATTTGGGTGGGAAAGATTAAAGAGGTGGAAGAACTGCCTGGATAGAAGAAGGGGCTACAGCTCTGTTTTTGAGATGCTGGATTTCTCAGGGTTATGAAATCAGGGAAGTGATGGTGAAGTTGAATGCAGACGACTTTTGCACCAGATCCTGCAGTTCTAGAGCTAAGAGGCCGTTCATCAAAAGTAGGAGATCAGTTTAGAACTGACAAACAGAAGAATTCACACAGCAAGTAGTAGATTTTGACTTTCCACATGAAGTGGTGGGAGCTCATGTTAGGAAGTCACCAAAAAAGGATCAGATGTAAAAGGAAAGGGCAGGCTAGCCCCTCTAAATGTGATGCTGGATTAGATGATCTTAAGAGGTCTTAACCTGTCTTCCTGTGATTCTGTAACAGTAACAGATACTATCAGGGACAGGGAGAAACACAGAGTCTAATGTCTCTTATACAGCCATCATGGCTGCTGGGGATATGAAGAGAGCAGCCTGCAAAAAAAGTAGTTAGGTTCTCCATTAGAAATATTTCCTAGTTTCTCCATTGAAGATATAGTCTTGTTTCTTATGTTCTTAACCACTGAGCGCTTTATTGAGGAATTGGACAGCCTTAAACTGACTGTTCTTTTGTGCTTTGTCTTAATCTAGCCATGGTCCTTAACCCCTTTGCTGGTCTGTTATCTTGAAGCGCTCATAGGTGTCCTGAGAAGAACAACAAATGAATTTATTTCCCCAGGTTTCCAAGAGAGGGCTAAGACAACTTATTTCATTAAAGGCGCTCTATGTGGACTCTATGGACTAATACCTTTGGGCAACCTTTAAACAAATGAATCTACACATCAACATATTTCTGCTTAATTTCTCCTTTGCCTAGTTTCATCCCTCTCAATTTTATTATACCTCCTCAGCTGTTGCTCTTTCTATGTTCTTACTCTTGTTTTCAGAGTTCTCTGCCTCATCCACAGCTATATCTCCCCTGTGCTTCTCACAGGTCCCTTCATTCACCTCATGCCAGTCAGTTGAGCTGCTGCAAGCTTTGTTAGCAATTGTTTCCTGGTGCCCATCTCTGAGGATGGGCTTGCTAGGCAACAGCTGGATACAACCTACTGGCACCACGAGGTTGTTGCATCAGCTCCCAGAATGAGATTTCTTTGGCACCAGCTGCTCCAAGTTTCCCTGGACATCTCACTCTGGCTTCCTAGTACTCTTGGCCACATACACATAGAATCATATAATTCTTTTGGTCAGAAAAGACCTTTAAGCTCATTGAGTTCAACTGCTGACCTCACACTGCCAAGACCGTCACTAAACCAGATCCCTCAGCACCTCATCTATGTGTCTCAAATATCTCTAGGAATGGTAACTCCACCACCTCCCTGGGCAACCAGTTCTGATGCTTCACAACCCTCTCAGTGAAAACCTTCTTCCTTACGTCCAACCTAAACCTCCCCTGGTGCAACTTGAGGCCATTTCCACTTGTCTTACCACTTGTTACTTGGGAGAAGAGACTGACCTGCCTCTCATCACAGCCTTCTATCAGGTAATGGTAGAGGGATAAGGGGTCCTCTGAGCTTTCTTTTCTTAAGGCTCTTCTCTTCTATGGGTTATCTCAGCAGGAAACTGGAGCCAAAGACACCTCTCACACGTGCCTGTCTTGGTTTGGGATAACTTAGCTGTCCTTGCTTCTCCTTCTCTATTTATTAAATGGGACAAGGATGCAAGGAGTCCAGGCTAGCCTGATTCCAACATGCTCTGCCCTGATTAGAGCAACTCTAGATCTGGAACAGCTCTCCTGATGTAATGAGGGTAACATTTTCTCATTATTGCTGTTCCTTGTAGATAAAAAAAATAAGGGCAGTGGAACCCTTATGCAGGACATTACAGAATTGCCACTGATACACTTGACCCTAGTTTTCAATTAATTAGGTTTGGGGTTTTATTCTGAGTTGTTGGTTGGTTTTTTTTCTTGTAAGTGATTATAACTATTTCCTACTCTTCGTATTTTCTCTTTCTATCAGTAGCTTAGGAAAAAAAAAAAACACCTGGAAAGTCCAGGCAACCTTTAAAAAGCTAATTTACCAGCAAGATAATACTTAACTGCAGACTTTTCTCTCCCTTTCTCCCTCTAGGTCTATAATAGATTGACTTGAGCTGTGTGTTGGAAAGGAATTTCTGTTTGTTGTGAAAGGTGTATTTCACTGTATCTTCACAGGCTGAGAGCTGACTTAATGCAACTTGCCAACAATTCATACAGGGAAACTGAAATGAGATGGAGTATGGAAACATCAAGGTGAACACCACACCTTTCTTCACCAGCTAGAGCCTTAATGCTGCTCCTTTTCAAGATCCCTGGCAGCCTGCCACCCGTGGCAGATGTCTACTCTACCTAAAGTTCCTCTAATAAATACTTACTGCAGCTATTCCTGGAGGCAACTGGCTAAACAGAGAGCATAGAAGAGCAGGAATGTTTTACCTATTTGTAGAAGCTTTTTGCAGATGCCAGAGCTTGCCAGTAGGATACATGTGTCAACATCTTCAGGTGTGACTCCAGGAAGCCTTAGGAGTCTTGCCTCCTCCTTGCTTCTGTGACTGCTTACATTTATAAGCTCTGATGTCTTAAGAGGCTTTTGCGTTTTAATGGGGGCATGTGTGTGGAGAAGTCAGGAAGAGGCTGTGTTCTGCATTGTGTGATGGTAATAAATGTTTCCCATATTAAGGTTGACTAGCCTCAATGGGACACACCTGTGTCCCTCTTACTTGCTGTGATCTGTGCTAATTGAGTGAGTGATGCGCCCATTGAAAGACAATAGAAAAGAATGAAATGAAGATGGATGAATTCAAATACACCTCTCCAGAGAGGTGAGAGCTCTGTTGTTTCACATTCTTTTAATTTCTGGAAGTTTCAGATGCTCTGATTCTGAATTTTCCCTTTTGATAGCAAAATTGCCTTTTTATTCATGCAAAAAGCCTCTTTTACCCATATCTGTTTCTATGGGGAAGATCTTAACCTTGTTTCTGGAGCAGAGGGAGTTAAAACAGTCAACAGTCTTACAAAGTGACACTGCAGCTGTTTCTTAAGTAGCAATGGATCTTAATGAAGGGCTGCTCATGAAATTATTATCACAGCAGCAAGTAGAGGTCCCAACTGATATTAGGCCCCTATTGTGCCAGGCACTGTATGAACACATTAGGAGAGAATAACTTCTCTGTGAGGAATTTAAAACCTCATTAGATAAGACAGAAAGAAGCTGTGCCAGGAATAAGAGTCCCCAAGGGGTAAAGAAAAAGGCCATGGACACAGGGAAAACACGTGGCAGAGCTCAGGCTTAGAGGCAGGGTTCTTGCCACCCAGATTGGCTGGTAGCCCTAGAAGAGAAAGTCATCCATTTCTAGCGGCTCAGGACCAGTTTATTCCTATTGCTTGAGGCCAAGATTTGAGACTCTTTTTGTTTGTTTGTTAGTGGTTGTTTTCTTTTTTTCAAACAGAAATCCCAGCCCTGCCCAGGGAAAGCCCTGGGCCTGACCTGGGGCATCTCATCACGCCACACTGAGATACTCAGATTGGGTAGAGCTTTAAATGTAGCTTTAAAGCAGCCGTGCCCCTGTTATTTGGCTGTCATACCCCTCCTCCTGAGCCCTGCCTTCCTTTAAGCCAGTGTCAAATCTTCTTTGGACTTGAAGTTGGAAGGGGCTGAACTCCCAAGATAGTACTTTCTTGGAGTCTGTTGGCAGCATTGACAATTAGGCAACTGATGCATTAACATGCCAGAGAGGCTCTGATGTTTATTCATGTGCTGCTCTCGAGGGTTTATTGAATTGATGCCTGGTAAAGCAACTAATGGGAGCCCTTGGCAGGGTACCTTAGATGGATTTCCTTATTATCTCTCTGGATTTTATACTCTCTAGCAAAATCAATATTCAAGCTGGTGCACGATGCAGCCTCTTTTAGCTTCAGGGTGTAAAGATTTATGGGGCATCAGGGAAAACCAATGAAGGCGAAAGACAATGACAAAAGAAGTAAAATCCAAGTGACACAAATTGCTGCTGAACTAGGGTGGGCGAAGGCAGTCATTAGGTTTTGAATTTTCTATCTTCATTAGGAAAACACTTTTTAATTGACCTCCCCTTGCCCTCTCCCTTCCTTTCCTCTCTCCTGTTCCAGTGAGGCTGCATGTTGCCTTTGCACTCCAGACGTTGTGACCAGGGCAAAGGAAATGCTGAGCCTTTATATAAGGAGTTACAAGGATTTAGGTTGCAGTTTTAGGTTCCTACATGTAAGAGATGCAGAAAGAGTGCTGGAGAGCAGAGAGAAGAACCACCATTGTGGCGTACCTACATCCTGGGCATCTTACCCTTTTCCAGAATGGGTCTGATCTATACTAGATGGACTTTTGTGAGGCCTCAACAGACCTGTGAAACAGCCAGTGTTTCAGTTTTGGAGAGGTGAAATAGGGAGGAAATCAGCCTTTTGCTCAAATACTTCTAATATTTATTTATTTTCTGATTTATATTCTTTCCTATTTCTTTCTCTCTTTTTTTTGGTCAGAAGTCCTGCAGTGTCACAGAGTCAGCTTGCTTCAGATTTCAAACTTGCAAACTGCCTAGCACTAATCCTTTTTACAAGTAATGTATTCTCCCCTCAGCCATGACCCACTGCCTTGTGAGCCTGCAAGCTGATTTGGATGGCTCTAGCTAGCCAGAGCAATTATGATACTCAAACAGATATGTTGTTATTTTATTATATCTGTGGAGTTATCATGAAGATTCTTGCCCTAAAGGCCTAAGATTGCCCTAAAGAGAAATAAAAGCTTGGATTTAAAAGGTTGGTAACAGTATGAGGTTAAGTGGGTACACAGCTGGCTGTCAGGCTCACCAGTGCTACCCCTGGACTTCCTGATCACAAAGTTAATGTGTGTTCTTTTTAATCTCCATCTTCAACAGCAGCATTAAAAGCCTTGGCCCAGCCATCCTTGTAACATGCTCAGAGGAGACATCATTCATTGTGCTCTAGAATAAGTCAGGAGGTTTTTCCCTTTCCCTTTGCTACAAGGTTACAGCATAACTGTGAAAACAACATTCAGGGCTTGGAAGGTTATCTAAGCTATAAATGCAAACAAGCTCATGGTAACAGTATTTGTGGGTGCATACAGGGGAGCCCTATCCCATCCATGGCTTGCACAAAAGGATTTTATAGTTAAATTGAAATGAGGAACTGGACTGCACATACCAATCCAGAGGCCATTCAAACAGGAGAATTTAGTTAGCAGGAGTCAGATTCAGTCCCAGTCGAGAATACAAATGGTAGAACTCAAATGGCACCAGAAGTCCTACATTATCTTTCTAATCAAGAACAGCTGCCAATACTGCCTTCTGTACACCAGGACATATTAGCCAGACAGCCAGGAGTTGCAGCATCTCATACCTACAAAGGTTTCTTGCATTGTGCTGCAGTGACACTTGCAAAAACCATCTTGTGTCATGGGAGGAAACACAGCCCTGCTGTGACTGAGACACGGAAGCTTCTTAGCCTTCCTCTCTTCCAGGAGACCTTCCCCACTGGCATCATCATATGTCTTTCACCATGGTATTTTTTTCTCTTTCCTCCACAAACTGAGGTACATCATCTGCAAGTGCAAGTCATAACCCAGCAGAGAGAGAAAATATAAAGCCAAATTTATTGCCCTTCCCACCAAAACTTAGGTGAAGGGTATTTTGGTCCTGCTTGCACACTGCCTGAAGATACTGTCACAATCACAAATCTTGATGTATAAACTCTTAAACACTTGGTAGTGAGGAAGTGGTGCACAAATCCCGTGCGGGGTCTCAAGAAAGGGGCAAATTTCAACCAGTAAAATTCACAGCCCAGCAGGCTCTGGAGGATCTTGTCAGTTCCTCTGTTATGTACCTCTCTCCCCCAGTCATTTTATTACCCTGAACATCTGTGGAAACGTGGAGGTGCAGGGAGCCTCGAGGCTGCTCAGCATGTTTGACTCCATTTTCTCCTTAAACATGTGCAAATGCCACTTCTATTCGCACCTTCACAGAGCTGTGATTTGCAACACTGAAGCCTAAATGACACCTAAGATCCCTCCAGAGCATTAAACAAACAAGCCAGTAGGACATCTCACAGTCTGGGAAGTGCTAAATTGAAAACAGTAGTACAAACTGCACCACTTTGAAAATGAACCAGTCGAATTTCTTTGCTGTGATCCAAACCTGAAAGGTCTTTTTCTCATGGCTCTGCACAATCCCCCAGAAAACTGATTCAAGGTTTTTAATGTAGAAAAAACAGTGTTTCTCATCAAATTTTCCTTTTAATGAGATTTATACAAAGCAAATATGAAAGGGACAGATTGGATGTTCAACATTTTATGCACTGTCAGAGAGCTTCTGATTTGATATCAACAGTAGATACAAGCCTCACAAAATTAGTCAGAGGCAAGTTGGTAGCAAGTTAAAAGCTTGAATGTGCCTAGGACTATGTATGGGCTTGGAGATTAACATTGGTTGAAGGACTGTGAAATAATAACTGGCTCTAAGGAGCAACTTTCTAGTGTTATCTCTTGGGCTGGCTGCAATTTCATATGTTTCTTCTCAAAAATAAGCCCTCTTCCTTTTAAATTACTTTACAAAGAGCTATCCTATGTGATTGCCAGTAGGAGCTAATAAGTTTTGCAATCACAGAGCAGTGAAATACGTATACCTTCTCTTCAGAATATCCTTTAAAAATGTCTGATTTTCTTCCCAGTCATCTCGTGGAAATGAAACTGCGGTGATCAAAATTCTCTGTAAGGCAACGTTTGGTTCATCTGTTTCTGGGATATACCATGTATTTCAGGAAACAGGCCACAATTATTAAACCCAAAATCCATGTCTGTCCTCCATCAGTCTTTTCCTTCTGCTGAATCATTATCTACAGAATTTTGGAAAGATTTCTTGAACTGGAAAAAAAAAAAAAAGATGAAAAAAAGAGTGTTATTTATTTTGTATGTTGAGAGAAGGACCAAGAGTAGTCTGGAAAAGCAATTGGTTCAAAAGATGAGAAAATATGATCTCAGATATTTCAGTTCCTCACTCCTCACTATCTGTGCCTCTCATTCTTTGAATTGTGGGTTAAGAAACCTCATTCTGCTTGATAACATCAGTGGTACTGTCAACATAAATCAAGAAAGAGCATTCCTCCCCTATGGTGTTTACATGAAGTTTAAGCAGGATTTTAACTCCAATTGTTGATTTAAGAGAATGATCAGTCCTTTAAAAATTGGGACATATGTTTAGGTGGAAGAGAACATGAAATGATAAGGCCCAGAGCTCTTCTAGACATATGTTATGTTACAAAAGAATGGAAAACAATTTTTTATGGTTACATTGTGAGATCAAATCGGTCAGAAATGCTGACTTTGAACTTCTTCAGAAAAACAACAAACCTTCCAGTTCACTGCCTTTACTGCCCTTGTAAAACTGGATAATTGTCTCTGCAAATGGAAGCCATAAATTACTAATTTCACACTGTGAGAGAGGATTGAATATACTAATTAGTCAAACAGTTGCATTCAAAGTTCAAGCAAGCCAAATACCAGCCACGTAGTTATATGTTCTTCACTCTGGAGAATCTAGATCATTGCTGTTGCTTACTGAGAAATATCAAGGCAGGTCTAGTCTCATTTCTGAATGAAAGTGCCCTGAAACACAGGCTCCAGCTGTTTAGATGAGTGCATGTCCTGGCAGGAAAGGGTCCTAACCTAGGCTGTGGCAATGAGAACAGTAAAACTTCATTGCAGGTTAGAGATCCTTTCCACTTAAAACTTTGAGAGTGAGACTGAAACATCTCCTTGCATTGTGTAGAAATGCCTTAAAGTTCATTTTCACTTGAGGAGGACCTTTAATTTCCTTTTTACTGATGGAGGGTTCCCATGGGACAGAATCTGCTGAATTTGGCTCAGGTGCTGTCCCAGTAGGAAATACTGGAGATGCCTCCAGCTGCAAAGCAGAGTGTGAGCTTGTTGCTGTCATGTGTTTGCTAGGAGCTCTTTGGAGCACCACTTTTGAGCACCCACTTTGAGGATGCTCAGTGTCAGCAGCATCTGGAAACGCTTGTTTATTCAGGGTTTTTCTTTCTCCCTTCCAATCAGAAAGTCCAAGCTCAGAAAACAGATGGGATTGTTCTGCCAGTAATTGGTCCAGCTGCTGCAGAGAAAATAGAAGGAAAAGCATATTGCAGTAATAAAAATATAATAAAAGGAATCAAGCAGGATACACAAGAGTATATGAAGCATGCCTGCTTCTTCTGTTTGGTCCAAAGAAGACATGAAATATCTGGCAAATGAGATGCTGCCATAAAAAAGAGAAAAGCTTGAAGGACATTTTATTCCAACAGATCTAATTACCTAACGGAAAATCTGCAAGTGGATTGTAATCTCAACCCTCTATCTCAAGCTTGTCAGCGGAAGTTAAGTCTCCTGACCATCATTTCTTTACTTTTCTTTATCAGAGACCTGGTCCAGAAAAGAACCAGAGCAGTGACCATTTCCCAATAATTATGTAGTCTGACTGCCTGTCACCTTATTCTGGAAACAAGAGCAGAGTAGGATACAGACACTTTTATAAATATTGTCACTTTTCCTAGGCAGTTGAGCTCAAACAGTGTAGCAAAGGAGTAAGAGGGTCAAAGATGTGAACTGTAAGTCTGTTATTGGAAATCCTCCTCTTGGCACTGAAAGGATTGTTCAGACATACCTCAGAGATAGCACTTTGAATGCTGGATCCTGGGACAGACTTTAAACTCTCCCCAGAGCAGTGTCTTGCACAACATGCCATAAGGATGTTCTCCCTGACCTGGAAATCTCTATCATTCAGCTGAAATTCCAGCTCTGCAACCTCCTGACGAACAGTTTGCCGTAAATGTTGCAGGTATCTGACTTCATCCCTGTGGGGACAGCAGCAAAAGCACACTCGAGTGAGCAGTGAACACCCTCCTTTTTCTCAACCCCAGTATAATACCTGTTTCTCCCTCTGGTGCAGTCTTGTTTTTACCTATGATAGCAGGGTACCTTACAAAATAATAAATAACAGCCCTTGTCTGCTTAACTCCTCTTATTTCTTTGATTATCCTAGTTGCAAGATTAAATACACTGTAGTTGCAGAGCCAGCTTGAGTCCAGACAGGTTTATCACTTCTGATTTATAACCAGCACAAAGACTGCATAAATGCCCTACTTTCAGGCAGTTCAGGGTTGGAAGTCCCTAGTAACTTTCTGTGAACCTGAGGCTGCTTGGTAATCACTGTGGACTTGGGCTGAGTCCATGAAGAGAGCTAGTTCAAATTTGCCTGCATTGGTTGTGAGTGCTCAGTGCATGACTTAAAGAGACTCATTTGTCAGAAATCATTCCCATCTCCTTCCCTGAGCCCATTGACCTGGAACACTGAGCTCTAGCTGACTGAGATCTATTCTTGCATTCCTATTGCTATTAAAACATACTATTTCCATTATAAAAATCTAGCCTACATCTATGGAGCACTCTTCCCCTTCAAAATACTTATGTTTAAGAGCCTTGAAGAGTGTGGAGAGAACGTGGACCTTCCTCTGAGCAAAAATCACATAATGCCTCTACTTGTGAGATGCCTACAGATGTATGTCACTGGCTGTGACCACAGTGCTGTGGTAACACAAGTGACCAGACATGTTGCACATGCCCATGGGCTCTTGCTGATGCTAGTTTTGGGTTTAGATAAGTGTGTTGGGCTGCCATTACCTTTCTTCATCTGTCATAGTACTGGAAAACAGTGCCTGCTGTTCAGTCAGGTGCTGTTCAATCTCATCCAGCTTCTCCTGGAAATGCTGGCAGGAGTGCTTCATTGCTTCTATCTCACGGAGGGTGCACTACACAGAAAAGCAAGAAGACACCCCACTTTGCTATTTTTCTTTTAACATTTCCATGTCAAGTGCATCTGATGCTGACAGCCCGAACGGTATGAGTCCTCCTCTGACCTGCACAACAAGGACTCTGTGAGCAGCTGCTCTGACTGTCCAGATGGCACTTCAAGTGAGTTAGCCCTGGGTCCATCACTCACATCCCAGTCACAACCTTTTCTCCTAAAGCATGTAAGATTAAGTCCTGGCACTACTTGAGCCAATGAGAATTTCATTTTTGTCACAGAAGGGGAAAGGGACTTTGATTAAAGATCTGACACAATGTGCCAAATTCTTATACTATCACAGTGTTATCAGATATTACATTTGAGCAGGATAAGTTGCTATGGATTAACCATAGCTTAAATTACTGTCCACTGGAAGCTAGAAACTGTTTTTGAAAAGAGAAAGAGGGAGAAGATAAATAAGAATTATGAGAAGGAAAAGCATCTGTCGTGATGGCTTTTGCTAAGCCTCACACTGATAGGTTTTCATCTATTACCCATTAGAAACCTAGAATTAGATTTACCTGACTAGGTGCAGACATTTACCACGACAAATGTACATGCAAGTACTGCAACAGAGCAATTGTTCTAATCCTAAAGTAGACATCTGCAATAGGTCAGATGATCTATGCAATTACTCTTTGTTGAGAGAAGGTATGTAGTGTGATAGATCACCTATGCTGATATAGCCATCTACAGCAGGAATGTCTCAAGGCAGGGGAGGTGAATGAGCAGGAATGGCACATGTAAAGTACAAGCAGATTTGTAATTTACTACTTTGTAGCACAGCCCTCTAGTGACATCAAAATAGACCCTATAACTGGACTCCATTGAAGTTTCTAGCCACATTAAAGACTTTGATTTGACACTTCACACCTTGTCCAGGGCAGTAATGGAGACAGCATCATCTAAATTTTTCTGGAGACAATACCATCTGCCTTCTGAAAGCATGACCCTCTATTATGCTGAAATTTCTCTGAGACTGCAATAAAGTGTTTGATATGTTCCCATCTCAGCAAATTTTGTCTCTTGTAGGCCATGGGAAGACAGTGCAGAAACCTGCACTTCACTGCTGCCCACTCTGACAGAGAACAAGAGACATGTTTGTGAAAAATAAAAATGCTCAATCTGTTTAAACTCCTCCAATCTTGTCCTTTGATGGTCTCTTTGTGTTTGTGTGCTTCAATGTCTCTTTCACTCCCTGGAACATGAGGAGGGTCTCCCTGCTATGGGATATGCTTCTGCTAGAGGGCAAAAGATGCTCCCTGTGCTCTTAAGAAACTAAATTCTCAATTTCTATTTCAATGCAGATGCTATGCCAGGCACTTTCCTGATGTGCGTGACTCAGAGATAAACCATTCCATAGCAATAAATTAAGAATTTTAGCCCCAGTAGCCATGGGATTACATCAGAAAGGGCTAATCAGAGGCTAAAAGTAATTTGATAGGACCAGCCTTGTGACTGCAGTGGAGGTGAGCTCTCCTGTGTATCTGCTCCAGTGCAGCACAACTGATAGTCTTAATGCTGTGGGTCAGGGCAGAGATCACACTCCACTGAGGCAGTCACATGTATTACAAGCAACTTCAGATTGAATGTTGCCTGATTGCCTATTTGTCCCCCAACCCCAACTTTGATCTTGGTCCTCAGACAGTTTTGTTTTTCCTAGATGGGACTGTGTGGAATGCAAGTGAGCAGTGCCCACATAGTAATCACGGTTTCTTCTACCCACTGTCAGATCTGAGCAGAGTCTTAAAAACGTCAAAAAAGTGTGCTCAGATAAGCTTGAAGAGCTCCTGTCCTTCAAGAATAAGTCAATGGGCCGTAGGCAAATTTCTAGGTGGTTCCTCAAGGCTAACAGAAATCTGGAAAGCACCACACAAAAGATCCAACAGGCACAATGTAGGTAGGTTTTGTGAAAAGTCATGCCAGCCCTTGTAGTTGAGGTACAGGTAGCTCCCCTGCACTGGCTCTTTGAGCATATCACAAAGCACAAGTTCACATAGATTAATTCATAGCTCGTGCTCAGCAGGGATGAAGGGGGAACAAATTGTTCCAGGACTACACTCATGCAAGACCTTGTTTAAGGTAAGGTGCAGGTAAACAGGGTGAATTTACTGTCTGACAGTTGCTCTGTGGTGGTTACATTCCTTATGCATGTCCTTGCTAAATGGGAAATAACCTAAGCAAGATTTTTCTCAATAAAAGATGCAGAATCTATCTCACTTGTAACACAAAGCACAAAGTAGGGCATGAGAGCAGTCCCTGCAGAGTGCCTAGTATTCAGTAAATTCACCCCTTGTACAGTGTCTTGGATGTGGATCCATATCCCTAAGAACAGATCTTGAATAATAGTATGGTCCAAAGCCTTTTCCTCCCACACACACTGTCCACAGACTAGAGAAGACAAATCACCACTAGCCCCTGTTAGAAGAGGGATAAAATTGTAGTGATGGAGTGAGCAAAGGCTTCCCAGTGCAGTATTCGGCACTGACTCACTGCCATCTCGTGGCAACCACACGGTAACTGGCCAAAGGCTTTGCAGAAATATAAAATCCACCAGTTTCACTTTCTGGAACTTTGATCTAATGATTTTTATTCCCCAGTTTGTACAACAGCTCAGTTTTAATTTCTTTTCAAAGAGAAAACAGAAGAAGAAAAATGGAAATGCCTGCAAGATAGCAAGAGATATGCTTCCACATTTCTGTCAGGATGCAAAAGCTGCTCCTGACTTCCTTCCTTGCTGCTTCCCCAGCACACCCTGGACATTTCACAGCTTTTGGGAACTTTCAGTAATTCTGAACAAGCACATAAAAACTCAGGACTTTTTACTGTCAGCATTTTTATCACAAATATTAATCTTAGTGGAGCCTTAGATTCAATGCAAGCTCCTTATTCTACAACTGTAAGATGGCTTGAGGCTCTGAAAAGTCACAATTCACTTTTAGTGCAGTTTGGCTTATCTGAGCATTCATAGCTAGTCTTTAATAAACCCTGAGTAATACAGCCTAAATGAGTTCTCTTTTACTAAGAGCACTACACTTAAACCACATACCCTTGCCTATTCTATAGTCCATTAAGTTACTCAGTTACTGTAGCTCAGCTGATCCACAGGAACTCACTGAAACTCATTTTGAGATTGAACTGATGTACATAGGTTACTAAAAGAAGCTGCCCAACAAAACCAGAGGTACACAGATCCATTTGCCATTTTTGCTCACAAGGAAGTCCTTCTTTCCTCATCTATTTTGTCAGTAACATTCCCAGGATGTGTTTCACTAAAGAAGCAAGAATGGCAGGAGAGGAGAGGAGAGGAGAGGAGAGGAGAGGAGAGGAGAGGAGAGGAGAGGAGAGGAGAGGAGAGGAGAGGCAAGGGCAGATTGTACATAACTCATAAGCAGTGTGCCCTCGAGGCCAAGAAGGTCAATGAAATTCTGGGCTGCATTAAGAAGAGTATCACCAGTAGGTCAAAGGAAATCCTCCTCCTCCTCTGCTACTCTGCTCTGGTAAGTCCTCATCTAGAGTCCTGTGTCCAGTTTTGGGCTCCCGAGCTCAAGAATAATAGAAAACTTCTGGAGAGAGTCCAGTGGAGGGATACCAAGATGATCATGGGACTGGAACATCTCTCCTATGAGAAAAGTCTGTGAGGCCTGGGGCTGTTTAGCCTGGTAGAGAATGAGAGGACACCTTATCAATACTTAAAGTATGGGTGTTGAGAGGATGGGGCCAGTTTGTTTTCTGTGGTACCCAGTAACAGGACAAGGGGTAATGGGCACAAGCTGGAACATAGGAAGTTCCACTGGGAAAGGAGGAAAAACTTTTTTTTGCTGTGAGAGTGAGGGAGCCCCGGCACAGGCTGCCCAGGGACAGTACGGAGTCTCCTTCTCTGGAGGTTTCCAAACCTACCTGGATGTGTTCCTGTGTGACCTGATGGAGGGAACCTGCAGTGAGTTTGACTGGATGAGCTCTAGAGGTCCCTTCCAACCCCAGGCATTCTGTGATTCTGTAATATGAAGAATTCTACTCACCGGTGCAGGGTTCCACTTAGCAGTGTCCTGGAGGAGCATTAGGGTTTTGAAGAGCTCCAGCTCGCTGGTGGCACAGCTTGAACAGCAGCTCACAGGGCACTTAGGAGAGACAGCCATGGGGAAGGTCCATGGGCAGCAGCAATGACAGCAGCAACTGCCCTGCACACCCCCAGTGCCTTCACCCCAGTAGCATGATCTGTGTTTGTCACAAAGCACACTGTCAAGAGAGGCTGACTTTGTCAGGTGAGTATGGGGTAGAAAAAGCAATGGTGGTTGCCTGGGTGTCCTAGCAGGGATGACAGTTTGGCTGGAGGCTTTAGTGGTCTGCTTCACACTGTCCTTCAAAGCCCCTGGGTCTGACTGTATGAGAGGACCACCCTTGGAACAGTGTGCTAACATGTCAAAGTCCATAGGATATTCCTTAGCAAGGCTGTCATCAAGATGAGCATTTTTCCCCTCACCCTTTGGTCTTGAAGAAAACTCCAGTCCTGAAGACATCTGAACAGTAACAGATTTTAGAGGAGCAGAAGCCTTTTCACTGTTTTGGACAGTATCTTCATTTTCTGATTTGTCTGCACTTAACATCTCCTCTATGCTACCGGTCTCTTGCTCTTTAGATGAACTTAATCCAGGCCCTTCAGCTAGGCAGAAGAGATGTCTCTGAGGTAATGAACAGCTTGAAGCTGCATTGATCCCACTTTGTGCTGCTGAGCTCCACTGCAGAGTTGCTGGGAGCCCCATTTTGGGAGAACATCTTGAATGTTTTGAATCACTGTGCATTTTGCAGAACTTCTGCCTTTGTGCAGCCTCATTCACTGCAAGTGGAGTATTGTCTTGGCTGACTATTTCCACACCCCACCACTGTCCTTTAAGATGTCCTGTGCCAACTCCATGGGCACTTTCATGACAGGCAACTCCAATGTCCTTTTCAGTCCAGCACCTCTCACCTTCATCTTCACCTCTGATTTTGCTCTCACAGATGACTGCAGGGTTTATATCACTCAGTTCAGTGAAGGTTACATTCGTCTTTCTGTCTCCTGTACTAAAACATAAATGACAATCAAATTTGGAGGAGCTAGGATCCCCTTCATCCTGAGTATCACCCTGAAAACAAACACTATGTTCTTTTATGCACTTCTCTCTTTCCAGATGCTTTCTTCCAGTTTTGTCCTCTTTCTTATCCATGTCACATAACATTTCTTGGACAAAGCTCTGTGGCTCTGCATTACATGCTCGGTACTTGCCATTTTCTGCAGTCAGCATCAGATTAGCGTTTTCTCCCTGGTCACTGCATGTTTTCATTGATCTGGATACAGCCAAAATGCTCTCACAAGCTGTGATGAAGAACTTTGCAACACAGTCATGTGACTTCTGTTGAAAATCCCGATTTAACATAGAGAAACCTGTCCCGTGTGACAGGGCTGTTTCTTGATTGTCGATGTCAGAAATAAAATTAATCTCCCCTAACAAAGAAGCATTCTGAAGGGGGGAAAAAAAAAGAGAGAAACTGAATTTCTGGGTTTGTTCTGCCCACCACTATTTTGCGCTGGACACTCCCAGGACTTCTGGAGAGAGTCCAGCACAGGGCCACCAAGATGATCAAGGGACTGGAACATCTTCCTTATGAGGAAAGGCTGCGGGAACTGGGGCTGTTTAGTCTAAGGGAGGGATTTCATTAATATTTACAAATGTCTANTTAAATACCAAATGAGACAAAGAATCAAAGATTCCTGCAGTATTTCTTCTCTAATACCTGTAACCTTGTGCAAATCTTGCATTAATGTGGTGGAAGAGTCACATCAAGTTCTGAAAAACTTTCTTGCTTTCTGAGGTTTTCTAGGAGGACAAATTCGTTTACACAAAGCTTTCACAACTCTATGTTTTGTTTTTTTTTTTTTTACGTCACTTGTGCCAGGGTTACAGACTTTTTACAGATCTACTGTCTACTATTGGTCATTTCTTACTTGCAAAACTCCAGCTTCTGGCAGTTCCTCCATGAATCCACTGCTGTCTGACTGGCAGCTGCTTGTTCTTGTAACCATTACCTCTGCTGGTGAAAACAAAAGGATAAGAAACAATAGAAAGAAAGATAGAAAGCAGTACTAGGTCAAAATGAATCTAGAGCTATGCAGAGGCACTTCAAATGTACATTTCTAGAAATATTCTTAATCTTGGCCAGAAATCTGCAACATCGCTACAACCAGCAACAAAAACAACAACAAAATATGGTCAAAATAGCTACTGCTGGTGTTACAAAGCATTGACTTACTCACTGATTTAATCCTCAACTACAGATTTCAGATTTTTATATATTCACACAACATACACTGTGGAAACAATCAACAAAGCAGCCAATCTCTGGCTTTCCTCTGATAAAAAATGTTGACTTTTGATTGGGAGAAGAAGTTCAACCAAGTCTCACTCATACCTACATAGTTTTGATGGCTTCAACAAGGTGGCTCCTGCAGGGAAAAGGAGCTGCACCAGCCACCCCCTAGACAAATTTATTTCTGCTTTGAGGCCCTGTGTATCATCTTTGTTGTTTTTTTTTTTTTTTGTCTGAGGACAGGAAATCACAGTAACAAACAGAGATGATGCAGGGTTGCATGGCAAAACCTAAAAGCAAGAGGAGGATCTGCAGAGGGGTTGGACTAGATGATCTCTAAAGATCCCTTCCAACTCTACCATTCTATGATTCTATGATTTACTTTAAAGCAGGTTTCTAATCTGGCAGCCACATCATCTGGCTAGATCAATTCTTACTCCAATTTTGTGACTAAATAAGGTATACACCATTAATTAGCAGATTTCACAAATAAAAGCTTGTC
Organism: Urocolius indicus; assembly: GCA_013401255.1. Classification (NCBI taxonomy): domain Eukaryota; kingdom Metazoa; phylum Chordata; class Aves; order Coliiformes; family Coliidae; genus Urocolius; species Urocolius indicus. The sequence goes on from WBNH01007068.1 coordinate 300,524, forward strand.
TTCTTTAAAAGTATAAATGCTGAAAAGTAAACCTTCAGTTATCCTGTACCTCTCAATATCTCTCAACCTTTGGATAATTTGCACTTTCAGATAACCTCCATCCTCAGATCATGCCTGAATTCTCAACCAGCTGGCACAAAAATAGAGGTAGAGTTGGGAGAGCAGGCTGAGGTGCTCTGCTGGGGAAGGGAGGGAATGGAGTTTCAGATGATCTCAGTACACTTCTTCTCTTTCTCCTTGCATACATAACCACTACCGAATCCTAGGGCTATTTATCTTCCAGTTATATCCATGAAAATATGGCAATTCATCTAGCAGTTCTGAGATTTGAGTTATTAATTCTCACCAATGTGAAACTGGAAAATGCAAAAGAGAAAAAAAGCCCACAGATTATGTTGTCACACATTAACAGACTATGGGCTTTATTAAATATATCTTGTGCACCAATTAATGAAAATCACACAATCTATTTGTAGGCAGCAACTGTAAAATCAAAACCAGATATCATGTTGTGGTTTTTAAATGAATTACTTGCATTGCCAGTTCTGGTACCATCAGCAGCACAGCAGTCCATCAGTCACTTTCCTATTTCAGATGAGAAATATGTTGTTCCCATCTCACACATTACAAAACCTGCAGTGATGTTGCTGAAAATTGCCTGTTTTGTGGGTGGTCTCAAAACTCATCCTTGCAGTTTCCCACAAACAACATCATGGTTCAGCTTCTCCCCCAGGGAGATTGCTCTACAGATTCTCTAAACTTTTTTTAAAGCTGTTTCAATTACCCTTTGCATCTTTGCCAGCTGTTGCTTCCAGTGTGTCAGTCTGGCCTATAGTTTTCTATACTTAAGAAAGAAAGGCTTAGGAAAAAATTAGACAAGCTTAACTACTTCAGCTGCTGTAGTTGCAACCAATTCGAGGCTCAAAATTATTTGAGTCTCAAATACTCAGTTGTATCCTACAATCATAACAACTGGCCTTCAGGCTTTAAAGTTTGCAGAATTAGAAGACCACGTTATCTGCCTACTTGGTGTTTTAAGGTGCCTGTTTCCCTCCTGAGATATGCACGATACCAAAGTAGCTGCCATGCTACTAGAGATTACGTGCAGTGAAAAAGCCTTTAACTTTTACTGGAAGAGTAAGTGTAGTTAGAATTCCTCTTCTGACCTGCTCAAAACCAGGTGGCTGTAGCCAGGTTTGACCTATTTATTAAGATAAATGGGATGCATCTGTTCCAACAACAGTCAATTATGTTTGTGTATTGCAACAAGAAAGCCTTCCCACCCACGTTTACATTCATACACTAGTTAAAGAACCACCCAAAACATGTGACAGTGGACTTGGAGTTGATCTTTAGGCACAAGGTGAGACAATAAAGACTGGAATAAATGCTTGCAGACCAAATTAGTATCACTACAGTTTGGGCTACAGAAAGATCTTCATATGTCTCCCCAGACTTGCTCTGGAAGGAGTGCTGTGTGCTCTGCTCTCATAGCTCTCATAGATACATGCAAAGTATGTAGATAAACCAAGGCACAAAGCACTCTGAAAGGCTGTCTGAATATATACTTTAAAATGTAATATATTAAGACCTAATGACCATTCAGAGCATAAATCCAGTTTGTACAAATTTTATGTTAGCAAAACAGAATCTTATAAAAGAAAGGTAGAGTAGGAGGAGAACTACATTAAGCACAGTTCACCTGTGCTTGTTACCATGCTTTCTACCAATACACCAAGTATTCACTCTCATCTGAGTTAGGCATCCAATCTGCACCTACCTACATGTTAGATTTGTAATGAACTACTACTCCCAGAGTAAAAGCTTAAATTCCCCATGTAGTCTGTGCAAAGCAATGTCTCTGAAGGTCTGAGCTGCAGTTCTTTTCCAACTACTTTCAGATGCCTAATTTAATCATTACATCCCACACTGACTTGCAAGAATCTACCCAGTATGCCAGGCCCTGATGAAGGTGGGCAGGTGAAGATAAGGGTTTTTTTTTAAAGATGAGGTGTTCCTCTGACTCTTTAACAGTTTATGCAAAGCCAGTCAAAATTCCCTCAATTTTAGTTAAAGTCTGAGTTTTAAAAAAAGACTTAATTAAAATGCATATGGGCCTCCAATTCAAGGTGAGGCAAAAAAAAAAATCTATGAAGAGGTTGCCAAAGTGCTCCCCCAAGGCCCTGAAACTGAACAGCACATACCAAGCTCCCAGGAGGAACGTGGAGCAGGGCTGTGTTGGGAAGACAGGTCGCACTGCAGGCTGGGGCTGTGCCAAAAGTATACTAAAAATGATAGCCTTTTCAGTTTGAGGCAGCTCACTGTCAACCCATGTAAATACAGTTTGATTTAATGGCCGTATATCAGAGCCAAGTAAGGTTTGCATAATGGAGGGCTGCATTTACATACCAGGGAAACTCTGGTTTGGGTGAGGAGTGGAACAATCTATCACTTCTTTTCCTCTTAGTGTCCCAAAGAGCAATTCAATGGGACTGCAAATTAGACCATGCCTTATGCTGTCCTGAGGAGAAGCAGAGTTTCCCTCTTTGTGGAATTTTCAGCAATGTTAATAGCTTGCCAATGGTAACAGTCCAGTTTTTCTTGGAAGGCTCTAATATCCAGAGAGGGTATCCATCATACAAGTTTCTACTAGGACTCTTTGTAGAGGTACAAAGCAGGTTCTTTTCTACATCTCCTAGGGCAAATTGCTCTATCTGTAAGGTACTCGACAAGATCCAGACTGAATGCTGGCAGTAGTTTTTCCCATAATGGACTAGCATCTAAAGCCCTTTCAGCAGCATCTAAGGTGACTTTTAGGGACACTACTTCTTCGCAGCAACAATTCCTCATGTTCAAAGGAGCTAAAGCCTTTTAGCAACTGGAATATTGTCATTAGGAGGGATACAAGTTGGTCAAAAAGATGGGAGAGAAGGTCAGAAAAATCCACATAGTTTATTTTTAAATGCTCTCACCTTTCTCTTTCAACTAAGATGAAGCTTTTTTCTTTTTTTGCTTTTTTTTATTTTAACTGAAAGCAACTTAATTTTTTAATTTGATGAACAGTACAAAGATGGGTTAAATCACCTGAACATTAAGCAAAACATGTTTTTGTTTCAGGTCTACCCAAACTGCATTTTCCCCCGATCATTTGGCTCACCAACTGAACCAAAATATTCATTATTCATGTAGTTCTACTCAGTTCTCCTAGCGTGTGGAGACACCCAAACCTGTAGAGATTCTGCAAATACATGCAGAGCATCACATCAAGGAAAGATAAAGTATGTTTGGAGAAGAAGGAGAGACGCAGACCAGTATTCAACTATGAACTAAAAATTACAACTCTGGGCCCTGTGCGGAGAATACATCTGGCTATGCTGGAAAGAGGAAAGCTGAGAATTGCCCCTGAAGATCTTGGTGAGGAAAACCTTGGCTCTTCGCCTTTCTGTGCTAATTGAACTGGGATAGTTTAGCTCCTGCATCCCATTTCTGTTCTGCCTGAATTTTAAATAAAAATAGGTTAGAGGAACTTAATAATCGGTTCCTGCTCCATTTCGTGTCTTATAAGGAAGCATACACCTTCCAAATCTCAAAGGTCTCACAGCCCTTTATTTGATCAATCCAATTTCATTAAGAGATTTATTTTCCTCTCCCCTTATTTGCATGCAGGTACAGTGACTCCTATTTTCAGCAGCCTTCAGTGCAGGAACTTTCTGAAACTATCAGACTCTTAGGTTCACCATTAATGAAAGAATATTCCCTAATTAGTAAAAAAAAAGAATAAGTGCTGGAGTACAGTTCTGTGTTCCTCTAAAGACTTCACAGCTGGTTTTCTGTGGATTTGGCTGCAAACAACACAACCTCTTCCTAGTTTCCAGCCTAGAGAATACATGCAAACTGCAAAAGATGCCCTGAGAGCTACTACACTGCTTGTAAATAATAGCACTTTTTTTTTGCATGTCTTTTGAATCACATTAACATTGATGAACGTACTTCAATATTTGTTTTCTACATCATTTGAGTATTTGGTGAAGCATAGGCACAAAAGCTTCAAGTGCAAGAGCATTTGTGCAAATTTGAACTTTAAATGCACAGATTAAAACCTGGACTGCTCACCTTGTTATAGGAAAAAGCAGAATGGCCCCCTGCAACTTGGCAATACTGCTCAAATCTGGGATGTTTTTGTAGCTATTTTAATGGTGCTGGTCATTGATGTGAATAGTATTACTAGAAAAATGTGCTACATACACAGGATTAAATAATGCATATAAGCCACAATTTAGTCAGAGATTTTGTAAAAGAAAAAAGAAGACTGAAGGACTTAGAATAAGACTTTTCCACTTCGCTCTATAAACAAAGGCGTTTTGCAGTGTCTCTCACACAAAACTCTTAAAGCATGAATGTAATTACAGCTTAAACATGGGGGCTAAACTCAGCAGGGAAACTAGATTCAGGCTTAAATCTATTCATTATATTTCCACATCCAGAATTAAGTGCACACACAAATATTTCACTGATAGAACCTTAAGAAACACATCCATTCAATAGCAGTCGAATTCAGTAGTAGTCAAATGCAGTAAGACTTGAGGTCAATGAATATCACACCACATCGACAGATATCCTTTTGGATATTTTGGTTTTTGCTTCTGAAACACAAGCATCACATACTAAAAGTGGTCTGTCCACTAAAGCTGCTTAGCACTATGGCTTTAGCAGTGTGTGGAAGATACGAAGGAATTGCTTCTCCAACACAAGACAAAAAATAATCAAGAATATCCATCCTGCATGACCAAAAGGACTTTGAAAAATACATTTTTTTAAATAGTACTTTCAAAACAGAAATGGGCTTATTCTGAGTAATTAACTGGATCCTTCCCATTTAGATGTTTCACTCCATATCCTTTTCTGCAAACTAGTAAATCCATATATTATCCTTAAAAACACTGCCCTGCCTATGGCATTACACCAAATGACATTGCAGGACAAGCTGGCTATGTGCTAGAGGAATGTGTCAGCTGCAAGGTCTGGTCATACAACAGAGGGATGCTGCAGCTTCCCCCTCCGACACCCCATCCTGCTACTCAGAGGATAGGAACCATCAGTTTTTCAGTGTCACATGTGACATGGCCATTAAGAGCTGATGAAAATCTACTGAAAAGATGTATTCTGCAGAAGCCATAAAAAACCGTTTTTCAAAGTGTTATCTGGAATAGTGGTCTTCAGAAGCTCACTCAACCTTCGTGCACCAGAAGAAATTATTTTGTACAACTTCCATCATTTTGGGAAAAGAAACATCATTTATATCAGTTCTCATGTATGTGGAAAAACTTGACCCTGTGTAAAAGTTCCTTCTTCATTCCCAGCATGCTGTACTTCCTCAATCTAAGCATCAGCTCCTCCATAAACAATTGCACCAGTTACTGACTGTTAACTACGAATGTAAATATTTCACTTAGTGCCACTGAAATCTCAAAGGAAAAGTCTGCTCTTAATCCTCTTAATCTTTTTTTGTAATCTTGTCCAACTTTTGTAACATTGATTCACTTTGTGTAACACCAATTCACTTTGAGATGGGTCCAGAACTGCTTGTCACTGAAGCACGGCTGCAGCACTGAACCCCTTTCTGTACAGCTCCATCTGTTTTGTGCTGCATTTCAGGAGAACAATCACCAGATGGCAGCCGCACATAAACCACAAGCCGTGTTTCCAAAGGCCAGCCCTAACTAGAGGTTTTATCCATGTCCTTTTGCACATGTTGTTTTTCAATGACATTAGAGCAGAGATTAGATAAACCATCTTATTGGAATATCCATGCGGTTGGAAAGCAAATAATACACCTCAAAATGCACCAGATGCAAAAGCTCCTATTCTTATTCAAAACCAAGTGTAGCTAAGAAATGCCTGTCCCCTGCTCACTTTGAGCTGAGGGGGAATTTCATGTCAGTCACCTTACACAGCGTGACTAGGTAAAAATATATATCAAAGAAACACCTCTACACAAAGCAATTTCTGCCACAAATTGAGCTCCATCGTGCTGGTAGATGCTGTATGAATGGAACAGCAGAATGGTCTATACCCAGAAGAGCTCACAAGGTGAATAAAACCTGACTGCCCTGAAATGTTTCCTTCTGCTTGTCAAATCTGTTTGCCCAGCTCTCACTGAGTCTGTAATGTTCTCCTTGTCATCACTTTGGGTACTACTGGCATATGGAAGACTCAAGGTGGACTTTTCTCTTTGTGGGGGTAAATCCAGGCTGATGATGAAAAAGAGGGGAAAGCCCTGTGGTCCCCATGACTGCAGCCACCTCAGGTGGGACACAAGTGCACATGTGGTGCACCCCAAAGAGGTGTGACAGGGCCAGGAGGGATGAAAGGTAGTGGGGAACATATATTGTGTGATAGCTACCTGTATTTTGCTTTACCTCTGTGTTCAGCCTGCAGCTCTTTACATGGTTATCATTAGGGTCTATCACACCAATAGCAGGAGACAGACATGTGCATAGCTCTGGGGGCACTGGGAGTGCACACACCATCCTCCCACGCAGTCTCCCCAATCTTGGCCCATGGCTGGGCTCCCCCAGAGCCCTGTATGCCCACATCTCCCTGGGAAGACACTGGCCTAGATGCTCTCCAGATATTAGCTATAAGCACTTGAGGGAACCAGGTCACAGAGTATTAAAGACAGAAACTGTGCCTGCCCAGAACACGACAGAAATAGCAAACCTACATCTATCATCAGAGCATTCTGTCTCCAGAACACCCGAGGAAAAAAAAGCAGTTTTGCACCAAGTTCCAGCCAAGTTTTTGGCTGATGATTGAATGTATAGTACGGTTATGTCTATCGTGCTGGTGACACAGCACAGCCGGCAAGCAGAGCACAGCAGCCTGGAGCATTAACCAGGCTGAAAAACCTCTCTGAAAAGCAAGGTGAGTGGTTGTACTGTCACAGAATCACAGAATGGCAAGGGTTGGCATGTCTAAAGATCCTCCAGTCCAAACCCCTGCTCAAGCAGGTCCATGTAGATCAGGTCAAACAGGAATCCCATGAACATCTGACCCGTCAGCTCCTCCATGCTGTGGCCAGGCAGCCACCAGTACCTGCACTACATACGAACACGCTTTAAAGCTGGTGCACATATTTACTGGTTTAAAAGTAGCTTCAGTACATCTGCTGTGCATTCCAGTCAGCTCTGTGACAGCAGGTATAAATATACTCCTTTGTGAAACGCCTGGGGCTGGTGGGTGGGTTGGTTGGCTCTCTTTCTCACTCTCTCACATTACAGGTTGTCCTGAGTTTGTGTGTAGAAGGAAGCTTTAGAGAAGAACTGAATTAACTTGATAATATCCTATAAGCTACTCATTAATGAAAAATGAAACAATTATCCTTTTGTTTTGAATGCTTATTTCCTCTTCTCCCTACTCAAATCATGGGTGAATATGGACAAGAAGCATGTTCTCTCTATTGCACATCACTGAAAATGATGTAATTTATTTCTTGCACTGGGGAATCACCCTGTGTGTCTCTAAAGGGAGTCAGAACTGACATCTGTGGGCACTGGTGACAGGGGTTCACCATCCAGAAGTCTCCACCTTTGACTTTCAAGATTATCCCTAGCACAATTTGGTCCATAACTCTGGAAACTTCCTTTAATAGGTTTTTTGGAACTAGAGAAAGTATTTCATAGAATCATAGAATGGTAGAGGTAGGAAGGGACCTCTGGAGATCATCCAGTCCAACCCCTTGCTAAAGCAAGATCCCCTTGCACAGGAAAGTGTCCAGGAGGGTTTGAAAACCAGATAAGGAGACTCCACACCCTCTCTGGGCAGCCTGTGACAGTGCCATTTAAACTAACTGGGGACAGAGGTCATGTCAGGTTGAGTTATACAGATCAACACTGGGAATGTCCCACGCTGTTACTGAGAATGGCAGATTCACCCCTGCACACCACTGTGCTCAAGATCAAGGCTTCTGCCTTCCCTGTGAGTCAGAGCTTCTCATTGTCTCCTGCCTGTCCTACACAAGAACACACTGCCCTAGAAATGATAAAAGTATAAATGAGTAATCTAAGAGCTGAACTTGACAGGAAAAGAGAGAACACTGTAGGCAGTTGTCTGTGATAAATGATGTTTCTGCAGTCTGGGAGGTTAGGAGTAGTGATGAATCTAGTCAAAATCTGAAATTGCAGTCACTTTGACAATGGTCTTTTATCTTCCCTCAGCTGATGAAACAGCTTCAAACTTTGCCAGGCCCTCCTCCTACTTTTCCTTAGGAGCCAGTATCACTTCCATCTTATTTCAACTGAGCTTCAGCCAACTGTCATTAATTCAGATTCGTCCCACTGCCAAATGTCGGGAGAGACGGGTGATGGTTGTGTCTGCTTCTGATGAAAATGAGAGGTAGAAGCTGAATGTCATCAGCCCACACTGTAGCTCATGTTACATCACAACTTCTCCCAGTAGCAGCTGCACAGAGATAATGAATAAAAAATAAGCGATCGTGGGGAGCCTCGTAAGGCTTTCTGCAACTTAGAGTACCTCACAAAAGGAAGGATGGCTTCCAGCTGCTCTGTAAGAGACCTTTGGGGAAAACATGAGTGAAAAGCTCCTGTGTTTTTGGTAGGTCTGGCAACTTTTGCCTGGTCAGCAGTGCCTAAAGCAATTGAGAGGCCAGGACAGGTACCTAGCTTTTAGATGTTACTTTGTAGAGATCAACAGTCAATGATCATAGTTCTATTTCCATGGTAATAGCTACTAGACTGTTAAGGGGTCTATGAGTGCCAGGCTTAGTAAGGTTGCCTCTCCTGAGGAGAAATGCTGAGTATCAGGCAGTAGCTGACAAGTATGCTGAAGATTTGTGAAATAGGCATCATATTTCTCATCCATAAAGAAATCAGACTAATTCAGAGCATAAAAAAAAAATGCACCCAGGATAGCACCAAATGTCCTTTTCTCACCAGGTCACCAAAAGTGAAGTGAATCAACGCTCTCATAGCAGCCATGGCAAAAGCAACGTGGTGCCATCAGAAAAGGCATGTATGTTCTCACAAAGCTGCCATGAAGCCCAAGCTGGAACTAGTGTTGGGATTTTGAATTTTGCAGCAAGGTTAAAGGGCCAGCCTATCAACTGGAGCAGTTAGTACAGCAACACGAAGGTCCATGACTGTGCAAGCAAGAACAGTCTATGCAGAGAGCATAGATCTTTCTATGCTCTGTTGAGTGCATGTGAAGGCAAGGGAGAGGAGAACATATTAGAAAAAGACCTTTCAAGATCTCAGCACAGGTTGATCACCACTAGATTTTGTTTCAGCCTTTGAAACAAGAAAACTTCTATCTGTGCTAATCTAAAACCAACGTCTCTTAAGTATTTGCTTGTCAAAGACTTTTCTTGTCTTCCTGGATACCTGAGGTATTTCATGGCATTTTTCCTCCTTAGATTGAAACAACAGCAGGTTTTATAACTTTAACTGGGCCATCTGCCTGAAGTATGCAGTGTGTGCATATCTTTTCCCACTAGGATGAATCAGCTTGCTGCAGTAGGACCTAAAATATGACACATACATGCAATGAAGTGTTATAAATGTGCAATGAATTTTAGGAATGGACTCGGTGAAAGTCATACAACCCTCCAAAGCTCTTGGAATGGGTGCTTAGACCTGAGAACTATAGACAGAGTGTCCTGACACCATTGCCAGGTGTCATGACCTCCCAGAAGCCATTTCAAAAGTCTGCTAGACTTCTTTTCTTTGCTGCTCATCTTGTTTCTGTACTGGTGTATGTGGCATCACCACCTCCTGGCCATCATCTTTATATCCATTGTTGAACTTAGACATATATGTGTGTGTGTGAGATAAATCAAGGAGGACTGTGGCAAAATGAAGCAGCCAGGGAATTCTCAAGAGCTACAGATTAAATTGTCTTTCTAGGAGGAATACTCTGAGTGAACCAAACAAGTCAGGTTGTTGCTAGATGGGGAAGATATGCAGGGAGGTCTGAAGACTTATAATTTCACAACTTTACTTTTCACTTTGCTTCCTTCTATCAGTCTTTATCTCTTTCTGGAGTCACCGGACTTTCCCTCCAGGCTTCTTTATGTTACAAAATGCACTAAAATGACACAGATTATTCTTATTTACAGATACCTTATGTATGAAATATGAAGGAATAAGAAGTCTTTTACATGTTTCATGTGGAGAAGATAAAAATACAGGCTGTGACATCATAGAAAAAATGGAGGCAACTCAAAGCAGCTAAAGAAGGGGGATATCTACTTTGTGCCAGGTCACCTGCAGAAGAGAAAACAGTTGCAAACAGGGATCTGCCTATTATGGATCTATTATGGATTCATCATGTTTTATGATGGGAGAGCTCTTATTTGGAGGCTGTATGTGATCATTAGCCAATGCCAAAGTTTAACATAAACGTCAGGCAGTATCAACAGAAGGGTAGTTGTTGGACATTTTCAAGTTCAAGCTCCTCATTTTGATTGCACCTTTAGCAAGTCTTAGCTTTGATTGTCTCTTTCCCTTTCCCTTACTCTGTACTGCAAAGTCACTGTCTTATACATGAAGAAAAATAGTGTTCTGTAGGCACTACAGCAAATAAGAGACATGAAATGTCCACTTCTTAATACTGTCCACTTCTTATAACAAAGCCTAGAGCAAGGGGCACAAAAAATCCTGTGCACTTTGAAATGTGGGAAATGTATGTGCCTTTTCTTCTTGCACTTTTGAAGACACTGCTCCTTCAATTGCAGGCAGACATTACAACAGATAATGGATAATAAACAGGATTCACGTTCTCGGCAGTCAATTAAAAGAAATACCAATTGCGTTCAGCAAATATTCCCACGGCGCCAAACCATCAGAGGAGTTGGTGAGTAGGAGGAGTGAAGGTGTGATAATTGAAAGAATTGCTACTTGATAAGTCAGAGGAGCTAATGTGTTAGCTCAGCGTGCAGGGAAGCTAGGACGTTCCCAGCTGCCGAAAAACTGGGTGTATGCAGTCCCTGGCACCACTCGTTGGGACAAGATGAATCACAGGCGCTTCGGTAGTGAGCTACCATGTCACAGTGAGCCAGATGGAGGTGGTTACTTCACTGATTGATTGCCTCTTGGGCTACCAAGGGCTTTTCCAGCAGGCTAATGCCTTTCTGTTGGCACTCAAGTGCCCAGGAGCGGTGTGTCTGCTTGGGTCAGCACCATGCAGGAATTCCTCCCGGCTTTTGGGTGCATGACCACATTGCAGAGAGAGAGGAGAGTAAATAAGTAGCAAGTGGGAGAGGATGACTACCACGAGCACCAAAATAACCCTGTCTTCCCATGCCTCCCTAACAGACATTGGTGCTAATGAATTTTCAGGCACGTGCTGAGTTAACAGGGGTGAGCAACACAGACACATCCTTTAGTTAAACCCAGTGCTTTACCAAGGCTAATTGAAAAAGGAAGGAGCAGCAGGAGTGGAGTGGGGGGATAACAAAGCAGAAGGGGTTGGGGGGGGGAGAGAACAGCTCTATTTTTCAGACGCTGAATATGAAATCCCTGCAACAGATGAGTTTACATGCAAGCCTGCACCTCATCAGGGCAAAGATACAGTGAGTGGAGTCAAGTTATTTTCCTCTGCATACGGCATCCCCAGCCCCTAACCCTGCCCAGCCAGCTTTCTCAACTGTGAGCTTTAGAATATAAACAGCCAATAAGTAAGGACAATAACTGTAGTTCCTGCTGAGAGCTAACTCTGCCTGTCATGCATTTGCTGGGTCCTAATACAGGACAGTGAATAAAGCTTCATTACAGAACAATGGAGTTAGCTGCCAGAGCCTACAGATTTGAATAAACAACAAATAAGCAACATCTGCTCCAGCATATGTGTATGGTAAAAAAAAAAAGTCACAAAATAAAAGAATTTGTAAATGCCAAAAGCAACACTAAACTGCCAGTGCTACTGTAGAGTGAATTTTTAATTGCACATGCATACAGGCAGGCTGTGGGTATTAGTCTCACATATGTCTGGTTGCTGCCAACCTGGGAGTATAGATGAATTTAATTAAATAAGGATTATCCCTTCTCCCCAGTACAATTACTTATTTATAACAATGATAAAATTGCCTAATAAAAAAGATTGCAATATTTTTTAAAACAGAGCTAGAAAACACTCTGCTTTCCCTGTAAGTCATTCAGGGATGTTTGGAGGGTTTAAGCATCTTTTAAAATTAAGTCTCAGCATTCTGCCAAAAGAGAGAGTGAAAAAAAAAAAAGCCTTATCATAAAGCCTACTGCAGTTAAACAGCCAGAATCTACATTATGGAAAAATATAAAGAAGACACACAGCAGCCAGGGAATTGGCTTTCATGGGGAGTGTAGAAAATTAAGCAATTGGACTAAAATTGAGGCCAGGCTACGGAGCCAAGGGACAATACCACTGGGACAAGTACTTCCATAAGTCACCCGTCTCTAATATGCTCCATCTAGGCAGAGCAGTCTGTTCCTATCTATCTCTATTTCTTCTCATAGTGGGCATCTCCTTTCCCTGCTCCCATTTCAGCAGGGTTGCGTCAGGCTCTCACATCTTCATCATCACTCATATCCTTTCCAGCAGAGCCCACAACCGAATGAGAGTGGGCTCTTATGGTATCAGGCACTGTGTGAGCCTTGAAAAACATGCAGTTCATGCCCCATGGGATTTGGAGACCAAACCTAATCTCCCGGGAGCTGAGGTTTTTCCTTGAGTAGTTTCCTGATGGCTTCTACTTCCCATTCGCTCTTTCTTTGAGGTACCTTGCTTATGGATCTGAGCCATTTTTGGCTGAATTTGGTAAGAACCTTCTTAAGAGCTAGGTATTATTCACTACTAACAAGATTATGTTCATAATTGGCCATTTTTAGCTTGTTTCCATGATGCACAGCAAGTTGAAGTCACAATAAATCTCCCATGGGTATGAAGGAGTACACCATGTAAGAACAGTGGGAAACAGAGAAAGAATATGAAAAAAAAAAGCCTGTAAAAAACAAAAAAAGATGGAAATCTCCACTTTAAATTTAGGCCAAGTATCAATGACACTAAAACAACACAAAAGTTCCTGTGTGACCTACTCTAGGTGGTCCTGCTCTGCCAGAGGGTTTGGACTAGATGATCTTTTGAGGTCCCTTCCAACCCTTAAGATTCTGTGATTCTGTGATATATATTCCAGCCTTTAAACAAAACTCTAAAAGAGTATTATGGTGCTGCAAAGGCATAAATCTTATATAAGTGCAGTTTACGTGTGTGGTTATGATTGATTGTTTAACTAGATGACAGTCTTACCAGAATTAAAATCAAACAATTAACTTTCTGCATTTTCTGTCATGAAATTACTACTAAATCTGTGCTTATTCCTATGTCTTAAAAGAGTGCTCAGGGAATCCAGTTATTTTTTTTTCCCCTTATATTGTGATTGCTATATCTAATACAATCTGGTAAATTCTTAAACTAATGCCCTTTAACGCTAAATTCTTTAATTAATGCCTATAAAGTAGCACAGACTTTTTTTAGAGATGGACAAAGAAAAGAGAAAAGCATTTGTGGGTATTTTATTATGTTTTGAATCTTCCCCCCACTGATTAGATCCACATCCTTTTTTTTTTTAATTGATCACTGAATGTTTGTCTGGGTGGTGTTTTTCACTGTACCAGTCCTGAGGGGTTGCTGTTCTTTGCATAGATACTGCCATGAGCAAGACTGCTGACATGGGGATTGGTCTTTGTTCATGAAGATCAAGATATTCAACAGAAAATGAAAAAAAATATCAAAAGTAACCTCATATAACTCAGGTAACAAATCATGCAGTCTGAATAGAAGCAAGGACCTGACATTAAGGCCCAAAAGTCACTGGAGCCATGTATTGACAGACCGGACACATACAACCATGCCAGAAGATGTGGCACGAGCAGTTGAACACCACAGGCATGCAATCTATCACTCAGTTTAAATAAAACCCTTATCAAAATAGCAAAGGTATGCTCACAGGTTATTTAGAAAAGAAAAACACTACCTTCCAGATCTGAGGAATCCATGCTATACTCCATTGTCTACTCAGCTTCAGCAATTCCCAAGTCAAACCCACGTGCTTTAAAAGAAACCCCTGAAGCCAGTGGTACTTAAGTCACTGCCTATACCAGACTCATGATTTTATTCCTGCAAATCCAGCTGTCACTCCAGCCAATGGCATCTGTGAATAAACTGCATCTGTTGATATCTCAGTTTTTGGTTTTTTTTAATACCTGTGCATGAACTTGGGTAGCTTAGTTTATTGAGCTGCCACCCCAGTATTTGTATTATGTAGTCGTCAAAAGCTGAGGGCTCATCAAATTTCACCTTTATTCCTTGCTATCTGCTTAGTGTTGCTTACTATTTCTTTCACGTTAAATTTTTGTCTCATTTACAAAAAATACAAGCCTGCCAGTGCTGCTTTGAGCTCTGGTTAACAAGGGTCCCTAGACAGCAAGGCCAAGCACTCCCTGTTTTGGAAACTGAACAGACATTTCCCCAATACCACCACTACCCCTCCTGACAGCACACCTTTCTCAGGATCCAAATTCAGATTGCCCCAAATGACAGTGTAACATCTGGTCTTTGCTTTCAGCCCTTTCATAGGCACCTCAAATAACTTATTTTTTTCACACATTTTTCAGTGCTTATGTGGTCATAGGAGACTCAGATGATCGGGCAGAGGTCGTGCTACCACCAGAACACCCTGTTTGCATGGTCCTGGGTGAGCTGGGTACAGAGTGGCTGCAGAGTCACCATCTCGGGGCTCTTGGTTGACTTTTCTCCTAGGGATCTGACAGCTGTGGTGGATAAGAGGACCTCTGAGTCTGACAAGAACAACAGCAAAGATTTGATGTTGCTTGGAAAAGTAGTCTGCTTAAAGAATCATACAGGGACCCCACAGACTCAAAGCTGTGCATGTGAGGTGCCCTTTTCATGTGCACTCATTTTGTCTCCCTGACAAGCCAAGTATATTTTACAACCCTATGATTTATCAAGTCCTATCATCTAGACTGCTACATATAGAAATAATACATTCAAGTGCCAGAGGTGAAAGTGCAGAGAAGAAAAATATTGTTAGGACAAACTTTTGAAGAATAGTGTTTCAAAAACAAAACTGGTCAAATGTCCTGTTTCTTAACACTCACCTGAAGTGGTGTCAGGAGCATTTATACACAGAGTTTCATCCTCAAAACTCTGAATCTGAAAAAAAAAAAAAAGAGAAGATGAAAAATTCCTACTGATGGTAATGATTATAAGTGTACACCTTATTATGAAGGGGGAGTAGGAGTAAAAAAAATAAAAACAAAACAAAAAATATTCTGGACATTTAAAAAATGAGAGTTGAAAAGTATTTCAAATGGTTCCTTTTTGGTTGTCTCTTCTTTAAAATATTTGTTCTTGTCATAAACTATTCTCTAATCCCAGGATCTTTCCAAGCTTGCTCAAAGTAACCAGTACATAAAGGTTCCCAACACATAAATACACTAACAATCTTGTTTGCACAGCCTCAGAGAAATGTCTCTAGAAAAACAAAATAGAAGAAACTCAAAGAAATGTAACCATATGGAGACAAATTCTTGCCAAAGAGTGCGTGTAAGGTCAGATTTTTTTTATCCTCTAGGAATGAAGACTCATTTGACTTTGTCATAGTATCAAGAGGAATATCATGTCACGGTAATGCATAAAGGCCTTCAGAAAAGAAAAACTTAAAAAAAAAGGGGATCCATTAGATACAAATAACACAGGAACATGCATATTGGATCTGTTCTCTATGGAATCTGTAGCTCGGGAGATCTCTAAGCCCCTCATTGTCAAAGGCTAGAAGAGTACAAGACGAGAATTGCTCTCTATGTGCCTGTTACTCATTTCCTCACACATCTGCTGCTGGCCATTGCCAGATTAACAATTTAAATGCCTGATGGTTTCAGCCAATACATGGCTCTTACAGCCTTAATTTAGTTACATGTACTCAGAAATCAAACAAGATATACCCTGTCTAGTTTGAGCATACAGCATTCACCACGTTGTCTCAGATGTCAAACTGGGGAGTTTTTGATGATCTGCATTTACTGCTTTGTCAATGTCCTCACTGGTGTGTGAGCCTCTAGTCATGGAGCTGCAAGTCCAGCATGCTAAGTGCTTTACAAAGACATATGGGCTGCTTTGGGACTATCAATTTGCTGTGCTGGAGATCTCTGAAAGATATTTTCTTCCCCACTGAGGCTGATAATCAGGCCTAGGCTTTGATTCTTGAGTTGGCTCTGCTGACACTAAAGCTGCACCAAACCTTTCACAGAAAAATACATCTTTGAAAGGACTTAACAAGAAAAAAAATATTTTTTTGAGAAGAATGCTGCTGCCTTAACCAACTTTGTCCAATATTTTAAAAAACAGAAAACGTTTTTCAGCTTCCCACCTTTTCCAGCCACTTTTGCTGCTTCCTGCTTCACTCACTTCGTCCATCTCATGCTTCATACATTTTCAGGGATGTGCCAACCATCCCATTTCTCTTCTTTATTTTGATTCTTATTGTAGAGCCTAATATAAGTAGACTAATATGACTCCTTCCTTTTCCTCATTATTGAAGCATGTCTGGAAAAGGAAGAGTATTCCTGTTGGCATCCCAGTAGAGTCTGTATGGTGGGGAAGCATCCTACTGTAGCCCTTTTTGTGCAGTAGTACAGCCAGAAACAATTGTGTTCACAAAATGGCTACAGATGTAAGAGAGGGGCTGACAAGTATCTTGATCTCTGCTTCTTCATATTGAATCCTCACAGAGAGCTGAGTATCATAATCTTCACAGACTGGGTATAAGAACAAGCTGCTGTTCTGAGTTATTCTGGTTCTAGGATGTTCAGCTTACAGATCGATAAAATATTTCAAACACTGGTATAAAACTAAGGCTAATTTTGTGATGCAACTTTCTAAAAGAGCACACCAGAAAATGAGCTTACAGGGAAAAAAATAGGGAAAAAACCTCAACTCTGGTTAATGACAGGATCTGCAAAAAATATCCTTTACCATATGTATTGGTGTTCCTGTAACTTCCTTCTATGCAAGGAACCAAACCTAGCACTGCAGAAAACACATTGGCATCTACACTATCATGCTGGTGGAATGAATCCTGTCTGGGTAATTTTAATGCCAACTTCCTTGATGGCATCCTAACACAATTTAAAATAATCAAAACCTCAATGAGTAGTGTAAATCATACTGGTTTTCCCCAGAATGCTGTTTCATGGTGCTTGTTGAAACAATTTACTCCAGCTTCCATCCTAAATGTGTGTGGAGATATGTTGCTTAGAACAATAAGCAAAAAAATTCAGCTCACCTCTTCCATCTCAAATGAGTCTGGCGGCTTGCAGTTTAGGCTGGCCACTTTTTTGAGTGTGTAGGACGTAGGCAGAGGTTGTTCCTTTCTTGGCTTGTCTTTGGCAGACATCTCACATGCAGGAGAAAGGTGGCAATGTTCTGTAGCTAGGTGTGATGAAGCCCAGGCATTCACTGATGGGGTTGATGGACACTGGGAGGTGGGATATGCTGAGGTGCCTTTGTCTCTGAGGTTTTGCTCCTGGGTCAGACAGCCCAATGTAACACATGCAGAAAAGCCCACCTGGACTGTTTCCTTCTCAGCAGTATCTGTGCAAGAACAGGGTTGCTCTTTCCTCCTGGGCAAGTTGGCAATTCCAGGTGCCAGCGAGCCCTGTTTTACCAGCACTGTCGGACGAGATGCTCTTTTCAGGAGCTGACTTATTCTCTGCTTCGCTTGTGTGACCACAGGGCTGCTCTTTGCAGCTTCCAGGAGACATGCCTCATCCTCACCGCTGCTCAGTGCTTTGATCTTTTGAGTGTTGACATCGGTCAGCAAAGATGAGAGGGCACAGGTTACGTGGTCAAGTACTTCCAGCTCTCGAAAACGTTCTTAAGTTTGGCAGAATGGAAGGCAACATGGTCATTGAGAAATATAATTTGAAGTAATCAGTTACAGTGATTATTCAATCTTATCATGACCAAGAAATGTACTAAGTACCTCGTTCAAATGTGGATACATTTTTCCATTAGCTTCTAGAGGATCCATTCACGCTACGTGCAGATGACATTGCATAGCTCTTTGTATTAGACAAACACTTGTGCAATGTTGAATTCACTGGGTCGTGTGCAGCTGCTCCACGTGAACAGAGGTAACAGATCCCAGCCTGAAATTCTCCAGTTGGCTGGGCCAGACTTGGATGCCATTTTGGCAGATTTATTAAAATTCATATGAATTAAAGTTATTAAAATCTGATCTCAAATGTTTGCATCTGGCAGCTGTCCAGGATAACTGCAAAATGCATATAGCCATTAACTGATAAAAACTGACCACAGGAAGCTATGTTCTTGTTTTCTTAGCAACACAAAGCAAAACACCCCCCAGAAACTCATTGCTGATACTGTATAAAGATTCCCAGATTTTTTTTTCATTGTACTAACCTTCTGTAACTTTTGTATCTTTTTTTTTTTTTTCCCCATGGCATAACATTTAAAGAGAAGTGAATAATGTTTTCTCTAAGGGATCATGGAGATTTACATCACTACACCACTACGAAGTTATTTATACAAAGAAACACAACACATTTGCTTGCGCGTTGTGTCTGTACCTATCCTGAGGCAATGAACATGCCACTAGAACTCCTCCTTCCTTGAGAGATTCATTGAGGACAGTAGATGGCAAAAAGCTAACTTTCTTGGCTGACATTTCTCTCACAGAGCAGCCAAATTTACTGCATGCAGTCTGTATGCAGGCTGTTGGTAATACCGTTTCACTGACAATTAGACAAGGAAGGGATATTTAACGTGAATCCAAGCTGGTCCTTTGCATCTGGGATCAATAGCATGACATGCAATTCCTGAGAGTTACTGTATCTCAAGAATATTCCTTTTTTTTTTTTCCCTTTGACCCAGATACTGGCTGATTTTTAACACTGAAGGAAAACATTGTAATTGTTGCCACTTTTTAAAACATGGTCAAAGGTTTCACATGATGTTGTTTAAAGGAGTCATTTGATCTATCAATACACACATGACACAGTGTTGTATGATTTTCTTATTCATAAGCTTGGGATGTCAGAATAAATACTTTTTGGTTTTACACATCCATTGTGCCACCACATGTTCTCCATGTAAAGCACATTTTATCCTCAGTATTTGGTCTGGCTCCTGCTACATCAGCCCATAAAAATGCCAAGTGCTAATCTCCTTTGACTGACAGCAACGCAGCAGTCCAGACCTTCTTTTGATTTGAACCAGAACCAAACTTGCTGCAATTGGAAATAGTTTTTACACACTGCTTAGCTTTTGTAAATTACTGCAGAGTGCTTCAAACACCCAAGGAACAAATCAAACAAGAGAAATGATAAATTAAAAACATAGAAAAACCCCCTCACTCAGCTCATGAAGAAATGATGTCAGGGACAGCATTGCTTCATGGACTATTTCTCTCCAGGCAAGCAGTCCCTTCAGTTTCTAGGCATACTCCCCAAGGATTAC
Organism: Urocolius indicus; assembly: GCA_013401255.1. Classification (NCBI taxonomy): domain Eukaryota; kingdom Metazoa; phylum Chordata; class Aves; order Coliiformes; family Coliidae; genus Urocolius; species Urocolius indicus. The sequence goes on from WBNH01007068.1 coordinate 320,072, forward strand.
ACCTCAAATAAGCAAGAGGCTGAGAAGATCTCTTTAGTCCCTGCAGCCTGCTGTGAAACAGTCCAAAATAGTAGCGCAGACAAGATGTTAAAGGACGTAAACACAGATTCGTTTTCACTAGAAACTTCAACTGAAAACAGCAAATGGCTGTGCTGTAAACAAGATCAATGAATCTTCAACAGAATCTGTGTCTTTCATGGGGCTTCTGATGACTTTACAATCAACCATTTCATAATTTAGGAGAGGAAGCTCCCAGTTTTGTTCCTCCTTCCTTAAATGTGGTATTATATAGGCTGACAGAGTTATCTACATGAAAGATTTGGAAAGTCTTCAGCAAGCCAACAGTGGAATGAAGGAACATTAAACATTTTCAGAGACAGAAAGAAATTTTCAATCAATTGTTTGGGTGGTTTTGTTTTTTTTTTTTTTTTTGAGGGGCAGCAAATGGTAGAATTTGAAGCATTAAACAAAGAAGTAAAAAATTTCAGTGGGAAAATCAAGACATCTGAAATTGCTCAGTTTTAGCTCAGAAAAAGTAAAAATGAAATTTCAGCATTGTCTACTTTGTCATGTATGGAAGTATTCTCCTTTTTTTAGATTGCTTCTACTTGAGACTTGGCAATGCTGCCTTTGTTTGAGTCAAAGCTGTACTTCAAAGAATGCATTTAGCAACCTACATTTCATTTGTCTTCCACGAGTGGATTTGCTGGCTGACATATCTCTCCTAGCTGACCTGTGGTGGTTGATGAATATCGTGGGAATGGTGTCTACCTAATGCACCCATCTCAGAGAAGAGTGAGACTTGAAATACAGCTCCAGTGAAGGACTTACAGCAGCCAAGACAAATAGAAATGTGTGTAAAAAATCCACAGAAACCTTTTTTTTAATATTAAGCATCAGATTGAAACATTTCAAAATTTCTGGACTGAAATGTTCGGCAACTTGGAGTTTTCAAATAATTTGGGGATCAACATATTCAGAAACAGAATTTTCATTTAAGGTAACTTCTGATTGTCAACTGACTTTATTTCTCCAGTTAGAAAGTCAAATATCACTTCTAATGAGGTCAGTAAAATTTTCAACCCTGGTGAATGATGGGGATAAGCTTTTCTTTTGGATCTGTCTCAGAAATTGAAAGGCTGACTGGCATTTTAAAAAGTACATTCTATTTTTGTGAACTAAACCTTTTGAAAACTCTCTCTGACAATGCTGGGGAAACAGCACCAAGTGAGAGGACAATAAATAAATCTGTAACAATCCACATATTTTAGAAGATCTAATCATCAGCAAAGTAGTCCTGGAAAGCTATATTAATCAGAAGGAGGGAACAGACAGATGGAAACAGAAAAGAACTGCACTAGGAAATTAATGAAATATTAAAGTGGATAGGGATCATTCTGTTATGGTCACTCTCAACTCCCACTCCTCCTTTTCTCCTCCAGGTTTCCTGTTTTCTATATTGAACCTATAATCTTTCTCCTTACCTCTCACTTTCTCAGAGTAACATGTCACACTAAATCAATTAACTTTCTCTGCTGATTCAGAGAATAAGAGAAAGCAAACTGACAATGAGGTAACCTCTCAGTTATTCACTAAGTCAGATTAAACAATTTCTTCCTTTTCCATGACTGGAGACAAATGAGAGAGATTCAGACTGTATTTGCATTGAAATGGTCCTGTAATAACAAACCAAACAGGATGAGAACAACTGAATTCATCCAGGACCTCTGTCTCTGGGAGCAGTGGTTCAATAGTCTTGAAATCTCTAGAAGTGGTGCATGTTCTGCCTCATTTTGGCACTTTCATTTCAATGCCTGAGTGAAGTGGTCCTCTAACAATATGGACTCTGGAGTTCCCAAAATTGTTCATGGAAAAGTAAAAGTTGTGAAACATTTCTAGACCTGAACCTTCTGTTTAATGTAGAGAGAAGCATCTTTGTCTGGGTCTTCTTCTGGAGGCCTTCAAAAGCACTTATTACCACTACGAGGAATGTCAGCTTCTGCTTTAGAAGACCTGGCTCATTAGATGCCTGAAAATCTGGATGCAGTATTAGTACTGGACACAGACTTAGGTACAGCTCTAGAGATACAATTCATTTTAAAATCCAATAAACACCCATTTGCCACTCCTCCTTCTTCCTATACCTCATTAGGCAACCTAAGCTTGGGGAGACTGGAAAAAAACAGGTTTTTTAATAAAGGCCATTTGAGGTTGTTCCTCAGATATTGGTACATCTGATACATCTCTTTCTTAACTGCCAGTCTTCTCCTGCAACACCAGATGGAGGAAGCTACTTGTGCAAGATTACTGAGACTGCTTCTTCTAAGAGGTGTTTTTTGAAGTGGTTCCTAGAAGATCACCCACAGGAGTTACCCAAACCCTCTCTACTTGCTATGGAGATACAATGCCTCTACAGTGACCAAGCTCCCTGAGTTGATGCCTGAGCTAAATGACTGTATTTTGATGCAGTGAAACAGCCTGAGGTTAATCACTGCAGACCTGGAGATACCTGGACAGGCTGGAGGGTTGGGTGTAGAGAAACCTAATGAAATTCAACATGGGCAAGTGTAGAGTCTTACATCTGGGAAAGAATAACCCCATGTATCAGTACAGGTTGGGGAATGAACTCTTGAAGAGTAGTGTAGGGGAAAGGGACCTGAGGGTCTTGGTGGGCAGCAGGATGAGCATGAGCCAGCAATGTGCCCTCATGTCCAAGAAGGCCAATGGCATTCTGGGGTGCATTAGAAGAGCTGTGCTTAGCAGGTCAAGAGAGGTTCTCCTGCTCCTCTACTCTGCCCTCGTGAGTCCACATCTGGAATATTGTGTCCAGTTCTGGGCCCCTCAGTTCCAGAAGGACAGGGAGCTGCTGGAAAGAGTTCAGCACAAAGCCACAAAGATGATAGGAGTGGAGCATCTACCTTATGATGAAAGGCTGAGGGAGCTGGGGCTCTTCAGCTTGGAGGAGACTGAGAGGTGACCTCATTGTTTACAAATACATAAAGGGATAAATACAGCCATCAGGAGGATGAAGCCAGGCTGTTCTCAGTGATGGCCAATGATAGGACAAGAGGCAATGGGTACAAGCTGGAACATGAGAGGTTTCAAAGAAATACAAGGAAAAATTGCTTCGCTGTTCAGGTGATGGAGCACTGGAACAGGCTGCCCACATGGGTTGTGGAGTCACCTTCTCTGGAGACATTCAAACCCACCTGGATGAATTCCTATGTGACCTACTCTAGGCGGTCCTGCTCTGGCGGGGGAGTTGGACTAGACAATCTTTCAAGATCCCTTCCAGCCCTTGAGATTCTGTGAAGAAAAGAGGTAAGTATCTCTGAATGATGAATTCCACCTCTCTAGATTAAATGTTCACAGCCCAGGCACATACTTAAGAGGCCTAAGCAGATGGTGTGAAAACCCCCTCCAAACTGTCAAAAGCTAGATAATATGCTTTGATGGACATCACACCCACCAAAACATAAATTCAAATCTTATCTTACTTCACAGCAACTCCCCCATACAGAGAAGCCATTAACATGTACTGAGAGTACTCTCATTGAGAATGATTGCAGGAGTCATTACATTCACACCTTGGCATACTACTGCTTGCCTTCATCATGCAAACTCCTTCCCTCAGAGGCTCTTTCTCTGCTTTCATTCCATTCTCGTTCTCTACCTTCTTCCCTGAGGTCTCCATCCACCATCCACTCAGACTGATTATCTCTGATCCCTCTCTTTCTCAGAGGAGTTACAGAGAAAGAAAGTGAGAGCTGAGAAACCTGTTTGATGTGTCAGTTTGCTGTAAATATTGAAATGTGTGCATGGGGCTTGCTATAAAAAGAGAAAGAGAACCACATTTTCCACAATGCTCTGGCATTTCTGTTTCAATTCTCATTCCATCCATACTGCATCCTTCATGTAATTCTAAATGGCGATGCACAAGCTATGTGAGAGATCCTGCTTCACTGAGCATCTTAAGTAAACAGAAGATTTCAAGAGCCATCTGGCTATCCTGTGCAGCAAACACGAGGGGAAATGATGTCAAAATTGGACTTTTCAGATGGGTGACATACCAGTAAATTAACAATGCTATTTTAATGCAGATATATCTTTAGGCTGAGGACCCTCATTTCTCAACTGCAAAATACACAAAACAAGGACTAAAACCATCTAAATGAATGAAAACCAAGACTATGTGCTTTAAATGGTGTAAATTTGTTGGACTTAAAATATGATCCTCATCTACATCTTAGGGCACATTTGAACCACAAAACAGTTGGGTTCTAGTTAGGAATGGGTCTGATGTACAAACTCTGGCAGCTCTAGTCATGCGAAGTTAAGATCTTGTCATCTGCTCTGCACATTTCTCTATGAGAGGGGCTTTGTGCTTGCCAAGGGGAAAAAGGGATGTTGAGCCTGTGTCTGGCCTGGCTGAGTTCAAAATCCTGTCTTGGCTTACACAGCCAAGGATGGTGAGTACATACTAGCATGCTGCTGGTGAAGTGACTGGGGCAATGGACCTGTGTTCAATCTTGCAGCATCTATGACATCCACGACAATCTCTGGTGGTCGGGTAGGTCTCACAGGGGATGGGCAGTTATGTTTTAAAATACCACATGCTGCTATCTTCAGCACACAAACCAGAGGCCAGAGCTGAGGAGAGCTACACCATATCTCAGTCACATTAGGAAGACGTGCATGAGGATTGATGCCTCCTGAACGTGTGTCCTGTTTTAATGAATTTTCTTTCACAAAACTCTTCATCGCTATCCTCTCAGTCCCCATGCTATTTATGGCTAAAACTGTTCTCCTTTTGCCAAAAATGCCTCTCCTTACCATACAGGTTTGGCCTTTCAATGTCCATCCGCTGCTTCTGAGCTTCCAAAAAGACTCAGATGTCAATCCCTTTTGCTACAGAAGCACCACTGAGGAATCGAGGAGGGATTTTAGTGCAGACATCAGGTTCTTCTATACCAAACCCCAAATCAAGAAGAATCTCCACTGGATCATTTTCCCAGAGTGCCAGGCATTCAGTGATGCTGTGGTGAAAACATTAGGATTATTTACACCACTGTCTTGGTACCACTTTTCTTTTTATGTAGCTATCAAATGGTCTTGTTTTTATTAGATATTTATCTTCCTTTCTCCCCTTCTAGGGACACTACTGCTTAAGTGAAAGTAGCAATTTTNTAGGTAGCTTAGCAAGAAGAACATTAATAAAATGTGTAGGTCCACAGCTCTGCAGGCTCACTTCTCTCCAGACACAACACGGATTAAGCATCCTTGAGCTGCAATAAGACCTCACAGCTTTTTACCTTCCAGTAGATTCAAAGCCCACTGCAGTTTCAGGTAGGTTTTGTTTTTATTTACTGATAGAAATGCATTTGAGATCAGATACCTGTTATTAAGAAGGCCATTTTGATCTTGATAAAATAAATGAGGGCTTGCCTTTGATGAACTGAGGTCTTGACTGGATATTCAAAATTGTATTTACATTTGTACTCTCTGTTTAGCTTAAAGAAGACTGAGGGGGAACTTTAACAACACTTATAAATACCTAAAGGGTGGGTGTTGAGAGAATGGGGCTAGTCTGTTTTCTGTAGTGCCCAGTGACAGAACAAGGGGCAACAGGGACCAGCTGAACACAGCAAGTGCCACTTGAAGAGAAACTTGTTTGGTGTCGATGTGAGGGAGCCCTGGCACAGGCTGCCCAGGAAGGGTGTGAAGTCTCCTTCTCTGGAGATTTCCAAACCTGCCTGGACATGTTCCTGTGAGATCTGATGGAGGGGAACCTGCTTTAGCAGGGGGTTGGACTGGATGATCTCTAGAGGTCCCTTCCAATCTCCACCATTCTGTGATCCCTATATTGGCTCATACTTTGCATTCCTGTCTGGCAATACTAACCTCTGAGGTGCACCAGTGAGCGAGTGGGAAGAACTGAGACTCTTGCATCTTGACATAACTGGACTTTCTGAAAACTCTTGCAGGGACCTGGTCGGAAAACAAAACAACAATGAAATGGAGTTGCTCATGTGCTCCTCTGGGATGTCAATATGATTTTTTCCTAGAGTAAACATTTGCATTTTGTCTTGGTTTATAATGATACATAATACCAATGCCTCAGTAGAAGAGTAGAAGAGCATGAGAGCGCAGCAATACGCTTATTCTCAAGAACAGTATGTTACAGTAGGTGTGAGAATGTAGGTGTGAGGTACCAGTAAATGCTAATTATAAAGGTGGCAGAATGGCTTGCTTTTGACAGATGGTGAATCTTTGGGGAACCTTTAGGGAGCACAGTTTCTCTAGCCACCTACTTCAAAAGATATAACTGCTCTTTAACAAAGTTTTGGAAAGACAAAGCACAATGAGTTGCAGCAGCAGGAGTGGCACCTGAGAACAATTCTGTGCTTTGCTTCTCCTTGTGTTTGCTTCTACTGATCTTCAGAGAAGTAGTAGCTTTTCAGAGCCCACTTACTGCAAAAGAAGTATCCTGTAGCATGGTAAAAGTTTAAAAGAGGTATCTTGCAGTTAAGACAACACAATTTTGTTCTGCACAAGCTTAACTTTACCTTGACATATCTATCAAGATCAGCAGCATATGTTTATATACAGTGGAAGTGTTTCCTTGATCTCTTTTTTTTTTTTTTTATCACTGCAGGTCATCCATCAGCTCACAACTGAAACAGGCCTAGAGGCATATGTAGGTTTTTGAACCAGCACTGTTGCTGCCAGTTTGAGAGAAGAAGAAAAAAATATCCAACCCCCGAATTCTTCCTTTTGTCAAAAAGAAAAAGAAGAACAAAGTTATAACAGATCTCTCCAGTGTCTGACACCTACCTCCTGTAGCTTTGCACAGTTACCTGTACCATTTCTGGTACTCACAAGGAAACTGAAAGTAAGAAGAAAGAAAAATCATTTACTTTCTTACCTTTTTTCCTCTCTCAAAACACAAATGTGTCAAACTAGAGGAATGACCAAAAGATTGATTGGATTATGTAGGAAAATATTTTAGCCTGCGTGTTAAATTTCCAGAACAATACTATTGTGGGAAGCTCAATTCACCATGTATTTGGGGGAAATAAGTGCTTTCACATTTCACAAATCAGTAGCAGTACCTTCTTAAGTACCTGCTATTTAAGAGTAAGCCCCATAAAACAGAGAACACTGTCTGCTGCAGAGCCACTGAAGATACACAGAGTAAATAAATAAATAAACAAATGATGAAAAGATATTTTAATCACTCATCTTTTTAGGAAAAAAAATACAATATATTATTTTTAATTCTCATTCCAGCACATCCCGGTACAATTCTTCTATGTGTAACAGTTTTTCAAGTGTCATTCATTGAGATTTTGTAAATATCTGTGGGCTTTGCATCATGTTCCAAATGTGTTTGAGAGCAGTAAGACAGTTGCAAGAGTTTCTAGAGGAGAAAATATTTATCCAAGAACTGATAAGGTTGTGTATTGGACTCCCAAGTGTGCTATGAGCTGTAAGGTTCATATTTCATCATTTCATGATGATGAAATGGAAATAAATCAGTTGCAGTGCCTGTAGTTGTCACTTTTAATGCTGAAATTACACACTCATTGATCCTCTGAAAGCTGAGGTAACTTTCACTTAGGAGCAGCAGTAGATGTCCCTCTGCATTCCACAAGATGAGTACTTTTTTTTTCCTCCAGTTTTTAAAGTTTTCTTTTCTATATAACAAAATTGTGTCAATAAAGAAGAAAACACCCTTTCACATTCTCTACTGGATTATTCTTCCGCTCGTAAATTCTAACATAAGTTCCTTCTGGCTTACTCAGTGCAAGGATATCCATCCAAATTGAGAACATAAAGGTTACTGACATCCTGTAATTTACTGTGGTAACATAAACCAGGCTTTCTAGCAGCAAACTGAGCATAATTTGAATAAGAATCAGCTACTTGTTGTATACCATTTCCTACTCAAGTGCCAACAGAAGCTGTAGATTCACTATAAAAATGCTTGGGAATGTAAAAAATAAGATCTTAAAGTGAGTGTTAATACATTCTTTTTTTTCCCTAGGAGCACATAGGAACTCTTCCCTAACAGAACATTATACCATAAACTGTCTGCTGCTGTGATTTCCTCAGTATCTCCTATTGTCAGGACTGAATGAGTACAAGTGCTGGCATGTTAAAAACCTAGCACTGTAAAACCCTGGCCAGCGTGTTAAGTAAATAAGTTAATGGAGAAACCTGGTGTTTGTAGGAGGTTTAGAAAGTAACTGGTCACCAAAGAAATCAAATCAACAGGACATGATAGGTTACTGCAAGTTGTTTAAGAGGCAGTAGCTGTACTCAAAGCAGGCTAACCACAGGCTGTGACACCTTAGCTTCTCTTGAAGGCTAAAGTTGAATTGTCCTGCACTGCTGTGGGTCAAGAATGTGCCAACATACTGCTCCCAAGGCTAAGCCATACAAGCTGTTAAGTGCTCAGTAGCCCCTGTCCATGTCACGACTTTGGACAGACTTTGCACCTCTAGGTAGTGGAACATGGGCCATATCACTTATGGTTAGTGTCTCCACTTTTCTCTAGTGAGAAGATTCTCATGAGAAGTTCCTCATCAGAGAGCTTGGCATTTTGAACTATTAGACTTTGTTTTCTCCACCTTTGAGAGGTCACAGAAATAGTAATGGGGTAACACGATATTTACATCTCCCGATTTGTGTAAATGTTTTGTTCCTGACACAAGAAACACTGAATCTCATTACCAAACTGGAAGATACTTTTGGGGAAATAATGCCCTCTAGAAATCTGTCAGAAAACCGTATGAAAACAAACAAACAAACAAACAACTTTGTAAAACAACTGTGGTGCTAATTGGTGCTCTGTTTACTGCACATCTAAGTATATCTTTGCTTATGAATAATATATTTTGCTAAGCCAAATGTGGCCTCTAGTACTTGAGGGAAGATATGGCATTTTAGTTTCAGTAATCTCTGATTAGCAGGAGACAAGATTAAGTCACATATTATTGAACATCTATTTGTGAACCTAATAAACAAAAAATGGATATGGAAGCACTGATAAATAATATTCTGGGCTTCCAAAAGCACAAAAAACATTGTAATTTTCAGGACTATCTGAGGAGCTATAAGATGATTCAGGCTTCTATCTCCTTTCCTAAATAATAGTCTCTGAATTCACACTCAGCAGTTCAGAAAAGTAGGTGAGAACAAGTGAAAAGTTCTGCATTTGGGTCAGGTAAAATCTGAGTTGCCCAAAACTCTTGTACCATAATTTCCAGATCACTCCTAGAAACCTCTACTCCTTTAGCAGAGGAAAATAAAATAATGCCAGTGGTGAAAGTGAACCTAAGACTTTTCTTTTGAAGACCTCACAATAGAATCTTCTCATCATGACTCCAGATGGAGGAAAAAATATATAACTAGGCTAATCCATGAACATTACATTTTCCCAATAGCCTCTTCCACTCATACACCCCTATGTATGTATAGGAAGCCTCCTATAGAGCCAGGAACAGATTTCAGCTCTCCTCCCTTTCTATTCTGTTTTTCAACCCGAAGGTAAGCAAATATGCCTTGTAAGTATTTACTCATTGAAAAATGCTGTGGGCATTAACACAATGAAAAAAAAACATGGGACTGCTGCAATCAGAATTCTTCATACTCAAGTCTTTAGAGATCTAATGCTCAGCAAGAGGATGGTTAAGCATTGGAACGGGCTGCCCAGGGAGGTGGTGGAGTCACCATCCCTGGACTATTCAAAGGAATATCTCCCTGGAGATATTCAAAGGATGCATAGATGAAGTGCTGAGGGATATGGTTTAGTTTAGTGATGGGCTTGGCAGTGTGAGGTGAGTTGTTGGACTTGATGATCTTACAGGTTTTTTCCAACCATAACGTCTCTATGATGTGCAGAATACAATATATCATACAATACATATTTAAGTATATGTACTCTGGTTTTTGTTCAGCTACAGAGTTGTTGTAAGACTGTCAATCTCTGCCTAGCTGTAACCCTGAAAGCTCATTACTAAAGGTTAAGATCTCCCAGTAAGCCAGCATGTTTACTCCAAACCAGTCTTTTACATTCCCTTTATGGTCAATTCAAAAAGTAAGACACCTCCATAGCAATTCATCTGCATTGGGAGGAAGAGATGAGTGATTTCAAGCTCATTTTCTCTGCTGACAGAAGCAACAGCCTAGGCTTTGGACTAAACATGGAGCTTTGAGATGGTTAGTGAGACAATCCCAGATGTTAGATGACATACCCTGACAAGTGACACACACACAGTGGTAGAAGTAAGAACAGTAGAACAAAGGTGAAGCTTTGATGAAAACAAAATCAGTGTTTGCAACACATGGTGATTTCCCCCCCATCCACTGAAGATAAAAAAGGCAAACTGCACGGACAAGTTTTAGACAGAGTACTAATTCCTGAGGAAACAGTAGCCTTTTGCATATTTAATATTTCAATGAGAAATACAAACAAGTGCACAGATTCCATTCTGTAGGCAAGAGCAAAAGACTGAGAATAAAAATGGAGTTAATGACTAAGATCACAGCATAAAGGCTTATCACTAGTACAGATAAAAACACCCTGACATGGTCCTCAGTCACTATGGGATGTTGAGAACCTGCAGAATCCTTTTTTCCTATCTTACCAAGCAGTGGCATAAGAAAAGGGTGATCTACCACTTTTAACAGCAGAGGGTCTTTGTCTAGGTAAACCCATGATGATCTGTTGCCAGCTACCAATGATTGATGTGGCGAAAAAATTGCTTTCCTGGCTCTTTTGTGAGTGGACAAATGAACCGGCATGCTTGATGTTCTCTGAAATCATGCAGATTTTTAGTTACAGTGATTTGTCATTGTGTTGGTAAACCCACGGATTTCTTTTCTGTTATTACCTTCTAGGAGACCTTGAGACCAATAAAAAGTCATGAGTAGAAGACTGAAAGATTAGGCTAGCAACCTCCTTTGTGCAGAGGATGGGGTAGGCTGCTTGAACTGTGTCTTTTGACAGAGAGAATCCAGTGTCTTGTCTATTTCCTGTGACCTCTCAAGGTCTTTCCAGGCAGAACACTGCAGTTACACAAGAATGGGGAGAAAATATGTTGGTTAAAGCCTCCCAGTTCCCAGTGAAATGCCAGGAGAAATGTGTGTGCAGCAGCAGGAGGCCAAAGAAAGGATAGTAGTGGTTTGGGGGAATAAAGGGAGAGGGTGAGGCAGAAGGACCATTTGTTCACATTAGGATGACTCACAGCAGAGGAGACACAGTGACATGCCTTCTCAGGGTTAAGAAGTGAAAGTTTACAGCTACTTTAATGGGAATTAGCTCATTCCCCAGCTGACTAATCCACCAGCCCGATTCTCTGCTGCCTGATGACTTGCACAACCATTTACAGCAGGGCACAATGAGGGCAAGATGCTACAATGAGAATGAACTGTAAGTGACACAACATGAAGGACAATAAAGAGTTTGGCCCCAGATGTGGGAAGTACAGAGGTAACTTCCATTACATTTAATTAGTGCTATCACCATTAATTTCCTGTGCACAGACAGCAGAAGACATCCTTTTGATTTCAAATTAATTAACACATAATGATTAATCTGATAGGGTACATCTTTTCAGACAAGAGTGTCCTCTTGATCACAGTTTGGGTGCCAGCACCACTCATCATCTGTGTGTTTTAATTTCTAACTGCTCTCCAGAAGCAAATTTAGCTCTGCAAATCTGTCGATGGAATGAATGACTGGCTGGTTTCCATGTTCTGTATGTTTTGTTCATTTGATAACACACTGAGAACATCTTGGAAATATCTTTCCCCACCCCCTTCCCCCTCCCCTCCAAGGTAGAAACCGAGGACTCTGCATCAGTGAGAAATTTATACCAACTCTTTACTACAGAATGCAAGAAAAGTTTCTAAAAACTGAAAAACACATAAACAGTTTATGGCAGGTTCCCAGACAGATTTGTCTCACTTTGGCTGCCAGCATTTAACAGAACCATTCTCCTTGCCACCAACTAAAGTGTGTTTGTTTCACTGAAACAAGATCTTGAACTTCATCAGTTTCGCACCATATTCCTCACACTGTTTGATACCTATCGGGTAGCACTGCTAATATTACTCTTCCCTTTCCATTTGTCAAGTGATTACTCATTCACACTTGGTTAATATTTATCCACTTTTTTTAGATGTTTATGAATGCAAACATCTCCATATCCAGGTGCACTGAGAATCAAGTAGACAGCCCACAGTTAACTTTAATATTGAGAAATATGCCACTAAACTTGCAGTTATACAGACATGAATTAGGAGGTAGGAACAAATCTCAGATATTTTGAGTTAGGAAGCTTTTAAAATTCCAAGACATTCCATATCAGAGAATCACAGAATGGTAGGGGTTGGAAGGGATCTTTAGAGATCATCTAGTCCAACCCCCCTGCAGAAGCAGGTCCACCTAGATCAGGTCACACAGGAACATGTCCAGGCAGGTCTTGAAGACCTCCAAGGAAGGAGCCTCCATACCTTCCCTGGGCAGCCTGTGCCAGCGCTCCCTCACTTTCACAGTGAAATAGATTTTCCTTATGCTTAAATGGAACTTTTTGTGTTCCATCTTCATCCCATTACCCCTTGTCCCCCCTGTTGCCAGATACAAAACGGATGTCTCAACCTCCTGACATCCACCATTTAGATATCTGTAAATATTAATATGATTCCTCCTCAGTATCCTCTTTTCTAGAGTTAACAGCCCCAATTCCTACAGCCTTTCCTTGTATGAAAGATGTTCTGTATCCATACAGAAAAGTTTTGGAGCATATTTATGGTGACTGGCCTGCTTCAGCATGACAGAAGAACACTAAGAGCTTTGCAATTTGGAATAAATAGGAAAAAATATGCTTTTCTCAGATACTATAACTAGGATGAGAAGTTTTTCTATTATCAACTCTATGAACTCATATATATATATGGTTTCTGAATAAATCACTGCGTTTAGGTAACCATTAAAAAACTTAAAGAAAGGGAGGAAAACAACAAAGAAGATCCTTCATGCTATAACTGTGGAGTAATTTATGTGATACAGTTGTGTTCAGCGTTCTGACTCACCTGTACTTTTTATGGAAGGTCCATCAAGGAGGAAACTCATGGTATCTGACTACCCATCTCTGCTCCAGAAAACAAGACGAAAGATGCAGCTGTTGTGATGTCCTCAGGCAGGAACAATTCTAATTTCTAGTCTGTAGTACTTACTCTTTTTAGTGGTCATTTATTGAGAGACTGAAGAAAGCAGGAATGAGAAAAAGTTTCAGTCTTTAATTTAAGGTCTTGACTATGGACAGCCAAATTAAACTGAAGTTCTCCTGCCCTGCCCATGAATGTCTGAGTTGTTAAGCACACAGAAATCATAGCTGCTGTAGGAAGATTTATTTTGTCTCTTCAGTATGCATACCATTTGCATTGAAACAACTGAAAGACACCTACTTTGATATTCAAAGCACCCCTGGAACATCCATGTGAAAAACCACAAGTGACGAGACTCCAGGGAATGAAGATTTTCTGGAAGTGTGCCAGGTAGTTAAAGCAGTAATAACAGTCCAACCCTTCTCATATATTGGTAAATATATATTTGGGTAGGGTTCCGTGTGAAGACTTTGGTAGAATTGATGTTGAGATGCCACAATATCAACCTGTTCCGCTCTTTTCAAAGTAGAAGTCCTAGGGCTGGTTGAGACAACCAGTGTTGCTCACTTGTGAATGACTGCATTGAAAGCTGATGTTATCATCAGGCTGCATTTTAATCACAAGGTGAAGCCACTCTTAACTGAGCAGAAACAATACAGATAATGCTAAACAGCAACAGCTAAAGATGTTTCCATTTGAAACAGCAGGAGATTGTGCTGAAGAGGGAAAGAGTTATATTTTAAGCCTCCTAGATGAATAATGGCAAGTGCATAAATTCAGTGCCCAGGTTGTCACACAAAAGGAAACAAAACAACAGTGAAAACAGTAACCACAGTAATAATTTTTCAGTACAACCAAGTTTGAGTCTAGTCCCTTTGCTAAAAAATGTACTCTGGTGAAAAGAGACAACCTGTGAAGTTATGAAAATTAAATCAAAGCTCTTAAAATCTGGAATTCAGCTTTTAAAATTGGAATTAAACACAGAAATCTTTAAAAAAGATAGATTATTCCCCCATCATATCTTACAGATTAGAAGAGAGGAAAAAATAAAAGGCTTTCTAAAATTTTTAACCACTATAGTGAAAAAAAATCATAAGCTCCAACCTGTGTGGCTCCATCCAGCTGCTAATGGAATACTTGCAGGCTGATGCATCTGTGTCTGAGTCTGCCACAGATCGAAAGTCTGAGAAATCAGAAGGCAAGAACTGGTGCTCTTGGGTTGGATTTCCACCCTCATTATTTTATGTTTTTACAAAAATATACTAGGAAGGGCAAAGAAAGGCTGTTTGCCAAGAACTGGTGTTTAAGTTGACAATTCAGAGGGATGATTGTTTGCTTAACCTCTGGGCAAAGGGAAAGCAGAAATCAAGACAGTCTAGTTTTTAACCATGGGAACTCCAGAAAGAGAAAAGATGAGGGAGAGAGGGTGAAGGAGTAAAGGCAACCATGGGTGAAATGGAGGGGGAAAAAGTAAAGAAAAGCAGAAGTTGCTTTGGTTGCTTCCATTTCCAATAAATATACTACTGTCCCTTTAACTCCATATGCCTCTTTGGCACATGTACCAGGGGAAGGATTACACTTTACTGAGGAAGTAATGCAAACTTGTCTTCATTTGGTTACCATGGATATGGCACTATGTGAGACAAAGCCTTCCATTTGCATTGCAAACAACCAGGAGCAGTGAAGGACACCCAACTTGATATTCTGACCACAGAGCTTCCCAGGCTCTTCCTCCTGACTGATCACAAGTAAAACAACCAGCAGCTTTGGGTCTGTGCATGGTACCAAGAGAACAGGGGTAAGAGATGCTGCATTTCAGATGAAGGAGGAAGAAGCAGTATCATGCCATTTGCAGGACAAATGGGATTTCATGTGCTACCTGGTGTGAAATGGATAACAGATAGGTGTGGGGATCATTTAGCTTTCCAACTTTTTCCCCCTGGGATGCCAGAGATTATCAATATGGTGGTAACCTGGAATAAGTGATTTCCACAAACACAGTAATGGAATAGGAAGAGGCCAAGCCTTATGATTGCTGGGCTTTTATGTAGCAGTTTTAATCTGAGTGTACTTTCCATTCCAAAGAAGTACTGTATAAAGTACCTTAATTTTACACAAAATCCAGTTAAATGAGCAAGATGAACAGTCCCCTAAGCAGGCCTAGTGGGAACCAGTGCAGTACAATTCAGTAAAGAGGGAAATGGTCTTGTTTCCCTATAATAAATTGCAGATGATTGTTTGTCTATTAGCTTGCTAGATTGTCAGTAATTCTTTCTTTATTGCTTTAAGCTCTGCCAGATACATAGTCACACATCATTTTTATTTCAACTGATGCAGAATACAAATGGTATGACCTTGATTCTATGGATAGAAATGGCCAAATTGCCATTGATTTGAGTGGAAAAAGAACTGGATCCCAGTTAGCCGACATTAATGAATCAAGAGTTTTCTTTCCAAGAGATCTTAGGCATGGATTAACTAGAACAGTAGGTCAGATGTTTGGCAAATTGTTTCTTCTTTAGCACTGGACTAGGCACACTTCTGATGGGGCCAGGGCAGCTATATTTTTCCAGGATACTCTTCAAGGCACCAGCATCATCTAAGTAGCTTTCCTTTGATGAGGGTGCAGTCAGACCTCTCTCTGCCCTTAAGCCACCACTCTCTGTGACTATGAGAGGATAATTAGGATCACCAACCTTTCAGTTTTAGAAGGATCCACAAAATAGTAGCTTTGCACCAATATAATCCCACTCACATCAATGAATCTGTTTCTTATTGGTGTCTGCAAGTGGGAGAAACATCATCCCCAGATGTGTTTGCTTTTTCCCTTTCTCCTAAAGCAAGCAGCTGACACCATGCTGAGCTCTGAATGCATTTTCTAACCCTGTGCTCACAGGGAGCTCAAGCCCACTGCTGCTGTGCCTCTGAACAAAGAACAGGGAGCTTTGCAAAAGGCTTAAGTTACCTCTTTGGTCTGGTGTCCCACCTTAGCACACTCTTTGCATCTCCACTCAGACCCCATAGTGACACAGTAATATGAGCTCTTGGGACTGATTTTAGAAGCACACAGCAACATCACCAGCCCAAGATGTTTATGGACACTGACGATTATTGCAGGCATTTTCAGTAGCCCTAATGCTAAGTCAACTACCGAGGAGACAGATTGTGTCAGGCCTTTTAGTAAACATGCTGCTGGAGAGAGCAACAGGAAAGGGGACAGGTGTCAAACACAGAAATACTGCCCCAGCCTCATGGTACCTTTGGATGCGCCATTAGACTTTATACACACATGCTTCAGTGTTTTCCTGTCCTGCACCTGGCAATGAAATAAAACCCTGGATTTACTCTTTCCTCCTTAATCCCTGCAGCAGCCCCTGAAACAGTTCAAGGAGGGAGAGGGAGGAAGCTGGGACTTGAAATGAGAGCAAATAGCTCTCCAGGGATTCAAGTCTTCAGGCTCCACTCACAGCAGCGCAGAGCAAGGACGTTACCCATGGGCTGCTCTTAGTGCTCTTTCAGGTGCACCCTGGCAGCAGCAACAGGAAAACACAGAAGACACCAATGCTAGTCTGTCCTGCTGGGCCAAAGCAAACATAAATCCTGACCGTATATAGGTCTCCTAGAAAACCACACTTGGCATTTCACTTACTTATAGTCCTATCCTCCTGCCCTCTAGGTTCCTTCCTTTTGCCTGCAGAAAATGGATTAGAAAACATTTTTCTTGACCTTTCTTTAAACATGAGTACACCAGCCAGTAAAGATGTAGCCAGGCAGGTGGGATAGTAAATGAAATGAAATGTTTTTCTTGAATGGCAAAATCACTCATAGTGAATAATCTATGAAAAGCACTGTTTTCTTTAATGTCTGAAAACAAGTTTGGGCTCAGTCCTCCAACTAGTAGGTCTGTTCCCTCTGTGTGTTTTAGCAAAAACCATTTTATTGCTTTAATTCTATTAATCCTGCACAACTACAAGCATTCCCTGCCTTCTCACATCAGCATGACCACAATTTCTATATGGTAAGGCTGAATTGCTAAACAGTAGATATCCTGTTATTTCCACTGGTTTCAAGGGAATTACGGACAGATATCCCAGAAGAGGTAAATGGCCTGCTATTTTTATTTTTAGCATTGTCAGAGCCAGGAATAACTCACCCTGGCTTTTATGGACAAGGCTAAATTTGCAGAACTGAAATGTAGAACGTTTGTTTTTTTCTTCTTGGTAAAACTAGGATCTTTAAGTCACAAAGGATACAGCAATAGTTAAGTGTGTTGGCCCTTGCAGTGTCATTCTTCCAGGGTTCATTTCAAAGTAAAGCTGCAGTGCAAACTATTTTTACATTTGTTGTTATTTATAGCAATATATTTCAAGTAGAATCTGGCTCTTGCCAACCTTTGTATCTCGACCTCACCCTATTGTAGGAGCTCAGATTTTTTGTTTGCTGATAATAGCTGAAAAAAGTTGAAAAAGTTGAAAAACACTACTGATTATGGGATGGGTATGCATTTCACTAGTATCTCAGTAACGTCCTTATGCAGAGAAGCAAACATTGGTTCTGGTTGCTTGCAGCTAGTCATACCCAATTTTGCCACGATTTTGGAACAGATTTCAATAGCTTTAGTTTAGTTTACAAGCAGCTTGGCTGACTTCAAACAGAAGCCATCATACTTGGTATGTGTCAGCAAATAAAGAAAGAAATCATATGAAACTGACCTTGTAGGATACGCGGGAATTGCTTCAACAAGTGTTTAACCATTATTGCTTGTTTTTTATTCCCTGCAGTACAAACTTAGAGCTGATTTTTGTTTCATATGGAAGTAGATGGGTTTTGACCAAAATTACTCCCAGTTTAACTGACAGTCACTAGTTCTGAGACTACAAAAATCGACTGAAAATTATCCCCTAAGAATTTGATTCAGGCTTCATGCACATCAGACTCTGATAGCCATCATGAACACTAATTTCCCTTATCTGTGACCTGGCACAGGAAACCCTGAGGGCAAACATTTTACTATGCTGTGTTGATAAGAGGATGCTTTGCATACTGGGGGCAGGCAGGGAGGATACAACTGTAAGTAGATGTAATCTTTTCAGTTGTAGGCCAGATATGATGTCTCTTAGTCAAAAAGAAGTGTCATTTAAATGATTGCTCATCCTATCTCTGTGTCTGAGAAAATAAGGAGTGTAGATGATAAGTCAATAACTTCATGAGGACCAATAGAACTACACAGCTCAATACCTTAGATAGTGATGTCATTAGACATTTTATATTTAATTACTCAAGTTTTAGCCAGTGATAATGACAGTCCCATGCACATGGAGTAATATAGTCTGAGACACAGTCACATTGTGTTAGATACACCTTCCCTCTCTATTACACGCATTTGCCCACAGTGGAACAATAGAAAAGGAATTTTTGTTTTCTGCAGATACGTCCCTTAGCATCACCCTTCTGCCAGCTGTGCTTGTCTAGAGTAGGCTTACAACATACATGCAGCTTCAATAAAGAATAAGGGAAAAAAACCAAACAAGGCTTACCTGAGCCAGCATCCCTATCCCAGAGGAATCTCTAATGCTCCCTCAGAAGCCAAGGGAGGGAGAGGTGTGAGAGTATCCAGCAGCTCTCCCATGGCAGCTCAACAGCTCTGAAAATCTTGTGCAGCTTTCTCATTCCTAAAGGAAAGGGAACAAGTATTTGCCTAACCTGGGCTGATATTTTCATAATCCCCACCCATTCATACCAAGAAAAAAGCCTGTTTTTCAAACATGCTTTGTCTGTTCTGTGTCATTTAAGTGTTCTCATTAAGTGAAAACATATTTAAGTGTTTTCAGGAATAGACGTGCTCAGGAAGTTCTGTATTGTTGATTGTTTTCTTCAAGTGACGAGGGAAGTTGATGCAGCGTAGATTTTAGGGCCAGTGAGACCTGTTGTGAGGACTTCTGCCCTGTTGATGCCACAAAGCATCTTGTCTGTGCACAGAGTCATACATGAATGCAAAACACTCCAGGGAATACTGTGTGGTGAAGCAGACGTGGGCTTTGGAACAACATACAAAACTACACAGCCTTACCATGGTCAATCTGTGCCATCTTCTACACTTGTGAAGGTCCAGGTGTCCTCAAGAAGCCAACCTGCCCAACTGTCAGTCAGGTTCCTGAGGATAGAGCACCCACAGAGTCCATCAGAAGAATAAACATTCACTGTGCTTTCACAATTCCTGGAAATGGCACAAAGCACTCTCAAACCTCAATCCCAAGAACAAACAAGACTTTTAAAACAAACGGGCGAGTTAACAAAAACAAACTCAACACTTGAAAACTAATGAAAATAACAACACGGCCAAAGTCTACAAAGCTGCTTTCATCAGACTTGAAAACAGTAAACAAACAGCCTGACAAAACAACAAATCCAACCTTGTAAAGCTACTCTTCACAGCGCAATATTCCCAAACACCCAACTGCTGCAGGATGTGTCATTTCAGCAGGGGGGGCAAGGACACTGGCAATAGTACTGCAGAGCTATTGAGCAGACTGGCTGGCATGGATATCACCCAGAGCAAAGCTCAAATCCTCAGCCTGGCTCAGCCTCTGACCTCCACAAAATCTTTTTGGGCACATACTTTGACTTCTCTGTGTCTACACTGCACCCCTTATAAAATAAAGATTCCATCAACATATATTAAAGTATGCATATCACTTTACACAGTAGTATTATATATTCCCTGCTGACATACCCACTGGGCATGAAACATCTTCTCTGCAAGTACGTGCTACTAACTCAGAAAGAAACAATTGTGAGCAAGAGGTGCCTTCAAACAGACCTTTGACAAGGAATCCTGATTAGAAAATTCTTCATAATGTCTCCTCCCTCCAAATGTATTGAAATCTCAAAGTTTGTACTGGACGGGCTTAATGAAATAGCCAAATCAAGAACTGTAGTCAAGTAGGTTAACTAAACCAATTTTAGGAATACAAACGAGAGGTTTTAAAGAGTTAACATGTAGTTAAAGAGTTATCAGAAGTTAAATATAAGTTTAAGGAGTTTACTTGTCATGCATGAATACACATAAATAACACATGATTTCATTAAGTGTAATTTATCCCTCCCCCTTTCTTCCCCCCTGTCTTCTCCTACGCTTTTTGGCTTTCCCACTCCCTCAGTGAGGAAGTCCAAAACACAAACCATTCATTTCACATTTAACTTCATACTATTCACTATCCAACCTTGCACACGCTTGAGGGTAGATGTACACAAATGGAAATAACATAAGTACAACAGAGCTGCACTGAGCTCCATCAGCCTCCTACTGTACAGTGCTAACTGGTTTGCACCAGTGCGTGGCATTTTACCTGTGAGAAAGGAGTTTAACAGCACTAATTGATATTGCTGCAAGATGCAGCAAGATACCCAGCAAAGCCTGCAGGGATGTCTCTGAACAAAGTTATGTTGCATGACGTTCGTATAGAAGCCTCACCCTCACAAAATCACCTTATTTTCCCTAGTGAAATCTCAGCCTTTTTAAGAAGGAAAATGTCACCCAGCCTGGATTAGTAATTCATCTGTGTTTGTTTCCATTTATTTTCAGTGCATTCTGTGGAGCGTTGTACTAAAGAGGTGGAGAAAAATCAAACTAAAGAGGCCAACAGAGGTAAACCAGCTTCTTTTCCACAGCTTTTTAACCAAGCCAGACACTGTATCCCAATGTCTTTGTCACAGCCAGTATGATGCAGTTCGTCATTACTGTGAATGCCATTTATGGGACACACAAAAAAAGAAAAAGTCTTTTCCTGGTGATTTTCATCAAAACTCAGAATCTGGGTTTCAAAGACATGTCACTCTCCAGTATGTAACTGCTGGGTTAAATGTCATTCTGTTTTCTCTCTAAACTGTCTTCATATCCAAAATCCCTTGATTTTGTTTAGATTTTTGCTCTCTCCACAATTCTTATTTTATATTTTTCCCTTTTATCTCAAAAAATACCAACTAAAAGGTCACAAACTCTTTCAAACTCATTAAATGTTTCTATTTTAGTAGTATCAAACCAACTCATTTTATTGTTAACATTTAATTTGAAAATACATATTTAAAGAAATTCAATTGCTATGTATAAAAAAGCCTTTCAGACTGAAAAAAAAATCTTGTGATGAAAAGGCTATGATGGCACATTTTTAATAAATCTAGAAGAAAGACTGTCTTAAAGAGTTTCAAGTTAATAGCTGGTTGAGATGAACCATTTCTTTAACATGCTCCTGGTTTTGGCAGATCAACAGTTTAAATGGAGAATACATTAAAAAAAAAAAAAGTTATATCCAACTTTATTTCCAATTTCTTTCCCTGCTCCTCCTTTAGTCTCAAATCACTTGGAGGAGGGTTGTGTCTTGTTCAAAGACACAAGGTTCTAGGAGACACCATACAATAAATACAATGGCGAAGCAGTAGTAAGCTGCCCCTCAGGTCCACAAGCCATGTGGACCGAACAGTCTGTGTTTGGTGGGAAACCTCATCACATTCACATCCATCTCTCCATGTAGTTGTAGAATCATAGATTCATAGAATGGAAGGGGTTGGAAGAAACCTTTAGAGATCATCTAGTCCAATTCCCACCTAGATCAGGTCACACAGGAATGTGTCCACACAGGTTTGGAAATCTCCAGAAAGGAGACTCCACACCCTCCCCGGACGGCCTATGCCAGGGCTCCCTCACCTCAACAGTGAAATAGTTTTCCCTTATGTTTAAATAGTCCTTCACTTTCTATAAAGCAAGTCTTGCCTGGGACTTCAGAGGAGATATACTCTCTTGTGGTCTTCTGTAGAGGAAGAAAGGCTCCATATGAGCCACAAGAGGGGACTAGTCTGAAGTCCAGATAGTAAAATATCACTCCTTTATTACTGAAGGGATTTAGTCTTCACCACTGCAAAGCATGTGAGATTGCAATTACAAATCTGATGTTGTATTTTTTTGATAGACAGAGTCTACCAAAAATTCACCCCACTGAATCCAGAGCAATTTGTCCAGGGCTTAGACACAAAAGCAGTGAAGTGTGTGCTTAGAACTAAGAACAGCTTCCACTGCTTTTGCTGATACAGACTTACACTTGAAATCAAGCAAACAGGACTTACACTTGAAATAAAGCAAACTGGACTCAGCCCTTCAGCAGTAGCCTTTCTGACAACTTTTCTGGAATAATCTTTAAAATTTTACCTTCCATGTCTTCTGCAAAAAAGAAAATAAAAAGAAAAAAGGTCAAACAGTTCAGCCTCTTTCTCAGAGATTTAAAGCCACAGATGCTTTCTGTACAAATGAAATCTAAAAGTTTGGTTGACAACTCGTGACACCAAAGTGCAATTCTTCTTCTCAAAGCTATTTCTAGAATACAAAGTGAAATAAGGAACGTTTTTCATCAGGATGGTCATTAAAAAGGAACTATGTGTATGTGTGTGTCTGCTTCATACAGATGCATACAACGTATGTACAGAATTAGAAGAAAGGGATGAAAAGAAACGTTTTCAGCATTCTCTGTGAAGTTAACCAGAAACATGATGGAGAACAAATCTGGATGGGAAAAAACTAATATGTGCTCTCTTGCAACCCACAGCACAAAAAGCTCGTTTTGGACTCTTGCCATTTCTTTTCTGCCCCCTTTTTTGTCACACGGGAGACTCCCAAGTCAGAGTGCTAAAGACAATTTGGGAAAACAACACATAAATGGCTGGGCCTGCCCTGTCCTATGACTGCACACTCCCTAGAGATGTCTGGTTGGAAAGTTTCTGAAAAACTTTCTTTCCCCAGTGAAAAAAAACAGTTGCATTGAAATGGAAATTCCTATGAGAATGAAGCTTTCACAAGCTGGGTTGTTGTTTTTGGTTTTTAAAAAAATTTGTCTTTAACCAAGCACATTTAAAAATGTTTTCACATGCCCTTTTCCCACTCTGATACTGTTACAACTAGCAAACATTGCTCTCCAACTACAAAGAAGTGGATAAACTCCCTCTTTTTTCTTGACTACAATCATATCTTTGTCAGTAACAACAGTGTACAGACATTGGCATAGAAAATATGAAGCTGGGGTCTAGAAAACAGTACTGTGACTTTAGATAACATTTTAAAACCTGCCATAATTTAAGAAATCAATATGGCCCTGATTTGCTATTTCTCTAGGTCTGCATACAGATTAATACCAACACCTATGTAGTTTATTGGTTGCTATCATTCACTAAGTGCCCTTTATAGGATAAGATTGAAAATTACATCTTTTTAAAATATGATTCAGATTATAAACCTTTTGAATCCTATAGAAAGATTAGAAAGATGGACTATGTTAGTAAATGCAGGATGATGACCTTCTTCCAAATCAAATCCATCTTCCATACAGAAAGGAGCTTTTGAAATGATTCTACTATCACTTATATGATCTAATTTGCTCCTTGCTAGGAGTCTGTTCACTATATTTAAGGAGGAGATGTCATGGGAATAGACACCACAGTCAAAATGCTTTATGTGAGAATACTTTGGGGCCACCCTGTCTTTAGAATTTCCTTGGGCCTGTATCTTTTTGATAATGGAGATACCTAAAAATATTCTAACATGCAGCATCTCAGAAAAATTCCAGTTTCCCTTAGAAGGCTGCTACAATAAAATACACTGAGAAAGCAGGGCAACAGCATTTGGATGCAATTGTTTATGAATAGACCTGGATAATACCTGATTAATTGAACAGACATGCAAATTCCCACCAGCAGAGGTCATTTGCACTCTAGAATGTGTTGAGGAGCTCATAAAAAACTGTCATTTTATCTAAGGGAACATCTTAAATAACAGTCCCAGTGCCTGAGGTATTCTTCATCTGCTTTGGAGTAGTCTAGGGTGGGATATAAAGTATGTAAAAAGCTTAAGACAATGCTCTTAATTCAATCAAATTCAGTTTATGCTGTGAAATATCAGCAAAATCCCTGCTTTCATGTTTCTTGTGCATATGAGATTGGTCAGTTTAAGCAACTCTGATGGTCTAAATATTTTTCCTGAGCAATTATATTTGCCTGGGAAAAGCTCGCCTATGCAACACTAAAACTTTGTATAAGTCTCAGTAAAAATGCAGTGGGCAAATGGGAGCCATCTGTTTTCTCCTTTTTCTTTCTCATATCTACAAGCATCATCTGCAACTCCCTTGCCAGCAGGCCAAATCCCACCCTCACATGCACTGGCTCTGACAAACAGGCTGTGTTCATGAGGACATATACCTCTAGCTGAAGATCAAACTATGAACTAATACATAGTGCCATTCGAGTTTTAAGCAGCAGATGCATTTTAGGTTTTTAACTTCAGCAAAGGCAAGAGCTGTTGTTTGGAAAAATAACCTGGGATTAAAAAAAAAGAAGTTACACCTGTTAGGCACAATGATGGCATGAACCTGAGAAAGCATGAAACTGTTATACTGCAGTAAATTAAAAATAGAAACAAAGGGAAATGGGAAATGTGATAAAATGTGCAATTGGCCAAAAAAACCCATTAAGAGTAACAAGATGATCCAGATAAGTAAGTATGTCTGAGAGAAGGGTTGATAGTAACTATTCCTCGCATAATCTTACTGGGAAACACACCTGTGCCAGATATCAGGGAGCTTTGATTTTCTGGGTTGTCTTGTCATCTTATGGGTGACAAGATGCTTAGAAAACCACTTTCATTTACGTTGTTGCATTGCCATTAAAACATTTAATTGACATTTCCTTTCTTATGAGGAAAGGACTAGGACTGTTCAGCCTAGAGAAGAGAAGATTGAAGGGGGTCTCATTAACACAAGTATTTAAAAGATGGATGTTAAAGGACAGGGCAACACTTTTTTCCTGTTGTCTCTAGTGACAGGACAGGGGATAACAGTCATCAGTTGGAACACAAAAATTTCCACTTAAACATATGGAAAATCTACTATAAGGATGATGGAACATTGGCACAGGCTGCCCAGGGAAGGTATGAAGATTCCTTCTCTTGAGGTTTCCAAACCTGCTTGGACATGTTCCTGTGTGACCTGATGGAGAGGAACCTGCTTTAGAAGAGGGATTGGACTGGATGATCTCTTAGAAATCCCTTCCAACCTTAGCCATTCTGTGATTCTATGAAAACACTCACATTAGCTGGCCAAACACCTCTCTACCACTTAGTTTTTCCCTTTACTGAAATTATAAGTTGCCACTATGGATATACTGTGCTATCTGCTGAAGAAACACAATACAAAACTGTCATTGTTTAACATTGCCACGGAGCTTATAACATTTTTTTTTTTCTCTCCACCTCAACGGGGGCAAAGATGCCACTGCCCTAGATGCTGTGGAAATGCCATAAACATGTACTATCTTCTAAAGATGTAGAAAAAAAATCCTTAATTGTTGTAATGCAAGGAACATATTTTTTATTGCATTTGGAGTTCTAGCACATTTTTCTAACAGGGTACAGGAATTTCTCAAACTGACAGATCAATTGTCCCAGTCTTTCAACACTCAGCATTTTGGTGAATTTTCTACCCCAAAATCTACTGTGGGACTAGATAATGCCTGTGAAACTGCAGAGGTGATGCCAGTTAGTCTGTCTGGTGTCTTGTACAATAAGGCGATCAGCAAAGACAGGCTTTGATCTAAACTGCCTGAAAGATAACAGGAAAACTTTGGATTAGGCTCAGTGACAAAGATAGCAAGGGATAGAATTTGTTCATAAATACCAGGAAGATTGATATTGGGGGCAGCAGGAAAGAGGGAAGAAAAGGATGCAAAATACCTCTTCTAAGTCTGTAAATATGGCTCAGCAATTGCTATACAGGAATTAACGCTTGGCAAAGCAATAATATCCCTATTTTTCCTTGGTTTACACCAAGGACCGAAAGGGGAGTTGAAGGAGATTAATTACTTTGCCTGCTAATCAATGCAAAGACATATTTTTCTGCTCCTCCATCTCATAATTTTTATTTCATCTAGTTTGGGGTTTTTTTAGGGCTGCCAGATGTCCCAGTTTCACTGGGACAATCCTGGTTTTTGAAGGTGCATCCCATCTGCTCTTGAAAATATTTCTGTTCACTGCTCTCTTGTTGATTGTGTGCTTTTAGAGCAGCCAGCCAGCAAAGGACTGCAGGAGAGAGGCTGATAAATTATTATCCAACTATAAAAAGCTGCCCATATTTCCCCAATGCTGACAATTAATTCTATAGGGACACTTTTTTTGCAAAATGTAAATGGTCACCGTGGCACACAAGAAATTATGATTACAAGTCCCACTGCTGCTCTGAGATTGCCCCTTAATGTGTGCTCATTTCAAACTGGAAGTGGCACTTCTGCCCTTCCTGGGCTGTCTGAACTCCTATCATGGAAGGAGTCCTGAACTTCTTGATCAGCCAAGAAAAGAGATCCTCTAAAACGAGTGTGGGGGAGAACATTGCAGGAAAACCTCAAACCAGGAGCTGAACTTTGAAGAAGTGGCAGTTCAAGTGAGAGGCGAGGAGACAATGCTGCATCTCTGACCCAGGGAAGTCCCCCAAGGAAAGGAGGCTACAGGTCAATTAGCTTAAAGTACTTGAAGTGGAAGCTCACTCCTACACTTTTAGCTCCATATTTATTTCATAACTGCTAGCTCCCATCAATATATCACAATTGTAATGATTGTATTGCAATATTCTTCCTAAAGCTCCAGCTACTGAAGTCATGTGAACCTTTAAGAATCAAAGCTGTTCCTTAAGAATAAAAAATGAGTTTGTTGTATTCATTACAAAGAAAAAAAACCAAAACAAACAAACAAACAAACCCCAAAAAAACCCCACCCCACAAAAAGCTTGCAAAATCAGCTGGGAAAGGACAAAGGAAAAGCTTGCCAACTCAGTTATTTTCCATTCCTTTTCAAGGTGTTCTTCCAAGGTTTGACTCACAGTTTCTGAAAGCTTGGGGAGAACAGGAGAAGATCAAGAAAAAGTGATGATACATGTCAAATGGGAGGTCATCTTCCTCCAATCTGGTGCCAGTTTGCAAACAAATCCCATCACAATATCTCCTGTGCATTCCCTTGGACTTAACAACATTCACACAACTACCTCACTTTGTTCCAGCAAATGTCTCATTAAAAACTGCCTTTGTCAAAGACTGCAAAGGACTTGAAAACATTTATAATGCAGGTTGTGTGGAAAGTAGAGACTAGAACTTCCAAAAGTTGAGAAACTTAACGGCTTACCCTTTCTTACTCTAAGTGTGGGGAATGAGAGAGGAAAAAATATCCACAGTTCTCACTCATTCGTCGATACATACAAATATTTGGGTGCTTTAAGAATCAGAAATATGATAAGTATATTTCAGCTAGTACATATAAAGTGTTGTTAGTATATTTAAATCAGTACAAGCCTTTTCTTGTGAATAATGGCATATGGGAGTACCAAGTTTCTGAAGGGAGAGATAGTTTACTTAGTGATAGAGTCCAACACTGGGAAGACTGGAATACCAAAAATACCAATCTTGTTTACATGAAATATAGAACAAGGTCTACTACCGTGAAACTCAGACACCTAGAATGGGATTAATTTTTCTGACAAATGAATGACCGACTGCAAAGAGAGCCAGACTCATGAGCTCAGGCACAGAAAGGTGCACTCCAGACAGCTGGAGTGAGATGCTATGCACCCCATTCCTAGTGCTCTCATGCAGATAGAGGAATGCCTGTTTTAAAATAATATGGAATGCCACCATTTGTTGAATGTAATAAACCAGGATATTAAATTCCAACAACGTATTTGCATTAGAGCACACCAGCATCACAAGGGACTAGTAACAACTGGAACCTAGAACTTCACCCAAAATACTTACTAGGTATGGAAACCATTTTGAATGGCTGAAGTATATGAGAGTATGATCCTCTTGATTGTTTTTTTTTTTCCTGGGAGAAGAACTATTTTTTTCCTGTGCATTTTTAATTGGTGAGGGTAAACTCTCAAAACACTCGTTCTGCCTTTCCAATTCTGCCTACAACAGTCAACTGTCTCACCAAGAAACACCGTCCTTCGGCTTCTGCTTCCTCAGGATAAATATCTTCCCTCCAAACACAAGTTCACTGGAACAGAAAATGTCTTTATCCTTGCACTGCAAGGTCTAGCTTACAAGCGTTTTGGTAAGTGTCCTCATCCTGCTGCAAGGCTCTTCTAAGCATGTCTCATGATAACTTCACGTCTCCTCTGACACTGTAGTAGCCTGCCCTGGGCAGGTCTCTGTTCATGTCTAGAGCAGAATCCACACATCCTTCTCCAGGAAGAGATTTGGAGAAGCAAGCTGCCAGATTGTGTTGAATGACATATCTGTTACAACATCGCTACATCAGTGTTGGGTCCTTGTAGGATGTCATACTTTTAGGGCAGCACAGAATAGGTAGATTGCAAACTCACAGATCACAAAGCACTAAACTTAAAGAAAAGAATGGGTTTAACTGGTAGCAGACAGGAAGAAAAACAATGACTCCCTATCAGGTAAGGTTTTGAGTTCATTATTATCTAATAGATATTCCTCTAGATACTTCATATTAGAATGCTCTTTAAAACTAAAACCCCATCTCTGTAATATGTGTTTTTGCATGCAACATGCTATTTGTAAAAGTGACCCTCAAGGCTCACAGGGATGGATATACCTTAAAGATGACAAGAAATGTAATTACTCCTTAGTATCTTAATTTACTTAGTTTGTGGGTTCAGCTGACCAAAGTACTTGCTGCTATTTTGTGTATATTAGACCTATACAATCTAAGATATCTGGAAGTTATAAAGTTTATTGCCAAGTGCCTGTAGAGGAGTCAAAACATCTCTACCACTTACCAGCTAGTATCTCAATAATTCATACGGCAGTGCCAGCAGTAACAGTGCCACCATTTACACAAAAGATTTGCAGAAACTGTTTCTGGCTGCTACATTCTATGTTTTCAGTAAGGATGTCAGCCGTTTCTCATTTGACATTTGTTCCATCAGAGTTAAAAAGATGTTAAATTAAATTTTAAAGCTGAACAGATACAATTCTAGGTGCATGAGATGGAGCAGCACAAACAAAGCCTCTTATCATTTTTCACGTGTCTCCACATTGTGATTTTGTTGCTTTCATCAAAGGCACGAAAGGCACTTTCACTCGGTAAACGTTCTCAAGTGTCACCCTGAAGCAGTTAAATTCTCTGCAAACAAAAAAGCCAACAACTGGTGCTTGCATAAAGCTACTCTGGTTTGGGGATCCCTCAGACCTGTCTTCACCTGCTGGGTGAAATATGAAATTTTGTCTTAATATGTGCCTGGCAAAGAGCAATGAGCAAATATGGGTAAATCTTCCAGTCCAGGTATACTGAATCTGTCACTTTCAGGGTACATCCGATTCGATTCATACGGTGCTTACCACAAGGACTGCCTGCACGTATGAAATGTGTATGATGTTCCCCAGATACTGTGCAGGCCCAACTCTTATTATAAAATGCAGTTACCCTCATTTTGTTTCCTCTATGACCCACACCAGTTCAGCACTTCATTGCATGGTTAAACACGAAATTTAAACCCCATTTCTTTAATATCAGAACTAGTGCCATTGCTTAGTCTAACCTGGATACAGGGAGAACACATGAAGTGTGAACACTCATTAATTTCAGAGATCAAAGAACTTAAACTCTATAGACCTCTAAATTACAGACAATTGTTCAAAAAAAAAAAAAAAAAAAAAGCAGTGCATCACTAGAGTATTGTATATTCTATGAGTGGGTTAAAAAGCAATTGAGAAAGATCCAAAGATAATTCTGCCTCTAGGATTAATTAATTCAGAGAAGGGAAAACAATGCTGTTAAATAAGAAATGACACAAACTTTTATTTAAGCTTGAAACAAATCAGATCACAGACCTTTGGGGAAGTGTAAAAGATTGTATTTGATTGTTTTCTATTTCTTACCCTTATTTTCTCTAATTGTGATCAAGACAGGAAGGGCCAGTGCTGAAATACAAAAAAAAGAAACGTTATTAAAAGTGTCCTCACTGTGACAGGCTAAAACATCAAAAACATTGTGAAATGCCTTTATTAAATATGTAAAGCTATTGTAAATACAAACTCAAGTGCTTTGTTCTGCTTGAAATGTGGTTATTTCTTTCTCAGACAAGATGAGACAGAATAAATAAAGAAAGAGGAGTAGCTTTAAGTCCTACTTTGTACATCTGGTACCACAGAAGCCTTACAGCCAAGGGTTTTGGCAGACCCGTGTGCCAGACCTGGCTGCTGGTGATCCCATGTGCAGCAATCTAACTCAGAGAGGAAAGGGAGATAAGGTGACCATCGCCCTCGCCAGGAGCTCCTGCATTCAACACTTAAACAATTCATCAGACTGGGAGGCAAGGAAATGAGAAAGCAGACATTGCAGTGTTTGACTGTGGGCCTTTAATTTCTTGCTCTCTAAAAACTGTTACTAGCCTCACAGAGGTTTCATCCCCTAGGGAAATGCAGGTGCCCACTAAAAAGGCTTTCTCAGCTTGCTCACCTTGGGTCAGCTTTTGTCCTTGGGCTCCCATGGCCTTGAGTCTCTTCTGATGCTGCTCAGCCCCGATCATTTGTTCCTGATATTGGAACAAATACTGGTTAATAATTCATCACCTTTTTGTCTTTGGGAAAACAGCTTCAGGTGGGATCTTGAGCACAGAAGGAAACTTGGTAAGCGCCCCAGATGTTTATCTAGGTCCAGAGAGTCCATTTCTTGCCTGGCTATCCAGTATGCCCCTGTTCAGTTAGGATAATGTCTATGTGCAGGGAAATTCTGTGTCTCAGCAGAATGATACTGTGTTTTATCTCACTGATAAGATTACATATGGGATTTCCAAAATTGTTATGGACTGATATTTTAACTGATTACACAGCAGCTCCACGTCTGCTAGTGCTTCACTAGCAGATAGGCTACTTCCTAGCCCTAAATGCAAACCAAAGTTCTTGTGTTTTACTTCAAAAGAGCATGAAGAGGCAGGAAAATATTAAAGCTTGCTAGAGTAGATAGACCCACTGGTATCTATTTCCTTCAGAAATAGGACAAGTTAATGTACCTTCTTGAAGGGTATGGAAATTATACATAACCCATGGCCAGTTGCACTTATTTCTGCAATAGTTTTAATAGACATTACCTTCATCATAACAGGTTCTAAACACTCCACAACTAAATGGATTTAGCTTTATGTGCTATGTTTTTCTTAGGCAAGTGGAAAACAAAGTCTCAGAAGATAAATTACCTGATTTAGACCACCTGGGAAGCCTGGAGCAGAGCAAGACTTTGTACATTGACTTTCTCAGGCCCATCGTCTTTGTTTCTGAAGAATAAAGAATCTGTTTTCAGAGGGTCACAAATAAAACTTGTACAAAAGCAAATTGCCCAGAGCTATCCATCCCAAATATTGATATTTGCATGAGTAGGTTTGCATAACATGTTCCTCATCTGGCAGGATATTGCACTCCTTCAGCTTCTCTCTGCTTCAGGTTCAGAACACTTGGCATTGCTAAAAATTTCTGTTTACAAACTAGACTTTTACATGTGCCCATCACCAGGTGCTACCAACAGAATGGGAGCCCACTTGTCATTGCTGTGGACAGAAGAGGCTGTGCATGATTTGGCATTGCACACCTAAGCCATTTACTTAGAACAAAGTGGATATATTTTCTCCAAGGCAAATAAAACCATTTCAACTTCTGGCTATGACTTCACTGGAGGTTTGAAAAAATTAAGCAAACTCATTAAGGCAATTGAATGATCTTTAAAAGTGAATCAGCCCAGCTCTGGTTTCCTGGATTTTAAGGGAAGAAGGCAACAACAAAATTCTTTAACCTAATCATGACTTGAAAGTAAATAAAATGAGAGAAGCTGAAATAGTTGCTGACTCTCACAAGATGAAACAGAGAAACGGTGACAGATAAGTACTGTAACACTTCAGGGACAGAAGGATTATGTTTCTCTGTTTCTAGATAATTGTCTCTACCTGGATAGATTTCCAATTGTGTCATATAAGCCAAGGGGAGCATTACTGGATTAATTACTGTACTCTACAAGGTAGTTAGTGACCTTAGTGTCTAAATATACTCAGCATGGAGTATGACGTTTAAATTGGACAGGGAAGAATCTGTAGACTTTGAGGGCTGCCAGTTTCTTCAGATGTTTTAGAAGTACAACAGAGTCCAGTTTTTATACCCTTTTTCCTCTGTATATCAAACCCTCACTCTCCTCGTAACAAACACACCTTTAAATATACATACTCCTGTGACAGGAGCAACCAGGGACTAACTTGTAGCCTCTGGTTTTATCTAGGAAAAACGAATCAGTGATCATTGTGCATCTAATGGTTCCTGAAGTTTGTGGTAATAAGGCACTTCAGAAGGAACATGGTCTGGTATTTTCAGTTGAATTTTTAGAGTTCATTTTACAGTATTTATTAGTTCTCTTGCTTTCATAAATTTCCCTCAATATAATTTGTATTTTTGTAATGAAAAAAAATGCTCTCAGTAAGGTAATAACTTTGCAAAACCTAAGCAATTTTAATATAAGCTAATTTTTTGTATAACAGCAAGTTTGACTCATCTTATTTTTCTGTCTTGCCCTTAAGAGTTCATAACACTTTATGCAAACTCACAATTTTTATTCCAGTCAAAAAAGCAGTTGCTTGCAAGAAGGTATTTTCGAAGCAGAGATTTCTGTGACCCCTTACACTGACACTAGATTGCTGCATTGCACACAGCCCCCTACCTTTAATTTTCAACTTGTAAAAGATTGCGATGCTGACAACAGAGGTCAGACCCACTGATGAAGGCAGCAGTTTGTATAACAATAACAGGATCTGGGACTAGTAAAGCACTTCTCATTTTTTGAGAGTGATAGTGTGCTTTTTTTGGTAGTGATTAATCCAATCTTTACAGATAAAGAAGAATGTACTGATAAAAGCCCAATTCTGTTAGCATAAAATGCCATCAGCTACCCCTTGTCTACCTATATGTACCATAAATCACTTCTTGCCCTGCCTATACATGGCGGCTACACCTCTGCTAATAAAAATGCGTGGTATAAGCTGATACTTTCCAAGTCATTGACATTCACTGACATTATCAGTCAGTTTTGCCTGCTGAGAGATAACTAGCTGGAAACAGCAGCTCTTGGAAAGACACAGACAATGAGGATTATGCACTACCTGTCCACCTGCAAGCAGCCATCCCTGAAATAGGTGAGGATGCAAGGGGGTGATTCAGAGTTGGCACCCTGTGGAGAGGAAGAAGATGATGCTGATTCAAGCTGCTACGCGTTTATGAAGGCAAGGGAAGAAATGGCCCTAAATAAGTCCCATCATCAGATGGGACAGTCTAGCTGCAAGCTTGTTCTTCAGGTTGACTCTGTAGGAAAGCTACAAGCCAGGCTGCAGTCTAGGCTCCTTGCCCTCAATAGCCAAGCCCCTTACACAAATACGAGTGCAACAGCAGTGGTCCAGAAGACCTTTCAGGCTCAACTGAAACTTTAACACAGAAATATAAGTTAGAAGCTTCCTTTGTTCAATCAAAATCATTTTTAGTGTGCAAGTGTGTAGCCAGGGATGAGTAATGCTGGTGTCAAACAAGCAGCACAGGAGACAGAGAATCCCTCAAAACTCCTCACTAACACTACCCAATGCATTGTGTGCTGCATTTTTCTCCTCATAAAATTTTTTCTTTCTAGTCTTCACAACTGTTTTTTATGGTTTCCCAAGAAAGAAGGAGGCCTGAGTCAATGCTTTGAATCATGAAGCCTGGTTTCAAGACTTATACAAACGGGTACCAGTGATAGTAACAGAACGGCATCTGTTTTTACCAGTTCTGAATCTGACAGGCAATCTTAGGTTCAAAAGCCGTTTCCCCATTCTTCATATAGTCAAAATGTCATTTATATTCTGGAACTGATTTCCTTTTCCTTTTACACAGCCATTAATACGTTTTTTCTTTTATGTTTCGTAGCTGCCAAGTCTTGCACAGCTCCATGTGTGAATTTATGCAAATTTCAGAATGCGTTAATTCACATATTTGCAAATTGGCAAGTGATTGGCAACCATGTAAATGAGCTCATTTAGTCATTTCCTTCTTCTCTTAAACTTCACTTTGGGATCAGTATGTAACCTTCTTCAGGTTGTGGCAATAAAGAGAAGTTAATGCAACTGCCCCAAACCTGCCAGCTCTACCAGGAGTTTGGGTTAGCACACCCACATACCTGGCCAAGTATGGAAAGGATGTTAAAAAACCAGCAGGGGCTGCTAATGCACTGAGATCTCCAGATGTGGTGGGAAGGCATCAGTGAAATACCAAGCACAGCTGCAGAAGATCAGCAGGTGCAGATGTGGTCGTGTTCAGCACAATCAGGCCAGGGCTGACTTGTCTGGTATGTGAAATAATGCTGGCTATGAGGAGAGTTAAGAAGCAGTTTAGAGCATAGGTTGTCCTGGATGAGGGAAAGATGGTTTGACAGAAGGTTGTAGATCAGGAGATATGGTGAAAAAGTCATCTCTTTACTCTTCTGGTAGAGCCTAAGATTTTGCTGTGATATGGGCAAGCAGGACATGAAGCTGGAAAGCACCTAGGCTCTCACTGTCTGCAGATGCTCTGCCTCCAGGCCATGCAGCCCCATGGGCACCCATAAACCAAGCCCTCCTGGCAACAGCTCCAGTGGTACCTACAAATTGCTGCTCATGGCGAGCGTATGACATAGCTGCTACGTAAGGGGGAGCCATGCCAGATGCAAGGTGGTAGGCACCCTTCTTAGTTTTCCCTCTCACCAAGACAAGCTTACTGGTTTTGCATGAAGGGCAATGGCTTATGGAGAAAATAAATACTACTCTCTGTTTTTCCCATTGCTCACAGCTCAGCAGTGTTGGTTGCAAAGTATTTAGTGCTGAGCTATGTTTAGGAGAACCTCTGATCTTCTCCCTTTGTTTACCTGAGCCAGAACATGGCCGAAGTCCTGTCTAAATTTAGTTTGCTAAATTGTAGTTTATGAGCTCAGGAGTTCCCAAAGACTAGTTTATTCCATTCAGCACCAGTTGTGTTGCTTCTCCTCAATAGCAACACATTCCTAGCAAGCTGTATCACCTTTAAAATGACAGATTTTTTTTACAGCACCTGCCATTTTGCATGACAAAAATTAGCAGGGAGTAGCCCCAACAGGTTAAACAAAGCAGGGTTGAGAAACACAGACAAACTAAAAGGAACAAAAACAAGGCTAGAGAAAACATACAACTCATCTTCAAGTTATCTAGGGTAGCTAGCCTCAGAATTAGCTTAATTAGCTTCATTACCTTGTTTCATATGGAAATATTGCAGGAACAGTATTCTTTCTGTGGCACTCAGGTAGTTAAATCCACACAATTTGCTTTTTGAAGCTTGGATTCTGCTGACTTTATTTCAAGCAATCAAAAGTATCTAATTTGCATTCACATTCACATTAGTGGTCCATATGTTAGCCCTGTTTAAAAGCTATATGCTGCATTCATTATGAAATACTTGGCTTCCTAGCTTTATCCTTTTACTTTGAAATTATTGTGATAATATTGCAACTTTTCTATTTAGGCTATTCTCAAATACAAGGGGGTTTGTGTGATTTGATTATTTTTCAAAGTCTTCCAAGGGTAGGGCTTTTTAATTTTTGTTTACAGTGTTATGGGAAGTTGCAAATTGGCAAAATAACTCACTACCGTCATTTTATATGACAGTGTACTGTTCCTCATACCTAAAGCTTCATTAAAATATCAAGATTTCAATCTGTCTCTGCATAAGATTTCAGACCACACACAGCGTCATGAAGTACATGCCCTTCAGAGTTCATCACGTTTCTCACTGAACTGAGTCAGCCTCTTAAGGTGATAAAATTCGGTTACATTACATTATTGCTCTTCAAGTTTCTTCTTCATGGTAGAGCACAGAGTAAAGTGTTTCCTTCTTACAGAGTTAATAATCCAATAGATTGACAGAATGAAAAAAGAGTAAGTCATTGTCACATGAAATGTCACTGTTAGATGAAAGGACTGTGACAGAGCCAAGAACTGAATCAAAGTCTTCCAGGACTTGCATATCTAACATATACTATTACTACATGTACTATTACTGACCTCATCAGGTGGTCCCTTTGGCAATACTTGCTATAATGCATGTGTTAAAGCCATCTCCAAAGCATTATTTCTAGAATTTAATGTAAATCATGATTTGGTTCTTTTTACTTGCTTAAATGTTGTACATCTAATGTTCATAGTTTGGCAAAATGTTTCTTCCTGTAGAAAACACTGATAAGTGATTCTGCCACCCCTGAAAACTTGAAAGATAAATTCCTTTCTTACCTGCACATTCACTGTGGCTCCTGATATTTGGAAAATCCTTTTCCACTTCAGTCTCTGGAAGCTCTCTGGACATCCTAGAAAGGGTATCTGTGAGTATGAGCTAAATATCCTGAGGTAAATATCTCAAAAAAAAAGTTATAAAATACATTAAAAATCCAATGATCACACACACAAAAAGAATCTCTCATTTGTCTTAAATTTTTATGTGAAATCTGTTTAAGCAAGGGTTTCTTGGATGGTTGGAAGAGAAGTGGAAGGTTTATTAAGTGAATTGTTTCCGAGGTGTGGAGTTTTAAATGATTAGGTTTGTTGTTTAGAGACATCTTGACCTGGCTCCAGTAACAAATTTACATGATACCTGAGAATGAACCATCATTAATGGTCAAAGAGTTCATTTACAATTAACTCTCAAGTGCAGGAGCCACATCTTTCATAACAAGGGTTGGTTATGGGATGAGCATGAACAGAAGCCATGGGGTTATGATGGCATCCAACATGAAAACAGAAATTCAAAGAATAAGCTCCCAGTCACATCTGGCTATTAAGATATTAAAGAAGATACCCTGAGTATCCTATTCTGATTATGAGGAGAAAAGAGTTTAGTCATGAAATGTAAGATAGCCAAGCATCAAACCCCTACATTTCTGATCATTGTGATCATGTCTCTGGCAAATAACTATCTGAACGAAATAGGAAATACTGACTTTTATTGGTGGGCTGCTTCTCTGCATTTTTTAAAAATTGGAGCTCTTTACAGCCCCTGAGTACTATAATAACACATGGTAAACTGCAACTCACTTTCTAGAGGATTTGAAGTAATAACAAATAATGATCCATAACTCACAAGTGAGATTTTCAACGTTTCTTTCTGTGGCACTAGTCTAAGCACATCATGCCAAGCTTTATGTAGAGTCAAAAAATCCAGGAAAAACTCAATGTGCATAGTAAATAGACTGACTTTTTCCCAAGTCCAAGAACATTCAGATCCATACTCAGTATTGTTAGACATCGTGTTGAACCCTCCCCCTAAAAGCCCAACAGTTTAAAGAGTACAGGCAGAAAGCCAAAGCTTCAGTGTTCAAATCAAATAAGCAGAGACTATTAACCCTGAAGTAGTTACAAAAGAGCAATATGCCAGGAAACAAGAACAGAACCATACAATGATGCGTCAAAAATTTACCGTCTGCACCCCATTTCACATATATAGTATCTCCCAGGGTTACAGCTATACCATCCATACCACACATGATCACTCTTTAGCCTCATTCTTTTCAGAGGAACAAGAGATGTTTCAATAACACAAATGAAAAGGCACAGATACACCATGTCCAAGATGCTTCCCACTGCGCTGACTCACTGGCAGAAGTACAGCTCTGAACATCTTGAAATAATTTATCCATAAAAGAGTGGAGTCCGATTCTCAGCTGTGGTGAGTCACAGAGAGCAGTGATTGTAGCTGCTACAGGTCTCCTGAAGATAGCAGGGCAACATAAACTCAGTCCAGCTGTGGCACTCACCACCTCAGTGAGTCTTATGTTTCATTGTATGACTTCTGTATCACATGTGCTGTCCTCTGCTGCCTTGAGATACAACTTCAGTAGAACAACACAAATATCTACATTTGCCTTGGCAATAATGTGAAGGATACCTATAAAGTGGGACCCTCTCCATTCACAGTCCTTAAGATAGGATTTTGCTGCTTTCTTCCCTATTATGCCCTCTCATGCTATGAATCAGGCTGCAGGTTTTCTGCTGCTCAATGAACACATCAGCTAAATCACCTTGTTGTTGCCAGTTGGCAGGTCAGAAGTGTTAACGATCTTAAAGGTCCAGTCTTGCTCCTGCTGCTAGAAATCTCTTCTCGGTGAAACAGAGCTAAAACTGACTGTGAAAATCTAGATTGTTTGGCAGTTCCTGGCATTGCCTACTATAAATTTTCTATAGCTTTATATTGCACTGGAGTCTCAAATGTTTTTCTTCCTGTTTCTTTACTAACCAGTATGGAGTGTGTGCAGCATTCTGCCACTCTCATTCAAAGGTCTGTAGCTATAAAGACGTAGACAAATCGAGCCCATAGCTTTTAAATACTGACGGCATAGTATGGGACATTTCAATCATAGTATCATAGAACCATAATGAGACTTTAAAGAAAAAAGCCAAAGTAATGACATTTACATGCAAGTATCATCACGTGACATCAGAATTTACCTGCAGTACCTCTGATTCAGGACTAAACCACACTCTGGCAGGTTACTCAGCAGCACCAGAGTGTAGGGAGCTCATTTAGAAAACAAATAGAGAGTCCTATAAACCCTGAGGACTAATGATGCAGAGTAACTGTTTCATATAAGCACAAAGCACACCAAGCACGGGAATATAAAGTCTGCTTCCAGGAATGGCTAAAAGTGCAGTGATGTATATACTCCTTTTTTCACTGGAAGTGTGCATATTGCCCATGCTTTGTTATAGCCAGGGCTCATTTTTCCTCATTATCTGGATGATTCTTGTGTTTCTATTGACAACTTATGAATCAGTTTAAGTCACCAACTCAAACCATCATTGTTACAAACCTATAATGGGAACTGTCAGAGGCTATCACAAGAATTAGAAGGAGACAAAGTTAAAGCAAACTTACTTACTGGTGACTACTTAGGTCAGATGAAGCCTGACAACTTAAAACAGCCTTCAGTTTGCATCAACTGTAGGGCTAATAAAGTTCAAATGTAGCTTAAAATACCAGCTTCATATATCTTTCTTGAGCTTCAACTCTTTCAGATAAAGTACAGAATATGGTTTCTCATGCCAACAGAAGACTAATTTCAAAGTCTCGAGTGGATTCTCCACAGTATTGAGTGCACTGTGTGAGAAGATTGACTCTGATTTTCTGCCTGGTCTGCATCTGTGGTAAACTATATCAACTGGAAAATATTCATTAGGAACCCATTCACTAGCTGCAATGTGCGCAGAGACCTTCCCACATCCTCTACATCCACAGCACCTTCCCCAGTGAAGGGTTTAGGTGAGCTCTGAGGGTCTCCTGTGGCCAGAGCTGCACCCCAAGCAGCTGGAACTAGATGCTTCACATGGGACAGAAGAGGTGTAAACTATGGTGGTGGATGCAAAGCCTGAATGCTTAAATTTGCAGATCCTTACTTGATATTTCAACTGTGTACACAAATTTGCATCCTTTAGGTACTTACAGTATAAATCAATTCATTCTGTCATCACATCAACTTGTATAATATCCGTATATTGTAATACACAATCCCCAGCTCACATTCGAATAAATAAACATTGACTTAATATAAATTGTTCTCTTACCATATCAGAACATTGTGTAATTAAATGATCTCACTGGTAGTGTGTACAGATGGCTTAATTTTCTGTAATACCCACTAAAGCTCAATTGACTTAAAGGGGACTACTAATCTATTTAAAGTTAAACCCACAATGGATAAATTCATAGCTCAGGAAAGATTTATCTCTCTCATAGACCACTATTTTGTCATATGTTTGGAGAAAACAAAAGAAGTTGCCATTTAGAAAGATTAGTCACTTTAAAAAAAAACACCCCTTCCCCCCCAAAAAACCAAACAAAACCCCAAACCCTGTGGCCAAAGTAATAAGGCTAGCAAATGATCTCTCTCCCTCTAATAAACTTTCACTCTGAAACATTTCTATCGGACTGGATCCCAGCACTGAGAGCAAAAGGCAAAGCTTAGTCTTCTTTCAGACATTTTACATTTTCATATCACAACAGAAAAAGAAAAAAAAGAGAGACTATATAAGCAATTGAAGTGAATTACAAGGCAACACGTTACATGAAGGTTTACATCGTTTTTTTTGTAAAGTGAAATTTAACGTCTCCAGAACCTGTGCACTGAGTTTGTTTTCTATTTTTATTGTGTCGCAGTTTTAAAAAATTGCCAATTAAGTCAAATTAAGCTGTTGTGCAGTCAGCTTCTATAATTACTAGCAATAGTTTATGGTAGGTTCAAGCAAATAGAGGATGTTTGGATTTTTGGG
Source organism: Urocolius indicus (assembly GCA_013401255.1). Classification (NCBI taxonomy): domain Eukaryota; kingdom Metazoa; phylum Chordata; class Aves; order Coliiformes; family Coliidae; genus Urocolius; species Urocolius indicus. The sequence continues at coordinate 360,616 of WBNH01007068.1, forward strand.
TTTTGTTTTGTTTTTTTCTTCCTTCCCTTTTTCTTTTTTTTTTTTTTTTCCAGAGTAGTAGTTTCTTTTTGTAGAAACAATTATCATGGTAGTGCTTCCCAGCAAAGAAAAACATACCCTGCAGCCATCCTATATTTCATTTTCAGTCCAGCAGTTTTAGAGAGGCTTTTCGCTTTTCTAGCGAATGTACAATAAGAGGAAAACAATCCAAGGTGACAAATAAAATGTGGGGCATCATAAAGCAGGCAGAGAGGCAAACGAGGCAGAATGGAGAGGAAGCTATGGTGGTTTGGATGGCTCCTTCCTCTCATGCTCAGACTTGCAGTGGCAGTAGGGGTCTGTTCTATCACACAGTGTCAGGACTCTCTTATATCACCAGCCACTGTAACAACATTAATAACACACCCAAAATAATTGCAATGCAAGCCCATGAATGACAGACTTGTCACAAAGGACAAACCAAAGACACGTGTAAAGCATTTTATGTATTCACAATGTGCTGGTCTCATGAATGTTTGCAACTCCAGTTACCTCTCCTTTAAAATAACAGAAAAGGTGAAGGGAATTGTAGCAAGGAGGGTCAAGAGTAGGATACAGCTTTTGTATGACACTTTTTTTTGTAAGAGAAAGGGCTAAATAAATTGGGAGTCTTCCACTTTGCCATGAGATGATAGGGTGGATGTCTAAATCGATCTATAAAACCATGTGATATACTGTGATATAGGGAATGAACTCCTGCTATGTCTTCTGATGCAAAGCATATGAAATAAAACTAGCAATGGCTGGTCCAAAATTGAAAGAAGCATTCCTTCACACAGGATGTGGTTAAGCTGCAGATCTCTGTGTCGAGGAATGCTGGAAATGCTGAAAATCTTCACGAGTTCACAAAGGGACTGGAAAATTTCAGAGAACTAATAAAAAACCCCACACAAACCAAATTAGGATCAATGATCTGTATTGCTTTGATGGAGCTGAGACAAGGGAGCAATTGTCCTAGGTTTCTCCAGTCTTATGTATATTTATTCCAGCACTGGACACCATTGTCTAAACCTATCACATTAAGGTGAAATAGTTCCTAAATTAGGGATAAAATGACAGGAGCCTCAACATTATTCAAAAGAGCAGAGAGCAGTATAAAACTGTATTTTACATAAGGTGCAAGTCAAAAGTAAACAATCTGGTCAAAGACATTGGTAACATGTAGCACCTAGCCCAACACAAGTTCATGGTCACAGTCTCCCAACACCTTCTGTGTTGGCATTAAGATATTATTACACAAGCCAGTGACAGAGAAAGTTCTGATATCCACGAGTAAAGAGATTAGCCTTTTGCAGAAGCAGAATACACAGATGTTAAGTACCTAGCCCAAAGTGATCTATCAGCATAGCCAAGACAGCAACCGTCCCAGCTGCCTCCCAGTCCTATGCTTAAGCCTCTTGACTGATCTTCTCTCCAGCTGACAAGCTCTATGTGGATCTCTGCACCTCACTTCCAAGCAGCGCCTGCTAAGTGGCATATCCATCACCACCAAAGAGGTGTGGAGAGGGAATGCAGTGTCAGAGCCAGCGGCTGCCTCGACTCCAGCTCCGATCAGCTTCCTCATCATGTACCTTACAGATTTTCCCCACCATAAAGAATGAATAATTTTTTCAAGCACTGAATGCCAAAGGCAGTGTCAGATCAGTTAGTGCCAATTTAAGGGCTATTTCAGTGCATGTTGGTAGCCTGAGTCCTCCACAAAGCGTGGAGTGCTTTGAGGACCTATAGAATAGTCCTTCCTCTGTCTCTCTGGGAGGTGAGCTAAAGAAAATTGCTTCTGCCCCACAGTCCTACCGCTGGCCAGAGGGATGCTTTGGTTTGGACCTGTAAGCAACATCTGCCAAAGTTTGACCTTTATGCATGGAGAGGTTTACCAAAGGATTAAGAAGTTTTTTTCCCCCCTCCTTCCAGGATTTTTTCCTAAGAAACGTGTAACTCCAGATTAATTGCAAGTGGGAAGGGAGAGGAACAACAAGAAGTCCATTTTTATTCTCCTCGAATTAGAAACATGAATTTTCTTCCCCTCCCACTGATTCACCGCTCAGCACTCAGCTAAGATGATCACCGAAAAAGGGAAAGCAAATGAACAGTGATGTTTCTTAGGGTATGAAATACTTTACAATTAAATAAGGTGCTGCGGAGTATTGCACTGATCACCAGTGATTGGTAGCTCTCTGCTAAGCTGCAAATGAATTCAGCACAGGACAGCATTCCAAATTGCTCTTACAAGCTTTCCTTTATTATTTTTATTTGGTTATGCTCTGACTCTCATCCAGAATTGTACTTAATGCCCTCGTCTGAAGTTGTTGAAATGGCACCCTATGGCATAGTGTGACAGTGAAAGGATATTGCCTTTGGAAGCTGCTAATGGTCCATGAAAAGAAAACAGCAGAAAACGGGAGAGCAGTTGTTCCAAAATAATAAGAACAAAAATCTTTGCATTTTTAGCTTGTCGTTTTCCCATTGTCAGAGGATTGAGAATGGGCAGAACATAGTTTGCAGTTACTGAGGAGTTGCAGATCCAGATGGGTTGCAAGTCAAAGACACAAGTAACGAAAAAATTGCACATTCTACATAGTCAAATGATTTAATTTTTCATCTTCCACTTGCTACTCAAAATTAATCTTTGCTAGATAACATTATCCACATTATTCCTCAGGGTGAGAGGGATGGACCAATAAAGTGTCATTAGAAATGAGCAGCAAGGGTTGCAAAGGTCAGACCAAACAACAAAAGCTTCAGTCCCAGTAACCATCTTAAATAAAGACACTCCAGTGACTTCCAAGCACAATGCCCCTCTGAAGCCAAAAAGAGTTCTCTGCCTCACTTTTTCTAAACTTAAGAGCATAAAGCACAGGTGGGAAAGGCCTGATTCTTCAGTGCCTTTAGCATAGGCTTGCCTGAACATTGCAAAGGCAATCATAACTCGATCGAAACAACAGCAACAGTCTAGCTATGAGCATATCTGTTCCCCCAAAGTGATACCTTTCCCTTACTGTTGTACACACTTGTAGATGTGAAAATAAAAGAGAATAAAGGTCATAATAATGGTGGTTCATTCCTTTAACAACTCTCTTCCTGCTCACAAGAGCTTTTCCTCCATTCTTGGAATACTCCTATGGCCATAACCGCCTCACCATGAGCTTTGACACCCGCCTTTGCATCCTACAGATCACAGCAGTAATAAGTCACTAGCTGGACCCTTATATGTCCCCTACCAGTCTACCGACCTACTTGCTGTGGGAAAAACAAATATCAGCTTCTTTACCCCATCACAGCAACATCAAAGTGGAATCTATGTGTCCTGAGTCACTTTAACAGCTGTCTAGCTTACAGCATGTTTCACCCCAAAGTAAAACACCACATTGCTTTCAGTATAACCACTACTTCAATGACTTCCTGCCACAAAATCTGCCATTTTCCCATCCCCTCTCCAAACAATAATGTAATAAAATAATAATAATAATAATTAGAAGGAAAAAACATCGCCCTAAGAGACAGTTATGTTTACTCTGTAGCGATTTCCCAATAGAAATTAATTCAAACCAAATTTACATTCTACATTTAAAGAAGATATCAATAATTCATGTTCTCATATCATGAGCATGTCATACACTGGGGTACCTGTAATTTTTCAGTTTATCCATTTAAAATTTTCATTCAGGAACTCATTATCATGTTTTTTTGTGCTTCTATTCCACTGTGGTAATTTAATAGTCTTCAACAGAATTATGTTCAATTAAAATGTATTCAGTTTTACCATTCCAGATCTTTTTAGCTTTTAATTTAATTGCTGTAGGCTTCAAGTTTACTTATGTACTATTAACTCACCTTGTTCACCTATTCTACTCACAGGAATACGAAAAGACTAACCCCATAAAGGCTGCAAAACAGGGTTTCACTCCTTTTAAGCCACTTCTGCATTAACACCACTCCATCTCTTTCAGGCCAATGATTCCCACAATCTGTGAGAGCAGAGTTAGGCTCCATTGCTCAATGTTTTAGCAGTCATTCTTATTCCACCTAAACACAGTAAACTCCCTTGCCTGTTTGTGCACCCTGTTGTCCTCTGATAAGCTGTTCCCACACCAGCACGAGGTCTCATGAGTTTCTACTTGCCCGGCTCCTGGCTGCGATTATCATGCATGTGACTTCCTGCAAGAACCCTCAAGTCACTGTTGTGCTTAAAGATGAGCAGGTAAGCAGGTGTCTTGCTGAAGAGGACAGGAAAGCCACTCCTCTTTCTTGTAGAACCAGTGATATATCTTGGAAATTGATGTCCTTCTGATCACTGGAGGTTAGTGGAATGGAAGAAATAATCCATGGAAAGGGAGAAAACTGTAATTCAGCCTTTCATCCGGATTTATACAGTTTCATATCCCCACAGACACTGGAGTGGTGGCCCAGGAAGATCCACATCAGCTTCTGACTCTCTGCTGACAAAAGCAGGTTTCATATACTGTGCTGGTCTATAAGTACTGGACTCTTATGAATATAATACAAGCATCTGTAAAAAGAAAAAAGAAAGTTAGTTCTGCATCTTCTGGATAGGCTCCTCTGATCCTATGTCGCAAGTGACAACATATCACTGATGCAGAGTGACATTTTAGGTTCACATTCTTTTCTAGTTGTAACTTATTGACAAAGTTTTATACTCTAGCCTTTATAGGTACTAATGTTTTGCATATTTTTGAGTTGCTATTAGAGACTGACCAGTTCTGGTTGACCTGTGTTCAGTAATATTTTTCCTGATGATTAAAGTTAACTTGTAAACTCCAAAATGAGTGGGCTATTTCAAGTTCTACCTTCATTATCCCAAGATAAATCACGTGCATTTAACAACTTTCATCTTCCTGTGTCACTGTGTTAGGTCTGTTGTGTCTCTCTGAATTTTCTTATGACTCTTGACCAGCTTAACCATAAATTCTTCTACCCAAGACTTTATTTCCCTGCCAACCCCTACCATTCTATGATTCTCCAACTGAAAAAAATGTTGAATGCTCCTTTTCTCCTATACTGAAAGGACAATTTTATTTTCCTTATTTCTAACAAAAAGAGCTCTTTTCATGGATAGTTCATAGCCATAGAAATGATAATCTAACAAACACTGACTCTTGCATTTTTTAAACATGCAAGGACATTTCAAAGGATGAATATAAATAAAATCAAGAGAAAAATCAGTAACCAGCAGCTACTAATTTATGGTAAAACTCTAGAAAAACCATGCTGCAAAAATGGCTTGATGTCAATCAGATATAAAATTTACCGAAGAAAAAAGTTAGGTAAATATATATTGCCCAACTTTTTAGCCTTGCTGCACTTGTTGGTCCCAGGTGTGCAAGTTGTGCTAGACTTCATCTTTTTGTATCCTCAGGTTATAGAGATCTTGACTCTTCTCTCCCATGTATATGTATCAGCTATGACCAGCTTTCTTGAGAAGAGACAATGTGCTCAGCAATACACTTGGCTTGCCTCAGAAACCATTTACACAGCAATAGTTGCAGATAAGATATTTGTTAATGCCTACAGCAGAGCCTAGACTCGCACCATTGCCAACGTATCAACACTCTTCAATAGACCTGTTCACTGTGCTGTTGAGAATAGACAACAGCTCACACTTGGATCAGACCAAATATCCAGGTAGGTGACACCCCTGTCTTTGACAAGGGTTGGTCACAGAGCATGTGGCATGGCCCCACCACAAATGGTAAAAGGCTTCCATTTAGAACAAGAGACACAGGTAGAATCTGCTAGAGAAAGTACTCCTTCTTCCTTTGTGCACAGTAACATGTGCATGTCTACGTAGACCTTCTCTGGACTATGATATAGATTTTTTTTTTCCATAGTGGGCAGAAGTGAATTCCCATTACAAATCAATATCAGCAACATTCAATTTTTAATATTAGAAAGACATTGAGCTCTTCAGTCACTCCACAAAGAAACAATACAGGGAACCATCAGGTGTAGCATCGCAAAGCAACTTGAATATGGGAAAGCAAAGTTTTGTGTTTTAAGTTTAACTGAGGTTTTGCATGCCAAGATTCAGCTTAAAAGGGAATTTTTTTTTTTTTGGCTACAGTATAAGCCCTGGAGAATAGGAAGCGTTCTAGAGGAAGCATCAAATCACACTTAACTACTGTATGGCAGAGCAAGTGGCTGTGTTACAACACAGTCACTCAATAAGATAATTTCTTATGTTAGCATTTTAATTAAAATAAAGAATACTTGCCTCCATCTTACACTCTATGATTTTGTCTTCAAATTACACAGACAGACAAAATGTACAAAGCAAACAGAAAACAGGATCACAAATCCTAACAGACTTGAAGGCATGACTCAGAAGCTTTGTGAGAAATATGGCCAATAAAACCAGCGTTAATGATTCCATAAACATTTATTTCGAGGAAATATTAACAACGGTCCCTAAAATGTTTCTGGGCAATAAAGGATAAATAACACCTATTATTAATGTAATGGTAAGAAATGTCATTTACCACACATTTGCAGTACTCTAGTTAAATACATTATTAAACAGCATCCCAGTATGGATTAACACTGAACAGAAGCTCCAGATGTAGAGATGTTTCCCTGTGGTTTTATCAGCAGCAACATGGTTGGTGCTAGCCCAATCCTGATCCCAGTGTGGACAGGGCCTTTGGCTTGCTCTGTTTGTTTTTTGGATGAATAACAACACTTGTGCAGACTTTGCGATGGGCTTTGTGCTTTGATCAAAGCACTTTCTGGTGGGCACAAAATCTGCCTCTCATGTTTGCACCTAAGCTTTCATGGTAAAGTAAATCACTGGGGCAAGACCCTGTCAATCCAGCTTCACATACTGCACAGATTGTCCCCTACAGGATCTTCCACCAAGAGAAAAACAGGTCTTCTCTCCTCCATGCCAGCAAATGGTCCAGGAGACTTCTCTGCACATCCTTCTAGCTCTGGCTTCCCTCAAGCAGCATCTTTCTCAGCCCAAAGGCAGAATTAGATGAGCATTGAGTAGCATGTAGCAGGAGCTGATAATGTGTGCCAGTCCACTTGCTCAGAGTAGAAAAGTTCCTGAGGAGAGACAGAGCCTTCTACATTGATCTACCGCTTCTCCACCCTGCCATGTTGCTCTGGTGTCTTACCCAGCAGGTTTCTTCAGAAAGACAAACAGTGGGTTTGTCTGGAGTCTAACACTGGCTGAAAATGGGGTTAAAGCCTTTTCTTCTCACTTCAATTAAACACGGTCTCGTTGGAACCCAGATCAGCTGTATTTTATGGAAAGGCATTGCTGATGCTACCCTGCAGGGTCAGGTGGGTCCATGAAAGCTTCTTTCACTCTGCAATCCCCACGACTACCAGATGCTGAACAAATCACGACCCTTTCACTTGGGCAGTAGCATCCCAGCCTGGTTAACATCTGCCTCCCCAGAACGGGAATTTTTATCCCTGCTCTTTGCGGAGGTAGATGTGCTCTGGGTTACACGAGATCGTGTCTCCCTCTAGTGACTAAATGTCTGCATTTTTGAAAGTCCCGACGCCAACTTTAAAGGCATAATTAAAACGTTAAAGGGGCTCTAAAGTACACATCTACCTATCTAGGGGCAAATTGAACTCTCTTTTACTCCTGATTGTGCACCGAGGTATGAATTGGATTTCTTTCTTAAAAAATATCCCATAATTAACAGAGATACAGGACTTCTCTGTGGGCATTGTGTCTCCATTATACCGGGCTTTTGAACAAAAAAAGGCAATATCTGACTAGGAGGAATGATAGATCTCGATTAAACATTCATGCTATTTATTTTGTACTGGCAGCTAATCTTTGTCCAAACATTTAAATCCAGACAGTGATATTTAACAGCAACTCTACTAAAACTATCACTTGTGCTTGCTACAGATATGAGGATCACTCTTTCTTATTTGGCAGGCTAGAAGACATGTACTTATCCTCATCAACAAAACAGTAGCCCAATTTGGTTTCAGAAGACCAAAAAAAAAGGGAAAAAGCTGTGTTCAAAGTTTCATCAGCTTGAGATAAGAGAGGAGAGAAGATGATCAGAGAAAAGACTAGAGGCTTGAAGCTTGACAAAATGCCTGCTATGATGATTTCTTCTCTAGCTTATCCCACAGGCAGCAATACACTTGGCACTGATGATAAAAGGCAAAAACACACAAGGCATCAGACAGAGAAATGTCCTGAGGTTTGGAAAAGTAATATATCTCTAATTTCAGCCCTAGTAATAGGACGCATAAGACAATGTATAGTATGTACACATCAACAAATGAAAGTGGAACATAAAAGTGACCAAAAAACAGTGCCACAGCACGGGCCAAGGATGAGCACTGGAAAGCAAGGAGAGGCAACACAAACATCTCATGGGAAGTCTGTCACATTCCTCACACAGGGACAGAGGAAAGAGTGAAGAAAAATGACAGCTTACCTGAGCTATGCTGGAAAAAATCCATTGCAAATCCATTTTTCAAAACCTGCTGGAAGCTGCTAAAAAAGCAACATAGGACAAGGTCAGCTTCAAACTCACATTTCCACTCAAAATTTTAAAATCAGCATCATTATGTTATTAAAATAGATGAAATTAATATTTTTATAGGTGCTTTCTCCAGTGAATGAGTTTCCCACACATAAAATCAATTTAGTTTTATATCTTGCATCACTTTTCTTCTGATTTTTAGTGGCACTGAGCTTCCCTAAATCCACATATAACCCATGGGTACACTCAGAGCTCAACAATTTCCATATTTTTCCTGACTAGAAAACCAGGGCCTGGTTTTGCAACTGCCAATGTGTTTGTCCTTAAATCTTCATAGAGTCCTATGAAGTGGAAGCAAGTAAGCTATCAACTCTTATCATGATCTGAGTTACACGTTATCCTGCTTGACCCCTAGATCTTTCACAGAAAAGAAGATAAAGTGATTTAAAATCACAGAAACTGATAAGTTTGAAAGTGAAATAACACCCAGGGCTGCATGTGAAGCCTATGCATTTCCTTAAACCGTTTCTACCTAATTGCAAAAGAGAGTGTTACAGCAGTACTTTAAATGTTCTTTAAAAATACTAATAACAATCACAATAGGACTTCAAAGATAGAGAAGAAGATCTTGAAACTTTTATTTAAAATTCCTTGTGCCCTTAGTCAGGTTTCAAGGACAGTTTTCTTTTTCCTTCTTAGTCAACTCCAGTTGAGCTACTTCTTGAAGGTCTGTTTTGGTCCTGCTGCAAAGGAGTGACTAAACCTAAATGTATGTCTCTCATCTCAGAAGGTTAGAATGGTATAAAAATGGGAAATAATAGATTGTCCTTTTTTTTCTTAACCTGAAGGAAAGTGTTCTGTGTAATAACTCCCTTTCAATCATCTTCGTCTCCCAATTTACATCAAGTCACCATCTAGAGCAATAGTATGTCCATACTAGAAAAAAAAAATTGAAAGAGTAAAGAAATACAGCCCGGTTACAAATCTTGTGAATAGTACAACCACCCACCTCTGATGTCAACATCTAAGAAGCTCTTCATCAGGAAAGCAGAACACAGCTCCACCGGTTACTTTCCTTTTGCCTATAGGTGGCACTAGTTATGTTCATAACATCTCAGCCTATCCCTGACAGTGTTTCTGTGGACCTCAACTGTAGCATCATGTCCGATTTCTCCCTTGCTGTCGGTAGGGGTGTTAATCACAAACTTTAAATACATCCAGAAGCAGCTTCAGGGAAACTAAGCATGTACTTATAAAGCAGATGACAAACTCTCCCGATATCTACCAGTTTGCACACCTCCACTGCCTGGGCATACATCTAAGTCCTCTGGGTATCCTCAAACATTAAGGTCAAATGGTGACAAACAAATACCAGTCTGAATCATACTTTTCAGGAAAAAAAAAAAGGCTTTATAAATGTTGAGGCACATTTTACATTGCTCTCACTGACCTGCCTCTGGTGAAGAGAAGCAGCAAGTCCACCAGGCTACCATGCAAAGCAGCATCAACCCACAGGTTCACTGAAGTCTACCCCAAATTGTACAGTGCAACACTGATTATAATCTAGAAAGACCTGTGGCTCAAATAATAAACATTAAGATAAGTGTAAAGTGTTTTTCCCATTAAGTAAGAAATTCCAGAATGTTGTTATAAAGCAAAAAATCTGAAAGAGAATTTCTTTACGATGACAAATTAACAGAAATACATAAGATTGATTTCTTAAAATATTGCATGTAAATAATTCTTTAAAAAATAAACACTTAAAACAGTAAATGAACTAAAATACTGTTATGAAATCATTGGTTTGAATGATAAAGTGGTAAATTCCTTCTTCTTTAACATATAGAAAGGGAACTTTTGAAGAAAACATATTTTTCCCCAGAAATATTTCACATTAGAACAGAACAGTCAAAATCTGTCCTTTCTTACAATCATGTTTCATTGTTGTTTCAATGGACTGACATTTTCCAAAAGAGAAAATGAAGAATTAAAATAAAAATATGAGACTTACTTGATGTCCTATTTCTTTTTCTTTTGATCTGCTAATTTTTACCCTTCTGTTGCCATTCATTTTTTTACTACTATTTTAAAATTTTCCTTTAATTCTGAGAACTGAGATTGTTCATGAACAGATGTATAATTAGATCTTTTTTCCCCCTCAAACACCAATGTGTAAGCCTGGCCTTTAGAAAAGGATTACTCTTAATATCTTGCTCCATCCAGAGAGAACTAGAAGGAAGACTTTACTCCAGGCACATGCAAAACTTCTCCAAACATCCTAGGAACTGCCTCAGCTTGCTTTGTCCAACTGTACACTCAGCACATCAGAAGAAACAGGGAAGAGATAGATCACTCTTACACCTATTGAAGTAAGGACTTGTTTGAGGTAACTTTAACCATCTAAAATGCAGATGTCCAGTGGAAACCACCCATGCAGATTCTCTCAGTCCTCCATGAAGAGTGATGATCCATCTCAGCCTGATGTAGATTCTGTGGTATGAGTAGCACTCCAGAAATGACTCTCAAGTGTCTACTGAAGCAGCCTGCAGAACTAGCTTCTACATAGCTTGTCACATTTATCTGGTGTGGTTGAACAGAGGGCAAAGATTTCATGCATGTAGACTGAATGCAAATGCTGCAGAGGTGGCTGTATGTCTCCTTTCTCTCTACTCTCACCATCCAGTCACCATCTGTATTGCCAGGCTTTTAAACCTCAGGCCAGCTGCGTCACCTTTTACTCTTCTACTCAGCCCCCAGAACAAAGTTAGGTACTGCAATCACCAGATTTCTCTTTACTAAAAAAAGCCAAGAAATATTCTAAATAGAAAACATTATATTATACCCTGACATGCTCAGGAAAGCTAAGGAATTGTAGTTAACTCCTGTTGTAACATTATTGTAGTACACTTTGCCATTGCTTTATCTAAGTAATTAATTATTAGGCAACAAGAAAGGAAAGGAAAGGAAAGGAAAGGAAAGGAAAGGAAAGGAAAGGAAAGGAAAGGAAAGGAAAGGAAAGGAA